>CM023457.1:126672569-127030131 GCA_013339765.2 Haemaphysalis longicornis | reverse complement strand
AATGCCTTTGCTAAATCTAGTTGTACTAAGGCTACCTTGGCTGACGTACCCGAAACACACTCCAATATAGACCTTGCTATGTGTATATTAGTTTGAATAGATCGCCCACGGATGCCACATGTCTGATTCACCCACTAGTAGCTCAATTACATTTTGAAGACGGTTGGCCAAAATCTTAGCGAAGACTTTATAATCTACATTACATAGGGAAATGGGACGATATCCTCCTACTTTACGCAGTTTGTCAGGATCATTACTTTTGGGGATTAGAACAGTGTGGCCTTCGTACAGCGTAGGTGGAAGAAATCCAGTCTGGTAAGCCTCGCGGTGAACCTCAAGTAAAAATGGAGCCAGCAGAGAACAGATTGTGTGGTAAAATTCTGCAGTGAGACCATCAGGTCCCGGGGTTTTGCCTTTCGACAATGATTCAATGCTAGACACCACTTCTTGAATGCCAATCTCCTGGTCAATGGATTCACACTCGTCCTGGTTTAATTTGGGCAGAAAACTAATTAATTTGCCAATGGAGTCCTCGCTCACCGCTCTTTTGGGAGTTTGGAATACAGTTAATGCATGCAAATTCTTAAAAAACTCAGACATGATAATTAACGCGCAATATCGACACTAACAGACAGCAAAGGGTTGGCACGTCAGCCTAACAAAGATCGCCACCATGCCAAAACTCAGGCAAGCAAATGTACACATCCAAAAGAGGCAGCCACGCCGGTGGATCACTCTGCGCCGCATAAACGCTCCGCAACAGAGCCGCCTGTTCTCGAAAAATGCACTTGGTTGGCCAAGGGGTTTCGCATGCCGATCCGGCGAGCTGAAGAATCCTAGCACAACGAAAACGTCACATGGCACCCGATTAACGTCCTCAAATGGCAAGAAGCGAATGGTGTACGGGATGTTGTCAATGTCCTTTTTTAGTGTCAGCTGCAAAACGTCCCAGAAAAGCACCGCGTTGCGGCACAGCACAAAACAATGGTCAATAGTTTCTGGTTGGTTGCACAACCGGCAATTGTCTGCCACAGGGATCGACATCCCTTTTTCGCGAAGGCATGTTTTAACGTGAAGCGTTTGCGAATGGAGCTTAAAAAAAAAACGTTTTTGTATTTGGTGGCACGGGCAAACACTTGATACGGTCTGAAACATTGTTCTCATGGTCCCGCAAGTAGGGCTGCCGATAAAGAGGCACGGGGAACAGATCATGAATTAAAGTGTTCTTCATAGCTTTCCTAGAAAAGCTAAACAGGTACTCGAGAGAAAACCGCACACTAAGGAAACGAAAAGTGTCCACAACTTCCCGTATAGCGCTTTCCACTGGGCGTACAGGAGCACTTCTAACTGCACCCAAAGTGCTCTCGCGAGTTCTTGCGTCTTCCAGTGGTCGGGCAGGAGCAGAGGCGTTGTGTTTCATTGGTCAATGAGGAGCACTTTTTTGGCGCCGAGAGCAGCCGAGAGCAGTTCTCGGTGCTCCGTCGCCAGCGGAGTAACAGGGAACGCCGAGGAAGTCACATGACCTCTTTTGCGTCACTTCTGGTTTTTATCCCCAGGTGGCGGAGGAAAAATGGCGGAATCCAGCAGCCGCGGTAGTCGCTCAGTGCGTACGGCAGCAGCTAAGCGCGGCCGTCTGGACAAGGAATTGCTGCTACTTTTAGATGATGAAAGCACCACAGCGCAAGCTCATCATCGGACAGCAGCAGCAGCAGCGACGACGACGACGATTTCACATTGCATGAGTTTATGTTCGAGCACCTGTTCACCCGCCGGAGCAGCGACCGAAAGTAGAGTCGTATCTGGAAAAGACGGCGGACGCTGTTATCGTTCGCAGCTAATTTTTGGAGACACGATGGTGACCCCTTTATCATGACATGAACATCCGCTCGGCTTCTTCATTCGTCGCCATGCGGAAGGCAGACACAAAACCACCGGCACGTATCTGGCAAAACTGGCGAGGAATAACTGCGTGCGAACATCACGAGCGCGCGAAATGCTGCGGGAAGCGAGCGCGGGAAACTTTTGGTCGCAAGACTCTTGACATCTCGCCCTCCCCTCTTTTCACTGCTCCCGGAGCAGCGCGAATGTTTCATTCGCGGAACGAAAGCACAATTCCCCGTTACTCCCGTGTGCTGCTCTGGCTGCTCGCTGCACTTGCTCCTGTTCGCCCAATGGAATTCACCATTAGAAAACCCCATGGCGGCTTCCTGGTAACCTTACCCGTAGAGACAAAGAGAATCGGTAAATGGTAACCTATGGCCTTTTGAAGTATATTAGGTAAAAGTGGAATATCCGTCAATTTGTATAAGAAAAACCGAAGCACAAGTTGGTCCACAAACAAATGCATTCGCCAAACACCACCCGACCCTAAAGGAAGAAACAAATTATTCCTACGCATTGGCTCCCATTCAGATCCTTACATGAAGGTAGCAGATACTCTGTGCAGAACCTGGACATTCACCCGCGCACAGTGCAGTACCTGAAGCACATAAACAAGCTTTGCTACCAAGAAGACATTGCAGACTTGCGCACGGGCAAATACAGAAAGTTCTCGCACCATGCATGCCTGCGAGCGCGCTTGACATGCGTGAGGAGAGTTCCTTATTTGGTGCAACGCACGCGAAGGAATCTAAGCGGCGTATTGTCCCAACTAATACCCGCAAATTTGGAAGGTTTGGTTGCCCACTGGCCAAAGCAAAACCCCTTAGTTTTCTCCATATTTATGGCCGCGTCAGACACGTCTCAAAACTCCTTAGTCAATATAAAGGCTTCTTGAACACTACGCTTGTCAGCACATAAATAGGCGATAGTCATCAGCATACGGAGGAACTTTAACTTTCCATGACGTTAATGAAAAGCCACGAAAGCTTTGGCCCTGTTGTATGCTAAGACAGAGAAGCCCTATGTACAGTGCACACAACAGAGGCAATAGTGGGCAGCCCCGTCTAACAGACGACCTCGTATGAACCGGCTTCGAGAGAACTCGGTTGAGAAAAATTTGTGTAACACAATGTTTGCAGCAAAGCTGAATGATTTGATACAGCACATCACCTACATTAGCCGCTTCCAAAAGTGCGAATAAAACAAATTTCTGGGGTTTAGCTTTGGTTAACACTAGTTGATAGCGAAAGCTTCACTGCGCTGTCTAGACCCCTTGTCGAGGTGTGGTCCGAGGTGGGGCTCCGCAATAATATATAGACATAGTTTGCAATGAATACACTGCTTCTCCATCATCTTTTTTCGCCTCATGGCGTTTTTAAGCCTCGCCGCTGTACGAGCGACCACAGCTGGATGGTAGTCTTCCTCCATCTCACGCGTCTCAGGGCCGCACGTGGCCTCCAGGCCTTCCTTTCTGGCGTGCGCTTATCGCTGCGGCGGCGGGCTCCTTGCCTTCCTCCGCCGGGTAGCGACACGGGTCCCGCGCATGTCTCTGTTCCCTCCTCCCTATCTCTCGCCAGAAGGGTTGAAGCTGTTCTAGTTAGAAAGACATATTCCTGGATGAAACCAGCGACATCTTAAACAAAGGTAAAGGAAGTGGAACATGAGTTGTATCACCGTGCATTTGAGAGAGGAGAGAGAGAAAGAAACTTTAATAAAGACCAGCGAGGTTAGTCGAGCCGTTGCGCTGGCTTGCTACGCTAGATGATAGCAGAGACACAGAAAGAAAGCAAAAACAAAATAAAGAAACAAAATAAAAACGGGAAAGTCGCTGGTAAGATCTACGTATCGCCAGAGTCCTTGAATGCTTTACTGGTCACGAAACTGCTCCGTAACTCAATGGGAGAGCTTCATATGCTGCATTTGGCCGCCGCCCGGTGGCGCCACCATCTCACTGAGGTCAGTCCCCGGGCGGCGTTGCGCTGGCTCGAACGGCGGAGGCGCGGGGAGTTGTGTTTGTTTTCGCGAGAAAAAAAAAATGTAACCTGCATCTCGCGCTGCTGTGATGCGACTGGAGTAGCGCAACGATGCCGAACACGTGTTGCGTCCCGGGATGTCGTTCCTTGTACAACGACAAAACAGAAAATGTTTCCTTGTTCTGTTTACCGAGCGACGGGGAGCTGCGTGAGAAATGGAGGCGCGCCATTCCAAGGCAAGAAGCGGGAGATTTTCAGCTTCGATTTGAGAATCTGAGAGTGTGTGGAAATGCACTGTGTGTGAGAATGAAAAAAAAAACAATGTTTCCTTTTGAGAACATCCTTGACCAAGAATTGTACAAGGCTAACTTAAAGCCGGATTTTAGCGAGACCACTCAGGTAGTAGCGGTGCTTCATTATCTGCTTGCTAAATTGTATTACCTTGCGCTCAGGCTCGCATGTAAAAAAAAAAAAAGATTTGGAACGTTCTTGTGCTTTTACTTTTCATATTTCCGCGAATCATCCCTTAGGGTTCGTTGTGTTTGTTTTGTAACCGTGCGTGGCCGCTTCCGGTTTTCTTATCTGGCGTTTCAACCGGAGCGCCCGTTTGCTCTTTTTTTCGTACGTCCTGTCGGGCAATATTGTTTGATATGGAAAGGGTGTCTGTCACCTTGTCGCTAACTTGATTTTTGTCTCTTCGACAATGTTCTCGATCCTATTTCCATGGAGTTGCGCGGCGTTTGCAAAGCCGCGCAACTCACTTTATTGACGTTAATCTGCGCACGTCACACTGCGGACTGCTTCTTCGACGTTTGTGTTTCGTACACGATAGTTGGTCGTGGTTTCGTACTAGTCTTTTGTGGAGTAGGAGGTCGCTTTAATAAACTTCGTTCAAAAAAGCTTTGCGTGGTTCTTGGCTACGTGGCAATATTCTGATTCCTCCGTGTGCTGCACATCGCAGCGCAAAAAAAAAAAAAAATTGTAGGCTGGACCACGCTCTTTTGTTTCTGTTCGTAATATTGAATTTTTTGTTGCGTGTGATACAATCAGTTTTATTCGTTCTTTTTTCGCTTCCTTTTCTTTGCAAGGATTGCAAAGCGTGGAAGCGGAAAGACACACAGGTGTGCAACATATATCTCTTCGTGTTTTGATCCTTCGCGTTTCTGCAGCGTTTTTAGATGTTCTCAAGTATGTACCCACTCATCGAAACGACAATACTAGTTGGGCTATCTCTTTTAGCGTTGTGGGCATTCCAGATCTTGCAATCAACGGATTCATTAAGCGTAGTCTGAACGACGCGTACTTGGTTTCTTTCAGTTTTTTTATGGTATTATCGATAGGCCCGCAGCAGTCCGTGACTACGGAGCTACCGTATGTGTGGTATTTACAACTTTTCCTTTAAGAAAAGTACCCACAGAGATTTAAAAATCCGTAAACACGACGGCGCAGCGCTTGTTCCAGAGGACGCTGAAGCCGCTGCCTTTTGCGGCCGAAGTCCACGGTAATTTACTTGAAAAAATAAAACCCCATTGAAGGCAGGTGATATACAGAATGACTGGACTATTCACCGCTAACTACTACGAAAAAAAGCACACTTAATCAGCGCGCAGACAACAAAAGCAGCGAGCGTTTGCACGCCAAGAGCTGGCCAATATGCCGCACGCGCGGCGGCTGGATGACCTTCGTGCGGCGGTGGCGCCTGTAGTGGCGCCCGCGGTCCCTATTTGAAACGAGCGCTGAAGTTTCGTTACCAGTAAAGCACTTGAAGGACTCTGGTATGGCTCTTAAGATGTAAGACGCAATAGCGTTACTTGGACTGCCAGGGAGCGTTCTCGAACGCAGTTGCTGCATTTACGACCTATGCTTCGCCAGCACTGAAGGTCAGCAAGAGAGAAAGACTATCAAAGAGGGTTTTTAAGCGCCATGGCCCAGCAGAGACAAAGTCCGTGTGCGTTTCTGTGGCTTAAGATTCAGTGTTAAAGTTTGCGGCTGTGGATTGATTGTTGGTCAGTATGAACAAGACGGTGTCCGTGTCAGTTAAAGAAGCCGTGAAGACAAAATACAAGTTTATTTTATTCGAAAGATTTCGTATTTTATAGCGCCCCCAGCGCTTGTCCGGATACAAACGATTCTTTATTCACTGAAGAAATTAATCAATTTAAGTTAAATTTATGATTTTCCGCTAGATCGTGTGTTTTCGTGGTCTGCAATGACATAACTGGAACCGACCGCTCTGCAGCCTAGAGTGCCTTGGTTAACGCGTCCGCCGTACAGGGTGGAGACATGTATACGCTGGCGCCGCCATTTTGGGTCACTCGCTCGCCTCCAAAGCAAGTCAATGTATCAAAACCGCGCTAAAATTATCGCCCCAACAGGGTTTACTGGCGAAGTTTGAATCATCTTATCTGTTTCGCGTTGCTGGGTCACGAGGGAAACGAAAAGAACAACGCGTTGAGCACGTGTACCCAATTGCGGTTGCCCGGGACCGTTAAAAAGGTGTCTCCACCCTGTACGGCGGCGCTGGCTTCGAGGTACCCTACGGCGGCGTTCGCGCGTTCGTTTACGTTACTGAACCTCGATGGCGCCACCATAGCGTGGCGCTTTCTGCCTTTTTTGTTTTCTGCCTTTGGTTATTTTTTGACCGTACTTAAACGTGGCTTGTTATTGTTGCGGGAGAAAATAATCGTTTCGTGAAGCATAGTGCTCGGTCGACAAATATGGTAGCGTTGATTGCGTGATTGATTGTTGATTGATCGTTGATTGCGTGAATCGGCCAGTGTCATCTGAGACAACCCAAAGCCCCGCAGTGCTGTACAGCTAAACCAAGCGTAGTGCGCGCAGTACCAACAGCAGTACGGATCAGTACCTCTATGTTTATATGTGATTTCGTAACTTCCACTGCTCGTCCCACCATTGTTATTAGATGCGACGCATCTCTTGCTCTGAGGCATGTCCCTCCTGCGTCGGCGTCGAAGGCGTCCGCACGCCACCTGCGCATGCGCGACTCCCCTCCGCTCTTCTCCCCGACAGCTGTGCGCAGCACTCTCACTCCGTCGGATTATCATAAACAACAGCTTCCGTGCGCGCGCTTCGCTAGCGCTCGCGTCTGCTCCGGCGCGCAAGTGTGCGCATGCGCGACTCTCCTCCGCTGTCTCCTCTCCTTCAGGCGCTGTGAATATAAAGCGGGTAGCGCGCTGCGGCGGTTCAGTCAAGCGCTCGCTCTCGCTCGACTCCGTGTGACTTTGATTGACGACTCCGTGCGCTGGTACGCGATCCACTGACCGTGTACTTCAGCGACCACAAAGCCGTCGTGCTCAAAGTAAAGTGCAACCGCTGAAAATGACAACCAGTCTCTCTCTCAGTAAAAGAATGAAAATTACGCCCATCTTTCCCGCGTATGACAACACCCGCATGTGATGGAATGCATCCTACGCGTTCACAACACGTTTCACGCGATTTAGAGAATCAACCCAATGGAAACACCAATTGAACCCCCCCCCACCCCCCGATGCAGTCGCATCAGCATCAGGGTTCCCCGCGCGGGAAGATTGGGCGTAATTTTTGCTTTAAAAAGGCTGTGCCCTAAATTTAATCACGAACCGCTCGTTCTGCAAGCTTATAAGCTCAGCCTAATTTGCGTTTGCTTTTGCCGGCGTTCGCCAATCGCTGATCAGGCTGGTATGACATCATAGGTTCTGTTGCGGGATAATGAGCGAGTGGCTCGCATGGCTATTCCCTTTTTACAGCAAAGCTGTAAATGGCTAGGATCCAGCAGATCGTCTCCGGATCCTTAAGCGATGTAGACAGGAATCGCTAGCGAGCGTAGCGCCACGTTGCGGAGCCCACTCAAATCCCAGGAATCGTAAAACTGCGTGCCACACCCCCGAGGCATGGAAAACATAATACAAAATTAAAAAGGTCCTACGGCCTTCATAGAGCGTGCGCCGTGATTACGATACCCGCGCTATAATAAATTTCTACCCACGATTCCTGTGTGTTTTGTAGCGTAAGCTACACTGGCCGAGGTTGAGCAGTTTCGCGTGTGCCGTGAAGGGCCGTTCTGCGCATGCGCGAGGGGCATCGGATTGGATTGGATTCAGGACGGAAAGTTGGGCTAGTTGGTTAGACGATAAGGGGTGCATTTTACTAGCGCAAAAGACGGGCCACGCGTCTGTTCGTCCTGTGTTCGTCCTAGCGTTCGTCCTGTGTTTTTCTTACTCGTGTGGTCCGTCTTTCGCGCAGTAAAATGCACCCCTTATGGGTTCGATTCGATTCGATTGGCTTGGCTTGGCTTTGCTTGGCTTGGATTAGATTTCGATTGGATTAAAGTGGATTGTGTTGGATTGTGGTGTTGTGTTTATGGCGCATAAGTGGCATTGTGTAGATTTGTTGCGTCATAGACGCCTGCAGGACCACTGGCAGACGCACTGGCGCCGGCGCGTGCCCAAGTGTGCGCCTGCAATTGCGCAGTAGCCAAGTCTGACGCTGCGTCGGAGCCCGCTTGATAGCCGTTTCACGTGGCTCAGTGAAGAGCCGTGCTGAGCATGCGCGAGGAGCAGTGAATGGACAGGACTGGACTTTCAGTTAATAACCAAGAACGATGCTCGATCGCAAATTACAAGCAAACGTGTTTTGCTTCGTGCCCGCCTTGGACTACGACCCAGTCAAACCTCACGTTGAGGCTCGGCACCGCAGCTTTGCTGGCCATCCCTCTTCACGGGGTGGAAGGGCTCTGAATTTTTATTCACCCTTCTTGATATTAAACTTTGGTATTTAGACTAAGCGGCTATCCTTGCGTTCTACTTCCTTTGTCTTTGTTTACGTTCGCGCTGGTTCATCCAACTAAAAGATTGTCTCTCCTCTGCCGCCTATATCTCCCCGCCATTGGGCCGCTGCTGCGTGCCAGGCGCCTGCTCAAGGGGGCGTGGTTTGACCTTGATCTCTCAAGATCAAAACTGGTCACCCCGCGAAGAGCTCCCGAGGTAGCGTAGTGTAGCTTTCGCTACAGAAATCGTGAGGCACCCGATCAAATGTTTTTGCAAGGTCAATTTGGATAAGGGCACCTGTTCATCCGAATCAGACACGCACTCCAATATAGAACGAGCAACATGTATATTCGTTTCAATACTTTTGTTCCGAATACCACATGTTTGGTGAGAGCACGAGGTCGCGGGTTCGATTCCCGGCCGTGGCGGCCGCTTTTCTGATGGAGGCGAAAAGCAAAAACGCCCGTGTGTACTAGATTTCGGCGCACGATAAAGATCCCCAGGTGGTCAAAATTAATCGGGAGCCCTCCACTACGGCGCGCCTCATCGCCTGCGTTGCGTCGGCGCGTTAAACCCCAGAATCAATCAATGTTTGGTGAGACCCCACTAAACGAGAAATTACATGTTGAAGACTGTTAGATAAAACTTTTACAAATATTTTATGGTCAACATTGCAGAAAGAGATTGGCCGATAGCCCTCTACAGATCTCAGCTTGTGTTCATGCGCAGTTTTGCGTATTAGCACTGTGACACAACCCTAAGTAAAAGGTTATTGGCAAAACACCATTATCAAATGTGGCTATGAATATGTCCAAGAGGACTGGAGCAAGGATATCAGAAAAAATTCAGAGCCTTCCCACCCCGTGGAGAGGGATGGCCAGCAAAGTTGCGGTGCCGAGCCTCAACGTGAGGTTTGACTGGGTCGTAGTCCAAGGGGTGCACGAACAAAACACGTTTGTTTGTAATTTGCGATCGAGACATTGTTCTTGGTTGTTAACTGAAAGTCCAGTCCTGTCCAGTCACTGCTCCTCGCCCATGCTCAGCACGGCTCTCCACGAGCCGCGTGAAACGGCTATCAAGCGGCTCCGACGCAGCGTCAGACTTGGCTACTGCGCAATTGAGGGGCACGGCTGGACATGCGCCGGCGCCAGTGCGTCTGCCGCGGCTATGGCGCAACACAATCCAACACAATCCACTTTAATCCAATCCAATCCAATCCAAGCCAAGCCAATCGAATCGAATCGAATCCATAAGGGGTGCATTTTACTGCGCAAAAGACGGACCACACGAGTAAGAAAAACACAGGACGAACGCTAGGACGAACACAGGACGAACAGACGTGTGGTCCGTCTTTTGCGCTAGTAAAATGCACCCCTTATCGTCTAACAAACTAGCCCAACTTTCCGTCCAGAATCCAATCCAATGCAATGCCCCTCGCGCATGCGCAGAACGGCCCTTCACGGCACACGCGAAACTGCTCAACCTTGGCCAGTGTAGCTTACGCTACAAAACACACAGGACTCGTGGGTAGAAATTTAGTATAGCGCGGGTATGGTAATCACGGCGCATGCTCTATGAAGGCCCTAGGACCTTTTTAATTTTGTATGATTTTTTCTATGCCCCGGGGGTGTGGCGCGCAGTTTTAGGATTCCTGGGATTTGAGTGGGCTCCGCAACGTGGCGCCTATCTCGCTAGCGATTCCTGTGTACATCGCTCTGGGACCGGAGACGATCTGCTGGATCCTAGCCATTTACAGCTTTGCTGTAAAAGAAGTAAAGTTGAGTGCGATATAAAAATCAAGCGCGCGGATGTATCGTGAGAGACCGAGTGAACAACTTCTGCGTAAAAACCTCCGTAGCTTACTAAAGAAGATTGTCAGTCGCCATGGTTATGTAAGGAAGAGATTAAAATGGTGGAGTCGGAGCTGGAAGTTATAGACTGGGATAAATAGCGTGGTGCCCTGGTGAGAGCAAGGGCGAAAAAGTTGCTATTGGTGAAGCGCCCACCAAGAGAGCGCTTGCATCAGAAAAGCGCTACGGATGTACATATCGGATAGCGGAAATCGAAAATCGCAGAGAGTTAACGATCGACCAGGCGCAGATAGAGGGTGCTTTTAAAAAGTTTCATGAAGCACTTTTCTCTGTTCATATGTCGACGCTAATGAGTTCAAACACGAATTTTTGAACCTAATGCCTAGAACAGCAGACGACATGAAGACTATCCTTGAGATGCCGATCACCGTAAATGAAATTGTAAGTGCCATTGACGATGTCCTCCGAAAAAACGCCAGGCCCAGATGGTCAAGTCGCGTGTTTTTACAAGGCCTTTAAAGGCACACAGCGCAGTGTTATGTGAAGTTTACGGCGTAGCGTACGAAAGCAGCAGACGGCCGCCATCTTTCACTCTATCCCACACAGTTCTCATCCCAAAGACTGAAGATGTCATTAAACGTCGGAATGTGGCAGCACACCATCCAATCAGTCTCTCAAATGTCGACTATAAAATATTAATGAAGGTCTTAGTTGCTCGGTTGCACTGGGTAGTGAAAGAAATAGTCGGACGACACCAGACATGTGGCAATAAAGGTCGTTCTATTGTGACCAATACCCACGTAGCCTGCAGCTTCCTGGAATGCTGTGACAGCCTTGAACAGAAATGCTATAAATAGACTTCGAAACAGCGTTCTCCTACGGAAAACGTTTCCCACGAACTGTAATTCATGATTCGTGAGTCCTCAAACGTAGAGAAAAGGGTTAAGCAGGCTGTACGGATGGCGTACAGGGACTGTATAGGGCAAGTCTTGTGGTCAACAAGTCGGTAGGAGCTCCAGTTCAGGTCAGCCGTTCTGTGCGCCAGGAGTGTCCGCTGTCCTCGCTGCTGCATTGTATATTTATTGAAACTTTTTGTACAAGCATCCATAAAAACAGAAATATCTGCGAGTTTTTATTAGATTCCTGCGATGTTCATGTGCTCGCTTATGCGGACGACGTTGCTTGGTTTTGAAAGACACCAGTAGCATCAAAAAAGTATAGGTAAAGGCTCTGCCTCTACACTGGTAGTTCGGTCAATTGGGATAACTGTATCGGTTTCTGGCAGGGCAGCTGGTTGTGGAAGCCGCGTACATTCACAGGTGTCACCTGGGTAGATACGCCAGTGAAGTACTAGGCGCCTCCCTCGAAGGCTATCGGGACAGTGACCCTTTCTGGCGCAGACAAGCCACCGAAATCCGTGATAAAGCTGATAAGTGGGGAGGTGAGCAGTTGTCCTTGCTCGCGCGAGCGAGTGCGTTAATCTGTTCTTTGTGTCAAAACTATGGTTTGTGATGCAGGGTTTGCATTTGTCGCGTGCCAATGTGCAAAGATTGCACAGGTGTTTGTGCTTGCTGTTTTAAGTGCGAATGCACTTCTTAAGCAGCCTGAATGCGTCCGCCGCCGTCCGCATTCCGCCGCCGTCCGCATAGCAACAGCTGCGGGTGCGCGCGCTCCTCGTCTTCCTGGCACGGGGGGAGATGGGCGCGCGCTTGCCTGGCCGCTGACATGACACATACCCACGTGGGGGATTGGCCAGGAATCTCCTCGTCTTCCTTGGCAACGGGGGAGATGGGCGCGCGCTGCCTGGCCGCTGACATGGCACATACCCACGTGGGGGATTGGCCAGGAATCGGGCGTGAGAAGGGCTAATGCACCCGCTTAAAGGAGTACTGACACGAAATTTCAAAGCTGAGATCCGCTCTAGCAATCAAGTACAAACGACAACACAAATAGGTGTCTGTGCATGGCACATACCCACGTGGGGGACTGGCCAGGAATCGGGCGTGAGAAGGGCTAATGCACCCGCTTAAAGGAGTACTGACACGAAATTTCAAAGCTGAGATCCGCTCTAGCAATCAGTACAACGACAACACAAATAGGTGTCTGTGAATAAATGCATCTTTCTTTCTTTGTAGTTGTGTGTGTGTGTGTGATCTCTCTTTCGCGAACATTACCGAACCGCGCAAATTCAACTCGTGCATTCGCACTTTCACATTCTTCCCCTCGGGGAAATGCGGGGAATTTTTTTGTTTGGTAGCCGAACGAACCTCTTTAGATGAATGCGCTGTGGGGGTCTTTCTCTGGCGCACCTTTTTTTCTGCGCCGGTAATAAACCATTTTCTTTTTTCTGCGTGATGTGCAGTAACCTTTTTTTGCGCACCATATGTGAAATGCGCAGGGCTGGGGTTTTGCCCAAATTCGTTGTTACCTCTTATGTTCGTCATGTTGCCATTCATGGCAATCTACGTGAGGTTGTAATTGGGGCAAGATTTTTGTTTTCACGGTTTTTTTTTTCGAGTGAAGCTGTATAGAGACCTCTTTGACACGATTTCACCGACTCCTTTGAACAGTTTCTTATACAGTGCAGGGACACCATCCCGCCTTATGTCAATTTTTTTTTCTTTAAATTACACGTGGGAGTATTGCCGGTTAAAACGTGGATAATTCCAAGACGGTTTGTTTATTCCCAGGGGCTCTGACTGCTTGCTTTGTAAGAAGCCACAGACAGTAGAGCACACATTCATAGACTGTTGGGACGGGGTCTTCCTGTAGGACGTTTTGCAGAGAAAACTAAAACCAATTCCCCGTTAAATAACCATAAAATCAGGTTCTTGGCCGTTGAAGACTGCAGCGGCGTCCCGTATGATCCTTTTAATGTTACTGACCCTGCAGAGTATGTGGAAATCTCGAATTGCACTTTTGAGAGAGAGAGAGAGAGAGATGAGAGAGAGAGAGAGAGAGAGAGAGAGAGAGAGAGAGAGAGAGAGAGAGAGAGAGAGAGAGAGAGAGAGAGAGAGAGAGAGACTCTTTATTACAGAGAAAGCAGAGAGGTTTGCCAGCATGAATTCGCTGACATGCTACTCTGCGGGGAAGGGGGAGAAGGAAACAAAGGAAGAAGGTTGAAGAAGAAGAGTAGGAGACAAGAAGAAAAGAATAAAAAAAAAGAATAAAAATTAAAAATGAATAGAGTGCTGTTTAAGGACGCTGAGTAAAAAACTTGTCGGCACACGCTAGGGAGATGGCTACAGTGTTATAGCGACTCCAATGTCCTCGAGGTACTCAAATAATGCAGACAGGGCTTTGTGCTGGGAGGATGGGGAGTGGAATGGTCCAAGCATCAAGCTTAGTGTTATTGGTCCAGGTTGGAGACATTCAATTCTTTGCTGTAAACGGGCCCTTGATTCAGCATAAGCAGAGCACTCTAGTAGTATATGTTCGACGGTTTCGGGTGAGCCACAGTTGTCACAGTATGGGTTGGAAGTCTGGCCTATACGATAAAAGAACGAATTTGTAAACGCTGCATTAAGGCGCAGTCGATGGTACAGTGTCTCCAGTCGGCGAGGGGATCGTTCCGGCAGCCTCATTCTCATGTACGGGTCTATGCAATATAGAAAGGCCTGATGAAACTCCGGAAGGGGCCATAAGCGGTTTCTTCCAGCCAAAACTACAGCCTTAGTCATGGCTGAGGCATCATTTTTCGTGAAAAAAATCCTTCTTGGTGTTCTCAATTCTAGGCCCCTGCGAGCAGCCTCATCCGCTTTCTGGTTACCCAATATGCCACAGTGTCCTGGGAGCCACTGTAGTGTCACACGATGTCCAGAGACGAATGCGAGATGGTGGAGATACTTCACTTCTCGCTGGGCATGTTCATGAAGGATGAAGCAGCTAGCGCGTTGCAGGGTCTGAACAGCTGCCTTCGAATCGCAAAAAAATGGTCCACTGTGTCGACGGCTGGCAAAGAATGTATCGGATAGCTTCTTTTATCCCATGAAGCTCAGCCAACGTGGACGAAGTCGGTCGCTCAAGGCGGTATGACAGGGCTTTCCCAGCTGAAGGAATAAAAATTCCTGATGAACTGCACTCAGATGTTGCCGACCCATCAGTAAAAATGTGAGTCGTTGCACTGTAAAATGTGTTAATGTGTGCGAGTGTCATCGGAAGTAGGCTGATTTGAGGCATTTGCTTTTTTGAATCAATTCCAGGTATAAATGTTTTTATCCGAAGGGGCGACAGAGTCCAGGGCCCGTTTGCCCGTACGCGAAAGTTCCCGATTAAGTTCCCACTTACGAATAAGACGTCAATAAGTCGAAGTCGGCCACAGGAAATAAGCCGGTTGCCAGAAAACCCGACGGAAATGCCACCTCACCCGAGTGCTTGCATCAGTTTCGGGCAAACGAATTATTACCTAGACAGCGCTAAAGTCGTAGTTGAGAACTTATTCCCACACTTATAGCGTTCGGGCAAACGGGCCCAGGGCGGGAATCCCAGGGGCATTGTTTGCGGTGCTTGAGTTGGAATTTGAGCTTTAATAGCCCTGACTGGTTGCCCAAAGCTGGAATTGCTTCGATCTGCGATATGAGCCAACGAATGCGTTCTTGTATGTAACCTGTGCCTCAAATGAATTCGTAGTGTTGATTTGACGCTGAGCAGAATGTTGTTCTGCCAGAGTGTACGGGACATCTTAGAAGTGTATAAAGCCCAACCTTCTTCACCTGACTGGTTTAATGAGTTGGAAAGTGTGGCATGGCGTCGGCCTTTTAACAATAACACACTAGCAAGTGACGTGCCGGTGTCTTTTCGCACTCTGTAATCGTTTTTTTTTGTGTGACGTGTATACCAAGGACAGGCACCAAAGAAACAGAAGTGGGCGTAGCAAAGTCACCAAGACGACGGACTCTCGCTCCGCTTCCCCTCGGGCACGGGTTCGATCCCTGGCGGGGCCGGTTGTTTGTTTGTGCAGCCTGGGTTACGTAGCCAGTAGCCAGTAGCAGCCTGGAAGTTTTTAGATGCGACTGCATCTCATTCACTCGCCTTGTCCCTCCATCCGGCGGCGTCGGCGTTGTCGTCGTCGGCGTCCGCTCCTCCCCCATTCTCCTCGCCGCGCCAGCTGCGCTCTCCGCCGCTCACCCCCTCTCTTCTCCGATAGCGAACACTCTCTCGCGAGGTGCATTGGATTGGATTCGATTGGCTTGGCTTGGATTGGGTTGGATTTGGATTGGATTGTATTAACGTGGATTGTGTTGGATCCTGTTGCGTCATAGCCGTGGCAGACGCAGTGGCGCCGGCGCGTCCCCTCACCGTTGTGCGCGCTATAAAACGCGGTGCCTGCGCCGCTCCGCTCCATCGTTCCAGCGCCGTTCCTCCGCTGTCCAACGCTGCAACGTGAACCCCCTATGCGTCGCATCTACACAGGGGTTCCCGCGAGGGGGGGCGGTAGTTTTTGCTGACTCCGACACGAAAAGTTTCTTTGCTTGTTAGAGGTATACTGCTTCGCAGTAAAAACAGGTGGAAATGAACGTGAGTACCACGAATGCGAAAGAGGCAGGGTTTAACTAACCCGTGATCATTGAACCTGTCTCTCTACCCGCGCAAAACACCGCCTCGTGCGGGAAAATAAACAAACCTAAGGTTCGAAGCTTTAACACCTCTCATTGTGATGATCGCGAAGAAAGAAGCATCTATGCGGTCGCAGCCACCGCTACGCGAGCGACAGCAGCTACACGGTCGCTCACGCCCCACGTCTCCGAAATGACGAGACCCTCGAAGCCTGGGAGAGCAGGAAGACTGCCGCGAGGCTATCCGAACTATAGTTCGGATAGCCTCGCGGCAGTCTTCCAGCTTTCAGTTGTAACTATAGTTACAACTGAAAGATTAGCGCCCTCCATGTGCGTTTTTTGGCAATGATTATTCTACCTGTCTCCTCTTCCATTAAGCCGTTACAAATGACCCAAGGAATGTGCATCTTGCGTGGACACAGATAGGAGCTAAGTACACTAACAACGCTGCCCGTGACAATGCAGCTATCCCTCCTTCGAAGCATCGGAGCGTAGGAAGGCGGCTGCGATGCTCTTCCTACGAGTAACACAGAAAATGTCGACTGAAATAAGCCCGGATAAAGAGTCTCTAGAAATATTGACAGAGTGGAGAAGGAAATCCAATACTGCTGTCAAAAAACTCAGACACAGCGCATGTTATGCCGCTGTCGAAGGGTCTAAAATTGAACGCCATCGAAAATTTCTGGCTTCAAAGTTGTGTTACGTTAATCTCTTTAAGGAGAGGGGGGAAGCGGAAAACAAGTTCGCACAAATTGGTTACAGTAACCGCAGTTCTAATAAAGTTATATTTCAAGCGTTTAAAGTCAATAAAAGAAATTAACCTGTTGTGAGAATTACTGTTGTGGGAAACTACGTTACCAAAGAGCTCACATCCCCTAAAAAGCGCTATTACCTCGATCTTTTCACTTCATTAACAAGACGCTCGCAAGGCGTTTGGAGAGTAATAAATTCTTTAGTTCAACGTTCACCAAACCGCACCAGCTGCCCAATTAGGGACAGTCGTGAAATAACAAGGAGTAGATTTAGCTAATGCCTTTAATGACGACTTTTTGTCTATAGTCCTATATGCAAAAGCCATAAAAGCAACCTGGCCTTCATGAATTCGCGAAATCAAAACTCTACGTTCTTGACCCAACTGATTCTAGAGAAACTGCCAGTCTTTATGGACTGCAAAAACAGCCAATCAGAGGACACCTATGGTTTTCAGATGAAAACTGTAAAATAAGTAATTGATGTAATATAAGACTGCTTAGTACACATTTCGAATGCCTGTATTTTAACTGCGATATTTCCAGCTAGCATGCAACTTGCAAGAGTAACAGTAACATGCAAGTAAGGAAACCACAATGATTTTTCCAATTACGGCCCTATATTCATTCTAAATGTTTTTTACGAGGGTCTAGAAAAAATAATTCTGAAACAGTTAACTTCCTTTCTGATCGGTTCCAAATATTGGCTTCGTCACAATACGGTTTTCGAGAACAGTTGTCGACGGAATAGGTAATACTAGCACAAAAAGAATATACATTTCAAAATATGAGAATGAAAACATGGTTCTCGGATTTTAATAATACAGTAATTTAAGCTGTGCGTGCTTCAAAATACAAAGTGTACATTTCACAGAGCACATAGCCTAGGAAAAGCACACTGACTACCGAATAGGAAAATTATTCAGTGTTACCGGTAGTCCGCGACTACACTGCTTTTATTTCCCTGTTTCAGCAAACGTTATTATTTATAAATGTCGTTTTTCTAAGGTATTGATATACGGTGCGTTACTATGGTGACCGACCACGCTAGAAAACCTAGATAAACTGCTCGTAGTACAAAAAAGGATGCTACGTATCGTCAGCAGAGTGAATTACTTGTCTCACACATTATTTATGTTTAAAAGACATAGAATAATGAATGCAGAATCTTTTTGCGGGTATAAATTATTACTTTACAGCAAAATAGAAAGAAATACTAGTTCAACTTCGTACGTACTAGTACAACTTCGACAAACAGTTAATGCATATAACATCCGACGCCCCGATCAATAGCAGGTGGATACATGCTGCTCTAGCTACTGAAAACAGGTGCTTAAATTTTTTCTTGTAAAAACGTGGACATTTTTACAGTTTCGTTTAAGGATTTGGGGAGCATGTTCCTTTGATTCGTTAATTTTGTTATATTGGGTTATACATTTTTACTGTCATTTCTCTTGGAAGCTGTCTTCCTATTCTCTATTCTCTAGGAGCTATTCTCAATGGAAGCTATCGAAGTTCCATTAATTTGCAAAGACATCGTGCTAGTCCCAATGGAGAGCGACTTCGTTTTATCTATCGAAGCCCGAGGTCGGACAAGCGGAATAGATTCTTCACCCTGGCATGGCTTCGGTGCCTGGAATAAGCCTGCTGGTTGGAGATGATCATCTCTGGAACGTTATGACGGGAGAGGTGCGAGGTCATCCCAGAAAAAGTCGCTTAGTTGGGCCAAACTCGGTCTTCGGGTGAATGTTCCACGGTCCCCTTTCCGTGCTCAGTTGATAGGATGTTGCATCGACCATCTGCGCGCTGTGACTGAACCCAAAGTACGAGGCAGTGGGCGGAGTTGTTTGGAGAGTCTAGAATCTTGAAAGTATAGGAAGTTTGGAAGCAAAGCTGCCAGTTCACGAAAACAAAATGAGCGTATTTTCCAAAAACAGGAAAGCCGACGACAGCAGCGAATCATCTATGCGCAGACACAGACGCAGGTACAATTATGAAAGGGCTGAGTAGCAGGAGCAACCAAGCCAGGGCAAAAGGGCCTCATTGAAAACGTAAGTAACCTAGGAGAATTTAGGACAGCCAAGGTGAACCATTTTCAGAAGTTCAGTCTAAGAGCTCCTGGCACGAATGCGCCACACAAGGAGCGGGCCAAGATAGGAGCAGGGATGTGTCTCGATAGAGAAATTTACCATCCACAGCTCTAAACCAAATTACTCCAGTTTTGAAGAAGCGCCATTTGACGACATAACGAAACAGGTCAGAGGGGGACGTATCATGTGCCTCACAGAAGCACACACAATTGAAGGAAGTTCAAGAACGGTGGAATTTTCTGATAAAAATGTAAGTAGGACACAGAACGAGTTTCTACATAAGACGACCTCGATGTGCAAAGTGTTGTAGGTGTAGTCGGACATTGGCAAGTGGGTCAAAGGCGGTACGGGCAACGCTCGGAGCTTGCTTTCCCCATTTATTGTGGGGTGGAGCGGATATTGCATTTTATTCTGTCTCACATGGCAAATTCACAGAGGTAAACACGAGGACATGATTCGGGGACGCTACGGAGGAAAGAAGAGAAGGAAGACGAGAAACTTTTGGCAGTAGCATAAAGCAATTCGGTGGGGTGTAAACAGAGATTTTCTTTCTTTACGGCGGCTTCGGACTCCATTCTGCCACAAGGGGGTCGCAGAGTACCTCAGCCAGAAACCGCTGCTCTATGCCCATCACATAACTAAGAAACTTGCTCAAGAGATTTTTCTCTCTTTCCCGGTCTCGGCGTTCTGCGACCGTTCGAATGACGTCAATGCAGCGATGTGGATGCTATTGGCCGACTTTCCTTCAGTTGCAGCTGGTTGCAGCAATGAACGCATTCGACAGCCACTTGAAATGGATAAAGGCAAAGCAGAAACGGGAGGCGTATCAGCTGCTACGAGCAAGCCACGCAGTTCGGCTGCGTGAAGGTGATAACTATAGCTTTCGCATTGCTTCCAGATGCAAAGAAAGGAGTAAAAGAGTTTACCGGAAGTGTTGCACTCCCTTTCAACCAACGTGGTCGTTTCCAAATGGCGCGGCCTGCAGTGATCCCTCGGCTATTTTTGTTGTTGTTGTTGTTGTTGTTCCTCTTCTGGTGGCACATACCTACGTGGGGGATTGGTCAGGAAAGGGGTGGCTATTTAGGCTAAAACGCCCACCTCATAGCCCTAAACAATCAGCTAGTAGGAAATGGGGAAACGGTTACCGAATTGTATAATTGATCTAGAGAAGAATCAGTGATTGATGCCATTTTTAGCCTTTTCTCCCTCGGATATTCCTCACTACCGCCTTCTTCGCGTGCTCTCGTTCTCCTTCCCACTGTCTCTCCATTTCTCGTCGGCAAGCGTCGCCTGTGTTCCTTCTTCATTTTGATCGTTCTTGGCACATACGGTAGAAGAGAGATTGACCACGCCGTCGCTGCAACACAGGGAGATTCACAAGCTTCCGTGGCATGACGGATGGCTTGCCTGCTTGGAGATCGACTGCAATCCAATCTAATTCCAGCCAAAGCAGCTATTACGCGCTCATTCACCCACATGCAGTGCGTACTACCGCGGCGCCCACCAGCAACGACGCGCACGCATCGCCTTCTATGGCTGTGTTTACAGCAGTACCAGATTCATGTAATCGGAGAGAATTCAAATTACGCGCCCACCCCCAGCGTGCAGTGAAACCACTCCGTCAATGCACCACACGCAGCCACCACCTCCAACTTCTTGCGTGTAGACACCATCCCTCTTCAGTGGCCAAGCGCAAGCGAGCTCGCTTCACTCAAGAGGTCAACGGTTAGAAAGCATCCAGGGGCAGAAAACTGAATGTAAACACCAGAGAACGAACCCCCTTGTACCGCAAAAGTGCTTGTCTCGGTAGCCTAAAATGTTTACACGCATAAAATAGCGTTTTTAGAGTATGGAGAAATCGCATTTAAACGCTGCTCTTCGGCATTATGTCTCCAAGAACAGCGCTTGTGTCGGCGCCCGTTGGATCCAGCTCCGAGCAATGTTATTTGAGTCACGGCAAACGAACCGTGCGCAAGCACGTACCGCCGATTACTTTCGCCGGCAATCGGCTGAAATGAATGTTGCTGAACCTTCTTGCTGGAATGTTGCTGGACACTTCTCGGTTAGCTTAGTTTGTTGTACAAAGCCTTGTGCCACCGTACTAAACGTTGCGAGCAATGTGTGCCATTTAATAAGCTTCCGGTTAATTCCAACCCCGGTCACCGTGGTGTCGTTATTAAAAATTCGGCTTTTTAACTTTAAATTCACTTCCTCTAGGAGCTTGGTACCCTTTCTGCCCTATTCCAGCATAACGACTCTATGCCCATCAGATAAATTAGAAACTTGCTCAAAAGGTTTTTCCCTCTTTCGTGGCGTGCATACTTGGCGTGCATACTTACTTAGTAGTACATGTGCTCTTCTTGCTTTTATATCCAGCAGAGGAACGCCCCCCGATCGAGTCGGTGGGCTTGTCGCAAAAAACAGATATTTAGCGCTAATTTTGGAACTATGGATTTTACTAGTGAGAATATACAAATCAACACACGGATTTGCAAATTTTGTTTTTAATCACGAGGTAGTTTTTATGTTACATAACCTATAGAACTTTATTAAATAACAAACAAATCTTACCGACACCGCAACACCCTTCAAAAAGGGTGTTCATTATTTCCACATCCTTTTTCCCAGAAGGGCGTAAGGCTACAAATTAGGGTGTTCGAATCTAAGAAAAAGGGCGTAAAGAAAAAGGGTGTAAGAAAAGACCGCCAACTAAGAAAAAAGGTGAAGAGACCTCCAACTATGGAGGCATTTTGTACCTGTTTACACGGGTGGACTGAACATTTTCTACAAGCGGGGGGGGTGTTTTGTACCTCACGATGTTTAAAGCAATATGAAATTGGCATAATTTATTACCAGCTGAAGCTGTGCTTGAGCTAGTTTCTGGTGGCATTAGCAAAAAAATGCAAAGAAAAAGAACTGCGGCACCTGTAAAGGATGCACCACCGCAGATACGGTATTATAACAGTCGAGCTTGTCGAGTCGGGTCAGACTTTCGAGCTTGTTCGAATGTGAGCGCAAGGGGCGTATGCGTATGCGCACCTCTCACTATACCATTTCAAAGGTACCAGTCTTTTTGGATTATAAAAGGCGAAAAAAAAATTGGCGCAGCTTGCAATAGTGGTGCAAGGCTGGAGAAACAGCATAGGTCGACCTAGTTTGTTTCCCTCTTGGATCCCCTGGACAGGTAAGGGGGGTGGGGGGGAGACACACTGGAACAGCCTTGTAAAATCCAGTTAAACTTGGCGTCACCCCTCAGCGGTCATCCTAGCTTAGCAAGAACATTGCAAAGCTTAGCAAACATAACAAAACTTAGGAACACTGGAAGAAACTAAGTCGACCCCAAGCTCCGCTGTTCTTCCTTTGCAACTGAACGCCTATTTCACACCGTTTCAACAACCTGCATTAAGCCAAGCGTGTTGCAGTCGGTAAACACCCTTTTCGCCACATGACTATGGTCTTTTTAATTTTGAAGGCTCAAATTGGTGTTTCACGTGCCAAAGCTAAATTTGGGGCATGAGGTGCACCGCATATGGAAACGAGCGGTAATTGCATACGAGCAATTATTTTTTTTGCGTTTGAAAATTCTTGCGAGTAGAGGAGTATATGAGGCGATGTCTTGTTCTTTACACTGCTATTATGTATCCAAGCATGGCCTCATTCAATGAAGAGCTGAACACTTTTTCCCCACCCTTTCAACACCCTAAGAAAAACCAAGGGTGTTGAAGTTGATCAGCACCTTTTTTTTTGCACACAAAAGGGTTTGTAGTTTTGTAGAGCTCGGAAAAGGATGTTGAATTCAAGACATAAGGGTTTTGTGTCAATTCCTTCCAACACCCATTTTTCCACTTATGCTATCACCCTTTTTTTCTGGCTACTTAAACGGTGTTTTGTAACAACGTTTACTTGTGTATTACTAGCATGGCTACAGAGTGTTAATTTTGCATTTATCTTCTGTTTAGCCCAACGCTAGTGAAACTGCAAAAAATTTCAAGGCATTCAGATATTTGTTCAGTGTATTGCCCTGAAAAGCGATCAGCCGGGCCGGGCGACGTGAAAGGCGTGAGCCGTGCGGTGCGATATGCGGGCAAGAACCAAGATCTTACCTGGGTGGTCGAGTGAACTGGGACAGAACTGGGAGTGAGTGGAACAAACCGATGCTGGCGAATTGGCAACGAATGCTACGGTGTACGTGAGCAGATAATTGTTTAAGATAGGTACGCTTACATTGTACGAATATGAAGAATGAATAAATCTAGCTGCGCGATTTTGAATAGATTCAAGTGCCTTAGTTACATTATGCCTCTTGAGGGCATTCGGGAAGTCGACGCGTATTCAAGTTGAGTTCGATTTATGGATTTATGGACCAGCAGTTTTACATGCGGGGTGAAGGACGTAATGCCGTTTCAACGAACCTGGCCGATGATATCATTTTAGTAATATGCGCGTCATGTTAACTCATTGCTAAATGCGACACCCAATATTTATGCGAGCTTACATTTTCCATGGGAGCGTTATCGATTTGATAAGAAAAGTTGAAGAAGCTGCGGCGATGGTGAAAATAGAGTGATTTGCATTTATTGGGGGTAAGTCTCATGAGCCAACCACTGCACCAGTCCAGCGCGTGCTTAATATTGTTGCAGGGCAGCACTACAATGGCACTCAAGGGGGCCGAGGGTGAAGACGACGAAGACATGATCGCACCTGGCCAGCGGATCCACCCAGCCAACCCGCCTTGTCGCCAACCAGTCTTTCAGCCTGCAATTTTATACGCACTGTAAATGTAGTGAATTTAACCCCTTATCATTTTGGTGGGGGTGCGGGGTATCGATGCCCGTACCTCGCGTACTCTGTTTGTACGAGACACACAGGTGGGAAGTGTCCCATTGAGCCTTGACCCACAGCCGACGACAACGAGGCAGTGGCTGACGCGCAGCCTGCGGGAATCAGGTGATGGTCACCTTGTAAAGGTTTCAAATAAATCTTGCATCGTCTAACATTGATGGGAGATGCCTTTGCCCTGCAGATTAATGGGAGAGGCCTTTGCCCGGCAGTGGGCGTAGATAGGCTGGTGATGATGATGATGATGATGATGATGATCTACCACGGTTCGAGTAACCTCTGTCCATGTCTCAACATAACAATATCATCTTTGAATACTACTTGATTGGATATTTATTTACTTATTTCTATTTTATTTCAAAATAACCCTAAAGGCCCTCCGGGGGAGTGTATTACAGTCAAACCCGGTTATAACGAACGGGATAGAGCGAATTATGATATATATCGAACGAAAGCGAATCCGTTACGAAAATGCATGCGAAGCATATTCCTTATATGAAGTTCACAACGGATATATCGAACTGGGCGCGTCTACAATTGTCACCGAAATGCATGGCCTCGGAGCGGCGATTGAGATGCTAATTGGCCACTATTGAGATGTTGAGCCTCGCATGGAGCAACGTGACGCCTGACACCGTCCGTAACTGTTTCAGACGCACGGGATTCACGATGGAGCACATCCAGTCAGCGAGTGCGGACCAAGACGGCATCATCGGCGAACTGTGCGAAGAGCTCGCCAACGTTCCAGATGCTGTGCCAAAAGGAGTGTCCTTTGAGGATTTCCTGAGTGTCAAAGACGAATTTGCCGTCACTGTGAGCCCCTCAGGCACAGACAGCGTCACTGATGGGGGCAGCTGGTGCTGCTGAAAGTACCGAATAGACTGAAAATGTCTCAGGGGGCATCCTCAGTCTCTTCGGTGCTTTAATGAAGGTTAATGAAGCGCTTTCGCCAGTCGATGTGCTCTGCCAATATTACTTCGACATTGAAGGACATGGACTTGAACTGGCGCAAACGACGTCTCCGCCAAAACGAAAGTGAAAACAAAAATCACCGCTCTTTTGTGAAATAGGCAGTTAAGGCGGAAATCAGCTTTATTTCATGCGATAAATGCATTGTTTTGTGTAAGATAATGGCATAGTTTAATGCGTTTCTTTCTCTACGTGGAAATGGCAGAGAGGGTCTTGCGTATTGCGAACTCGTAACAAAAGAATTCGTTACAGACGGGTATGGCTATATCGACCTACTGGATATATCGAACTAATCGCGGTGCATATTACAGCTCGCTATAACGGGGTTTGACTGTACATAGCTATAGGGTATACATCACACCGCAATGGTAAAACGCAGTACAGCGCAGAAATGTAATTAAAAAGCACAAAAAGAGGTAAGAAAAACATTCGCAGGGGAGACACTAAAAAAATAACTCTCGGAGCACCATGTGAAAATTAATCCAATGTAGCAGCGATGTTTGCTAGCGTGGGGAAAGAAAGGAAAACAATAATAGCAACAAAAGGAAAAAATAAATTTACAAGCGCGACAGGGAAGTCGTATGAGGTCTGCCTGTTTCTATGTAGAGCATCTGTAAATTGTGATACATTTGTTTCGGTGACAATGTTTGAAGGCAGATTATTCCATTCTATCGCGGTTCAAGGTAGTAACGATTGAGAAAATGCGAGGATACGACACGTGGTACGTTTGACTTTGTGCGGATGATCACGACGTGGGAAGATGGGTGAAGGTTCACCCATGAAATCACTATGAAAAGACACATGACAGTATAAAGTTTGTGAAATAGTGTTAAACGGGATACGCAACGATGATAAATAAAGGCTTCGAGCTCGGCGCGATTTTGTAATGCTGTTGCACACGTGTGACGTGAATAATCCGAATAGCTGAAGCGTGCAGCGCGGTTTTGCAAGCACATCAGTTATTAGGTATGCTTGATGAATGTATGTCGTGATGAAGCCAGCGAGTTGTGCGTCACATGAATAGCCTCTGCGAAAACCGAGCTCTTCGAGGTATTTAATGACTTGTGAATGTATAATATGCTCAAATAATTTACAAATCGTACTTGTTAAAGAAACGGGTTGATAGTTAAGGGGTGAGGAAAGATCATCTGATTTGACGAATGGTATTACCTTGGACACTTTCCAATATCAGTGTTGACAGTGTTGACGCCTGTTGACAGTCACTGCGAAAACGATGCCGACAATATTAGAAAAATTCTTGGTGCCTAATTCTTGGAATCGTTTTATTAAGGACAGCATTGTCTGCTGAATACGAAATCCTGAGATTAGTAAGGAGAGAATAAATTCCAGAATCAGTAATTATTTCCGACATAAAGAAGACAATGCGCGTGCTGATGAAGGTGGTGCGAATGCTGATGTGAGTGCCGATGTTAGTAATGGTACGTGATATTACTTCATCGTCAGCAAGCATACGGATATTGCTATATACATGGACTGCTAGATCGTTAGTGTGTATTAAGAATATAATAGGGTGGAGAATCGATTCTTGCGGGACGCCTGATGTTACTGCGAGAGGGGTGTGACGTGTGACGTTATTTTCATGCATTTCTCAGAGCTTCAGTACGCCTTAAAAACCGTGTGCTTTATATTTATACTACTTGCCGGATTCACCCTAAAGCAGGAAGCACACCTATGAAACTAAAAAAAAATGAATGCTTTGTTTCGAAATGGAGACATTATTGCGGGAACATCGATATTTTCCAAGAATGTGCCACGGCGCGTTGACGGCTGACTTGAATAAGCAAAGCCCCGAGGAACGATTACACAATAAAAGGAACGAAAGCGAGGCTAAATCTGTTCTTCTTCTGGCGCCTCTTTTTGTAATTGTTCAAACAGGACCAGACAGACAAGAAGCACGGAAAGAAGCGTTCAGTACTGCAGGCGTTAGAAGCCCCATTATCCGCTCTCCTCTATTCGCCTCATGAGGCAGCATACGCACCGAGAGAAACGGGGGCAAGGGAGCAACAGCTCGGACACCGGTTGCTCATAGCCTTCGAGAGGAGCACGCCCGACAAGATCCTTCTCTAATAAAACCGTCGGCGCCGCAGGCGAGCCTCCCCCGAAGGAGTTACAAAACGCGCCGACGGAAGGGTTGTCCTACGGACGAGGAGGAGAAGAGGCGCGTTGCGCGAGCAGCATCCGCGGACGGACGAAACCTCCGGAAGTCGCGAACAAGGCGAGCATGAGAAGCGGCGACAGAGAAAATCAAGAGCGCAAGAGAGAGTGAGAGAGAGAGAGAGAGAGAAAACAACATAAAGAGGACTGTATTTCCAAACCGAAAGAGATACAAGAAAAAGGAGGGAGACCGGCGAGCTTTCCTCCCGGGTTGACGCGCAGCGCGCAGGCGCCAGCTTTTGTCACGTGACTTTTGCACCACGTGACATTGATCCGTCCAATCGCAGCGTCGCGCGCTTCCAGTGGTCGTCTGCTGCGCGTCGCTTCGAAGCAGACGGCACTGCGTTGCGTTTTGCGAGGCGCCGTCTCTCGCGGTCGTTGCGTTGTTGTTGGTGGTGTGTGTGTGTGTGCGTGCGTGCGTGTCCCATTCCGGATTCCGGGGGAAGTGATCGCGGAAGAGGCCAAACGAAAGAAACGGATTATTCGCGAGCTGTTCCGTCGGAGTACTCTGTGCAGTTGGGGCGTTGTCTGCTGCTGGTGCGCGCTGGATCGCGAACCGGTCGCGAGCCATGACGGATAAAAAGCAGCCCCCGTGCGAGCTGAACAACTTGAAAAGCGACGCCGAAGATGCGGGCGACGCAGCGCAACTGCCCCACATGCCGGGCAGGGGACAGTGGACCGGCAAGCTGGACTTCCTCATGTCCTGCGTGGGATACGCCATCGGCTTGGGAAACGTCTGGAGGTTTCCCTACCTCTGCTACAAGAACGGAGGCGGTGAGTGGTGCGGGCCTGCGGGCCGACTGCCGGAGCGCGGGGGGTGTTCGGGAACTACCGGTGTTCCGTTGTCCCTTCCATCGAGGCTGTTCCTAGCACTCGTTAGCTCAACCGCGCTCACACCTGGCAATCTTGCTTGTTGCTTTTTTTTTTTCGCGTTTCGCAGCATAAACGTGACGTTTAAAATAATAAAAAAAGTGAGACTGTAAACAAGGTGACAGACGAGCCATTATTTTGGTAATGAATCCGTCTAGTCACAGGAGCTGAGTGTGATAAATGAGCCTCGTGTCGAGAACATATGCTCCAGCTTTGGGAACGAATGCTAAAGTTGCGGAAAGACCAAATAATGAAACGAGAAAAAAAGCAAGCGTTTAAAATTTGCACTGTTGATTGCAGTTCATCTAGCATTACTTGTTTTTCGATCATGTAACTACATGATCATGTAATCGATCATGTACTCGATCATGTAACTCAAGTGAACAATCATGTAATCGATCATGTAACTACATGATCAATTTTCATTTGTTATCACGTATTCACACTTCTCACACATTTGTTATCAAGTTTCACTCTTCTCGCACATTTATTGTGTTTCCTACTATGGCTGGAGTGGGCGCTTGTTATTTGTTCAGGAAAAATAAAGATACAAAAATAAAAACAAGAAAAGACCCTACGAGGAACATAGGGAAACGTTATCGCGTACTTCTGAAAATAAAACAAATGTAGCTTGCACAAGGGCCTGCACCAGATCTGACATACACAAACGCTGACCACGGGGCTAACGAGATCAGTTCGCCGTACTGGTGTTGTTTCTCCGCGTTCGAAAGAAATGCAGCAGGAAGTCGAATAACGATGGAAAAATGGAATGCACTGCAATGCTGAATAAGTCAACGTTTGTACATGCTTATTTAATTACCAGCAGTACTTTTAGTTTACAGATATGCCATATCACTCCTACACCAATTGGATACCACAAAAAATTGGAATTTAGTTGGAATGATCGACATTCAACTTAAACAATGATGAAGCAGTGTTTGAGATCCACGCCAAAACAGGAACAAGGCAAAGCAATAATATGAGGCCTCACCACTTTACACGAAACGAATTTCGCACACATATATAATTCGGATTATTCCTGCCATATTTCTGGGCACTTCTATCGTATCAAGTCAACGCTATGTTTTTTTTCAGGTACCAAACTCTGACAAAAAATGCGAGTGCAAACCTAGTCCTCAGCATTTCCCTGCATCTTATTTGATTGAAGAGTTTGTGATTTCGTGTAATAAGCAACAACTGTTAAAGTGAATTTGACTAGATGATACTATGCAGTAGGTTTTTTACAGGCCTTTCTTTTCAGAATGTTTTGGGGAGTTTTTTTTGTTTGTTTCTAAAAATACGCCGGATCAAGAAACTACTGTTATCACTAAAGCGATATTGATACTGGAAGAGGTATGTTTCCGAAAGTGAATGTTTTATGAAACAAAACGGTTGCAATGCCTGCAGCGGCGGCACATTGGGACGACAGAAATGCACTTTGACGAGCTACGCACGCGAACGAAAAAGAAATCCACAAGCATATGTCCTCCTGTTGCTGCTTGGGACCAGTGTAACAAGATGGCAGCATAGGGACACAAAGCTACCTTTAGTATCTTGACTTGTCACTTTAGTAGCCACAAAACCAGATAATACATAGATCTATACTCTTATGGGGATGTCGGTAAATTTGTAGAGCCCCGTGCTATTATTCGGGCTAATTTGTCACTGCGAGAATATGTATGTTGCGATCAAGCCGCGATATGCTCTTACCTACACTCCGTGGCCCTTGTAGACATTCTCATTTTTTATGTCAACGTCCTTCACTCTAAGGAATGCCCTCAAGTGAACAATCCGTGCTGGCAACAAAGCAAAAAATTATGTGTGCGACAGCAACGAGACGTGCATACCATTTCACTCAAAATTGTGATATTGGCTGCGGCACTATGCATGCTGTGTATAGAACGCCATGGAAGATTCGCTTGATGATGACACGGCGCAGCACCGAGCCTTCGAGTCAAACTGTACGCATGACGTCGTCATTCCCCCGAATTTTACCGTTCGCTTCGTAAATTATTCACTCGAGTGCAGTGTGATGAAGCTTGCCCATGAGATGTTTTTAGACTGAAAACGGGATGTAGCGCGTTTATCCTGTCAGAACTTAAAATTTATGAATAACAGCGTCAAGTAATAGGAATATTTAAAAACGTAGCATTTTTGGCTGTTGCAGTACTCTATATATTATTTAGGTATCTGGCCGTTAACATTGCCAGCCTTCAGGTTCCCTTTGAAAGGTGTCTTCTGTTGTTGCTGATTGCCCAAAATATACGTCGCGAGCAGCGTGCAGTTTCATTTGCGCGGAATTTCAGGTCCATTGGTAGCGGTAACATTTAGCTGGTGTCCCTGACCACAGAACACACCTTTTGCAACTCAGGGAATAACAGCACCATCCAAGGCCAATACTCGGAGAGCCACATATTGAAAATATTCAGAAATACCGCAGCAAATCCTGTGTGGTCCTTGGGAAAAGTAAACAAAGCAAGGGGTGATCTCCCAATGATGAAATCTCATTGGATGGTTCAAATGTAGCACCAACGGTTATTGCCATTGTATAGAGAACTAAAAATTTGTGTGTCTCAACACTTGTGTCGCGTAGCGCTTAATCCGTGTACCCTTTAACCCTACTGTTTATTTCTCGATAACGAATGCCGTATTTGCATGGTCATAAAGCGCATCCTTTTTAGGCAAACGTAGCCTCCGAATTTGTGTTGCGCTAGGATAGTGCTCAAAACCTAAGTACACTCCAGAGCGGCCAGTAGCATTTCCATGGACACGAGCTCATCCCAAAATTCGATTCCATCCAATCACAAACAATCTGTAAGCATTAGGTGAGGAAATTTGGCGCACTCATTCCTCAATGGGCATACCTTTGTCAGCTGTTACACATGTTTCTGCCGCTGCTATTAGCGTCTACGTCTAAAATTCTAAGGGTGAGGGACATTTAAAATCACAAACACTTTCAGCGGTGCCCGCTCGATATTCATTTCAATCAGGAGCTGGATAAGCCAGTTTATATGAGTCAGAAAAGATTTTCGCTGCCACAGTAGCATGCGTCAAATATAATGTATCGCTGCAGGAACGTGGTGTCACGTCTTTTACATCTGCGTGTGGAAGCGGAGCAAAATTATATTTTATAACTTTCTTGCGCACGTTTACCTGCGCCTCACATTCGGGGGTGCGTTAAAATCGTGCAAATATGGCAACCAGCTTGGTACCGCCCATGGGACGCTACTACAAATACAGTCGAACCTAGCCGTATCGAACACGCACATTCCGAATAATGCCTGCATCGAAAAGTGGCAAAATGGCGGCGAAAATTTCATTTAAAAGTGGGAGGAGGAACAGAAGGAGTAAGCAGAAATAAATGCAGTAAAGTTAATTATGCGCGGAGACAGGTTTGCTACGCATATACTTGAAGACTGCGCTTAAGTTTGCCGCACAAACCGCACGTCTAATTTACACGTCTCGCTGGCCGGGGCGTCACTGTATACTCTGTTTCAATTACGACGTCTTTCGGCGCACAAGACGCTTTAAGGAGTGAAGACGTGCCGCCAACAATGCTAAGAAGAAAGGTTCCCGTTAATTTCCCGACGCGTGTTTTCCGCCTTGTTCTGGGGGCAGAAGGAAAGAAAACTTTATCTGTACAAGCAATGGTTATGCAAATAAATAGGACCTCGGGGTTCCGTCTATCAGAAGGACAAACGTAACAGACCCGTAGGGTACGAGGACAACGCGGAAGACATCATCTCCTGCCTTATGCCTATCATTTTTATTCCTATCACGGGCGCAACGAAAGTTTCTGTGGATTCGAATTTCCTGTTTGTCATCGTCAGTGACAGCTACTGTTGTCTTGACGGCGAAAAATGGATGCACGCAATATCTTCACTACCAGCCTCAGACTTGCAATCCTGTGCGAAGGCCTTTTTATCGATGCGATGTTGGCAGAAGCCGTGGGCGTGGCTTTGGCGGGAGACCATGTCACTTGTGAATCTGCTGCCATCCTCGGCTGGTGCCGCAGAGAGAGCCCGATTCCTAGTGACTGATTCTTGTGGTGGCTTTCTCAGCGTTGCCTGATATGGTGCATCGTGACTATTTACTGCTCGCCACGGTCATCCTTCGTCATATTTCAGAACACGAATGCCCTAGCCGAAATATTTGGTCTCTTTTATTTGCCTGCCCAGAGCCGTTTCGAGCAGTTCCTGTAAGCAGCCAAAAACTGCTCCCGCCATATAAATTGTAAGAGGCAAATGAAATACGAAGGTACTTCGGAGCAGTTCTCGGCTGTCCAAGGCAAATAAAGACGCCTATTGATACCTTGAAATCAATGTTCGCGTATATACTACTGCGTGCAAAAGGAACAAGAGACGGGACTTCTTTGGTTGTTCTTCAAGAGGTCATCATTAAAAGCGACGTATTTTGTGGACCTTGAAGGCTGTCTGTAGCCGCTCACAAAAGAAAGTTCAATAAGAAATCTATGGGCTCCATGCTGAAATTTGCCTCCGGATCAGGAGCGTCAATTCATACATCGAGGTGTCATTAGCTGGGTAGGATATGAAATGCTCAAAAGCGTCGTCTTCCGTCGAACTGTAAAAACGTGAGTATCAGCAGCCTGCGCCAGAACACAACCGACACAGTTATTAGAAGCCACGCCACCAATCCATTCAATATGATGCGTTCATGATGACGTCATCAACTCAAATTAGCTGACGAAATGGCTACCCATTTACCAGCAGACCGATAGCATAATCTGGCGATTGAAGGTCCTAAATACTCATGTCGCAAAGAAATGTACGCAAACGTCGACGTATTTTTTTCTATATCAGTCTGGACTTCTTCAGAGATTGGGTGATGCCGGGTTAAGAGGTTAGCGTGTATCATCGGGTAATACTGGATTTCCAGCGGCCTCTGTCCAGTGCGTGAGACCTGCTTAACCATTTGTGGCAGTTTCTTTTCTGGCCTTGTCTTACGGTGTCGTACTGCCGTGCCAGCCTGCGCGTCGTGACGCTGCGTGCCAGGCCCGAATGCCATTGCCGGTGGAGAAACTTTCACGCAGCGCTTGAAGACTGCAGTGTGGCAGACGCGGCAGTCTTTGTTCAGTGCATCGGCTTGTATAAAGAAATGTGACCGTTCCACATTCGCCACATCGAGCAACGAGCTGCATCATGGAGACTGTACTCCAAGAAACGCTTTGTTGCTTGGACGTGAATCAGGTAGACGCATCACTTCAGAAGTGCGGGTATTAGGAATACCTATTTCCTTTGGGGGCGAAGCACCTAGGCCGAGGCTTGTCCGTCCGGCGTCCGGCGTCCGTGCTCACGGCACAGCACCGTGTAAATCGAACACCTGTGAAAAAAAGGTTCACAAAGGCTAAAAGAAAAATAAAGGTCGTTATAAAGGTTAGAGAGAGAGAGAGAGAGGGGGAGAGAGAGAGAGAGAGAGAGAGAGAGAGACGCACAGCACCGTGTAAATCGAAACATCTGTGAAAAAAGGTTCACAAAAGTTTAACAAGGACAAAATAAGAGGTTCACAAATGGTTAGACAGAGAGAGAGGGAGGGAGAGGAGAGTGATCTCCTGGAGAGCCGTGCTGCGCATGCGCGAGGAGCATTGGATTGAATTGGATTTGGATTTGGATTGGATTGAATTGGATCAAAATGGGTTGGATTGGACTGAAGTGGATTGGATTAAATTGAATTGTATTGTATTGGATTGGATTGTAAATCGTTTTAGCAGCCATAAGCACTCTCACGGGTGATTTACGGTAAGAACGATCCCCAGTGCTTCGCCCACTCGTCGTGATGTACTTCGGGGAGATGCGTGATTTTTTTCCCTTTTTTGAAGGCGTTTGATTACGCGTTGTTCTAACGGCCCTCCGAACATTAGAAAGCACGAAAATAAGCGCAGTTTTGGGAGCCCTTGCCAGGGCCTTGTAGCGTTTCTTTCCAGGTTCTAATTTCGCAAGCGGTTGCTTGTTACAAACGAATATTTCGCTGTTCTCGCTGAAATTGTTTCCATCCAAGCGCAACCTCAACCTTTAACAATGGCTACTTTGTGAGGTCCTGGAGTCCTGCCAAGGAGGGAGCGAACAGAAGTTTTAAATGGCCAAGCACTTCGCAGGTCGACCGCGAGGAATCTGTGCGCGTGTCTGAGGCCTCCAAACGTCTGGAGCCTGTGTACAGACTCTGAAACAAGAGCGAACGAACGCGTGTGAAGGAACAATAGAACAGAGACAAAAAAATCACGAGCCATTTCATTCTGTGAAGGTGGGTGACCAGCGAATCTTTTTAGCACACGACATAGAGGTAAGACAGAATTCAGGCAAAATGTATGAGGGAAGCTTATTTCTCTTGACCATTGGCGCCGGTCATTCCTAACAAAGACACATACATACACGAGCATACTTTTATTTTGACTCTGCTGCTCTTGAAAATGGCGCGTGTTCATAACTAATCTGCTCTAAATGAATATACAAGTGATGAGTCGTTTAAGCTAGAGGTCTTATTCGTGTTTTAATCTTGCAGAGGGTGTCTATTTATAAACTAATCTACCCAAGATGCATATCGAGGTGGTGAGATGTATAAGCCTGAGGTCCAAACCATCTTTTGAACGGCGTGCGACTTCGGTTGTAACCGCGTGCGAATATCACAGACACCGGGATTATCCCTAAGGGTCTACAGAGCACAGTAAGATGGCCCTGGATTCCTTCTATACTACATTCGAGAATACGGCATAAAGGACCACATTTAATCGAGACACTCTCTCCCGCACGTCCTCCAACTCCCCTACTCCATCTCCCCCTCCGGCGATGACCACGGTTAAGGCACGGGTTATAAAATTAGGATCAATAAATACATATGAGAACAACACGCGAGACGCCCGTTTTTCAACGCGTCAGGCCTCGCGTTTTAAAGACACGTGGGCTCTCGGGCGTTTTTGTTTGAGGACATGAAAAGTACAGTCAACCCTCGCCATATAAGCTTCGCTTTAAAAAAAGCGGAAGGGTGACTTCACAACCTGCCGCCCCTTGCTCGGTGGGGAAACCCGGCGGAGTTGTGCACGGCTGTCCGGGCGGGTGGTTGTGTGTGTCGTGCCCGGCCTCCGCGATCAGCAACGGTGCCAGAGACGGGGAGGCGGGCACATAGAAACAAAAGACGAAAGGCGCAGAAAGAACACAATGGAGAGCCGTACACATACGAAAGGAATTGGGACAGTAGTGTCAACTTCATGTACAGGTGCCTCCTAAGGTTATTAGAATGAATGTTTGTTAATTGAGAATCTTGTTTTCGTCAAGATATTTTACGACAGCTGTTGCAAGTCTGCAGGAGGTTCTTAAATTAGGGCCGAGTGTCGTAAACGCACGTGGCAGGAGTCAGGTCCACTAATTAGGCAGAAATGTGCGTCAGCTCAGGAGCCAGTCTCGTAATTAATTCTGACAGCCGCTGTGCGTCGACGGCCTTGTGCCACCAAGATTTTTAAGCCCGCGCTCCTTTTTTTTTTTACTATACATGGTCTTCCTTACATGATAAAGGCATTAATCACATCGAGATGTGTTCGGTATTAACGGTAAGAATGACAGCTTGCCGAAAAGGGGGTAGCGGACGTGTCCCGGTAACAGAAAAAAATAAAAATAAGTAAAAATATGTAAATTAAGAAGGGAGAAAACAATTAAGCCATTGCTAAAACAGCCGAGGAACAGTGCAACAAAAGACGACCAGACATAAACATGAGCCGAATTCTAGGATTCAAGAAATGTTTATTCGTAAAGAAAATGTATACAATACAACATAGGTATACAATACAACATACGATACAACAGAGCGTACACAACACACAAACAAGAAAAAAGCGGTATCTAGGATGCCGTCCGAAGCTACTATATGCACTCCACTAAAGCGACGTCCACCGGTGTTTCGGAAAGAAAATGCCGTGTGTGGCACTACTTCGTTGTCCTTTACGTAACCTAACGTAACGTAACCTAATTCCACCCAGCGAACAGAAAGCGATCATGAAAAAGACCGAAAGCTAATCTAAGCCATGGCAACTTTATTGAAACTAAAGATGTAAAAAAAAATCGAAGCCACCTTTACCTAACGATAAGGATGGTTGAAGCGTGAAGCTTTGTCTCATGGAACCTGAGTCAAAGTTCAAACATCAATAAGGCATAGAAAGCTTGGCTTTAAAATTAAAGAAGCAAGAGCCGGACTCAAACCGAAATTTCCAGAGGCTGCGACTGACTTGCCTTGAGACCTACGTTTACACACGATAGAGCGCACACAAACAAACAAAAACACCCTGTGAAAATTTTTCAAACTGCGTCAGACTTGCTTGAGACGCACTGTTGTATTGTTTTTTTAAAAAAATCTAGAATGCTTGCTCGACCTAGCCGATATTCTTTCCCTCCGCATCTAGCAGCTTTCCACCAGAGCTGTTCAGCTTGCACGCCGACGCTATGCAGTGAGCTGGGAGACATGCGCGTTCTTTGGTGCTTAACGGAGGCCCGAGCTCCCGCATGCGCGGTCTTGTGAGAATCGTGCTGCTCATTAAATGTGCCTTCAGGGCAAAATACAGGATTAGTGAATTAAAAAGACTGCTTTGTCTCGATAACAATGGCACCGATTTCATCGCAATCTTGAAACAAATAACCGAGGTATTAACGAGAACAGATGGAGCAGCGGCCACTCCCCATCCACTTTCGGGCGATTTTTCTATGACGTCACAGAATCTCGTTGGTGGTGATTGGCGGCCGCCCACCTAAGCCACCGTTAAGGAGCACTACTGGCGGACTGCATACTGGGGCCTCAAGTTCCGTTTGATCGTGTCACTTGAATGCTAACGTGTAGTTAACACAATAATGATTATGTTTCTAGTGCTAGCCTATAATACGTCACTCCTACTAATATTAGCCACTTTGGCGCGAAATTTGAAAGTATTTTTAATACTTTGGGTGTTTTTTGGGGGGTAAAAAGAAAACTCCTTTCGTGCTGTAGTGCAGCCGGCTCAGTTGGCACAGGCTAGTTCTTACAGACTGAATAAATTTGTGTTTTGTGTTTTGACAGAAATTTGCAACTGACAATTTGTGCCAAGGTAGAGGTTTTTCTTCTTTTTTCGCACTCCTGTCCCTTTTTTACTGGAATAAACTGCTTCAATTCAGTACTGATACGTTAGAAGCAGCGGTGAGATCGCCTATCAGGTGCGGTGGCTGTTAGCCTAGCATGATACGGGTTTAATAGGGGCTACTCGGTGCTCTTCTCAGAACATTTATCATCTTTCTAAGCATCCACATGAGCCACATATTCTGACGACGAGTAGGCCTGCTGAATTACACGTAAGGATTATTCGCATTTAGGAACCTCCACTACCCTCTACAGTATATTTTATCGTAGCTGGCCTGTTGAACACTCTCCCTGTACAAGGAGAGTGTTCATATATAACTTGTATTTTAAGATTTTGCTTGCATTGACCAGTCGTAAGGCTGCAGTGGAACATTTTTAAGACATTAAATATTTCATACACCGAATTACCGGATATATCGATATATCGAATAATTTTCCGACCCCCTCCATGTTTATTAGGTACAAGTTGTATTACGCAGGACTTGGCTTCGCGTATCCAAGAAACCTGCCTCGTGCTCAATCCCACGGTGCTTTCAGATGTAACCACCGATTTACAAACCCGCGTTGTTCACTTCTAGGGCAGTGTTGATCGTACTGACGCGTCTTGCTTCTCCTCGTTCGTCTCACAGCGAAATCCTTCGCACGCGCTAATAGCTTTCCTCTTTGAAGCGAAAGCCAGAGTAGCGATGCATTGAAGGCCACAAGCACGAATTAACTCATCTTCCTTTCTCCTTTCCCACATTCACGTCCACCGTCGACATATTTTGTTTCTCACTGACGCTACCGGCAACCCTTATATTGACGTCCAAGCAAATACACTTTGTCATTTACATTTTTCAACTTTAATTAGCCCGCTTAATTAGCTTCGATGCTTGCATGTGCGTTCGTTCGGCTGTGTTTTTCAAGCTCCCTTCGTCTGCGGTGCACTGGAGCGGTTACCTCTCGCTACTGCCGATTATAACATCGCGCTTGGAACGCTTAGTGCGTTTTTTTTTAGATGCGAAGCATCTCATGGTCGGGGCTATGTCCGTCCCTTGTTGTGGTTGTTGCGCCGCCCACAACCCCACTGCGCATGCTCGGCTTGCTGAACGCCCTTTAATGGCTCCTGGAGCGACAGTGTTGCCGGTGTCTTCCTGGGCCGACAAAAGACGAGCACGCCTCCCTCTCCTCCTCACAGCCGTATAAACCAGGTGTGCACACGCGCTGCGCGCTACTCCACTGCGCATGCGCGTCTCTACTCCATTCTCCCCCTACCAGCCGTATAAACCAGGTGTGCACGCGCGCTGCGCGCGGTTCAGTCTGCTTCCAACCCCCGTCTTCGCCGGTTCTGCAACGCTGCCGCTAGGATGAGGGTCGATGTCAACGCCAGTGCCAACATCCCCGTCAACGTGAGTGCTGACGCAAGTACAACCAACAGCATCAGCCCCAACGTTAACGTCCTACGATCACAAGCAACCCACAACCATCCGGGGAACCTGCATTGACCTAGTCTTCAGTAACTTCAAGATGGAACCGCTACTGCAGCATCCACTGACGTTACACTTCACGGACCACAAAGCTCAAGGCGAAACGACAACCACAACTAGACGTTACCTACATTGCCTAATTAAAGACATTCATACCCACGCGTCTCCTTACTCTAACACCACACACCAACACTACTCACACTATTTACTTCAACTCTACTTCCACACCAACCAACCCCCCCTGCTGCTTCGCATCCTCAGGGTTCCCCCCACGGGAGCATGGCGTAATTTTTTTTTCCTTAGGGGAATATTTTTTATAAGAAGGGTTGCTCAAGGACGTTCAAGGTCGTGTGAACGATAAGACATATAAGCTCGCGTGGACGACGCAACGCGTTCGTCTCAATAAGGATCTCGGCCCATTTCCCTCCTCTTCAGCGAAGTTTTCCCGCGCAATTTAAAAGCGAGAGCGAAGAGTACGGCTCGCTGAGTATTCGGCGATCGAGGATCGACGCGAAAATTTACGGCTGGTTAGGCGCGAAAGTTTAAGCCGCTAACGCTTCTCCGAAAAGTGACTTCGGAACGAGTTTTCCCACTCTCAAGTCCCTCCGCAACCGACGCGTCGTGCACATGCAACGCTTTGAAAAAACCCGTCTTTTGTTCATTGTTTGCGTTTGCAGTGGCAGGAGTATTCTCACAGAGTCATCGGGCGGTATACACATAACGGCGAAGCTGAGAGATTTTTGCAGGCCAAGGCGAATGCCTCTTTCGAATGCCGGCGGCGTGCGCTGCTGTTTTCGGTGGTGATGCATTTGCGTAATGGCATTCGTTTCCCTTTCTCTTAAGTGGGCGCAGCCGCGTGTGTCAAAAAAAAAAAAGGCGTTTCCCTCCAGCGCGCCTGCTCTGTCGCTGGCACTGGAGGGCGCGACCCGCACATGTAGAGAGACACCCAGGCGCTCTTTCCTGGAACATCTCAGGCCTTGCCTAATCGCGGACACGAAACTTTCCCGGTTTGAGCGATTGTCCCTTCGAGTTAAGTTATAACGCCTTAGAATGAGCGCGACATGCCGAGAATAAAGGAGTAATTTTTGGTGTTACCTTGAGTCCGTTCTTTGGACGGGCGTATCATCAGTAAGGCCGTCACGGCCACAAGCACGGCACACTACAGAAGACAAAACCGCACATCGTTGGGTCCAGATGTTCGACAAGGTGCCGTCGAAAGTAAAGTTATAGCTGTTCTCTTGACGTCGCTGCAAATAAAGAGCTATTGATAACACGGAGACGCAGCAATGGGTATATGACGGGTGCCATTACGCAGGCGGGCACAGGTAACGGGTACGTACCACCGTACCGTGGCCACCGGTAGCCGTGTAGCAGCCTGCACAGCAGCTGTCTAAAAATGGTTTGTTTATGGATACGTACGGGGTATAGAAAGAAAGGGTGTACTGCAAATATTATTACTGCAACCCCCCCAGTTTTCATTCCGGTGTCATCGATTTACTCGGCGGCGCTCCGGGGCTCCTCCTCACCACCACTGACACGTATTTCACAACTATTTTCCCCCTCGCCTTCACCGATGCCTTTTTGGCAAGTTGCTCTGTCGGCAGCTAACGGCGCTATGCGGTTATCAGATGACTGCGAAAAAAAAAAAAAGCACGGACGGGCGTGGAAAAATGCATTGACGATTACTACACTTCCTAATATAAAATTTGTGCGCAGCGCGAGCTGCACTATTCTCGGTTACGGCGCATTTCTGCTGCGTCTCAGGAAGTGTTGGCGTTAAGCGAACGCACGGCGGCGTGCGCTACTCTGCTGCTCTAAAGCCAAGGGGCTTTATGCTGCTCCATCGCAGTGCGCCGGCGCCGCCGGCCAGCATGTTGCAAACCGTGTTTGAACCTCCCGCGCAAATGTCACGTGGTTCGGATTAGCCCCGCACAAGGGAGCAGCGAGCATGTTGTTGCATATCGTGTTTGAACCTCCCGCGCAAACATCACGTGGTTTGGATTAGCGAAGAATGGAACAGCATCTGGGGAAAGTGTCAGTGGGAGGGCGCTCCTTGTGGCGACACATGAAACCTTTGTGAGGTAAAGGCAGTGAGATAGATGAAGCCGTAGCCGTACGTGTCGTACTCCACTTTACCCTTCGCTAGACGCTCCTCACCGTTTTCTTTCTTTAGTCGCTGCTGCGTTCGCCCACTCGGTTACGCGGACGTAAACAGACGCCGCTCCCGCAAAGCCCAGGTAACGGCTGCCAAAGGGCTGCCCCCTAAAACTACCCAAACCCGCCGTCGCCGTTTCCACTCAAATTCACTTCGCCAAATAGCTGCGAATCTCTCCCGGTAGAAGAGAAACCTCCCCTGTTGGAACGCCGGCTTGAGCCCATATTGAGCCAAATATGCTCCATCCTAAATTACGATAAACGTGTTTTGTTTCGCGCACTCCGTAGACTGCGTCCAGCTTTGCAGGTTATCCTTCTTCACAGAGTGTAAGGGCACTAATTTTTGTACACAGTCACAGGTTACACCTGCATACAACGCAGTTAGGAGAGTACAGGGGGAGGAGTGTTTAGGAGAGGTAGCAAGTTTATAGGACCGCTGTAGGGGTTGTCATAACCAGCGGGAGGATAGCGCAGCCCGACGCCGGAGCAGTGGCCGAGTGAGGCGCACACCGTACAGGCGACATTAAGCACGGGGCCGGAAACACAACACCGCACCGCAGATTCTAGTGCGTCACACTAAAGCCGATAGATAAGCCCTGCTCGATCCAGGAATAATTTCGGGCCCACCCTCCACACGTGGGCTCGGCGACCATGTCACAATGCTGCGATGTCATAAGGGAGCAACTTGACAGCGGCAAGGAGGGTTGGCGCTCATCCAGGATAATTCCCTCACCTCAAGGCCGCAGCAGAGAAAACGAGAAGCTGCATCATAAGAGAGGAATGGCTTGTGGCAAAATAGGGTAACAGCGTGGTAGCAACTATCAGCTAAGCGAGTTGCTAAATTCCGATGGTGGGTATTGCATTTATAGGCAAGCAATGGACAGCAAATTGGAACAAATGATGAGGAGAGCCAGTAATCAGACAAATTTAAGGTGAGGTACTGTACAGAAGTTTCCAATGTCTCCGTAAATTGGTATATAAATGTATAGTGAACTCTTAACCAAGGAAACTTGCACGTACGTACTTGGCACATGAAGTAAAGGCTGCTATATCAAGTGTGCGACAAGACGGAAGCGCCGATCGGCGGATGCTTCGGGATTGACATGGTGGGATGACAGACAGACGATGATGGCGGGAGATACATTGATACGCAGAGTAGCATTGCGATGTCGCACAGGAACTGCTGCGTCGTCAACTGCGCAAATAAATACTGGGACTTTTTCAAAGTTCTTTCGGTTTTCATTACGGCCATGAATCCAAAACCAGCGAGCTCAATGATATACAGTGTGAATCGACCTAAGTAAGTGCAAGCTTCGTTGGAGCAAGCAAGCTTCATTGCTTGCTTGCGGAAGACGGAGAGTGCGGAAGACGACCGTATATTGTTTTGAAGACAATAGTATTTCTTGGGATACCTAACGCCAAAATTTTGGTCTGTCTGTCTGTCTGTCTGTCTGTCACTCCATTCAACTGCCCGACCAAAAGAGTCAAAAGAATGCTTGAACACGAACTATACATTTACAAAACCTTTACCAATGACTGAAACTCGTAGCATGCTTCACACATCTTAACATTGTTCAGCACACACAAAAAATAAATAATGCATATTTGGCGAGAAACATAAGTACAAACCTCACACTACCAGCATTTTTACATAAATACAGACGCCGGCTTGGTTTTTTGCGAAAGCAAATAAAAAATGGTGTCGGGTGAAGCAATATAAAACCTAAAGCTAAAACAGAGCTCGAGCTCGAAGTGCTCGACGCCCAGGAGTATCGAAAGGTCCCAGCAGATGACGCGCTAGCAGTTCGAGCGCGAAAAAAATTGAGTCGAGCAAACCTCCATTGCGCTTATAAGGGGAAGAGCGAATTGAAAACGAAACAATTGAAGAATTGTTACGTTTTCGTGATGGCGTGAAGAACGTGATGGCAGGGGAGCCGTAGAGAGCTTGATTCTGGGACAGCTGTGGCGTGTGTCTGTCTGCTGGCTGACGTAATTCGCGCCGTAAGAGGAGGAAACGCATGCGAAGAAAGACGCAAACACGGTGTGTGAAAAGAGAAGTTCATCAAAGCAATCCCCACCAAAAGAAAAAGAAACAAAGGGGAAGAAAGAAACGCAAATTCGATGTAGCTGTAAACAAATTAATACGTACCCCTACGCTTCTGTCTTGGAAAGTGCGTAATCAGAAGCGCCCTGAGGAATTTCTTTAACGTAGTGTCGATGGAACCGGATAGGTGCCGTAAAAGCGGACTAGGGGAAAATGGAATGCCCATTTCGTCGGCGGTAGACCATTGACGGATCCAAGATCTACGTCATATTTTTTTCGCCTAGCTGCTGCGATAAGACTGCAATTGCTGAAGATCCGTACTACATTGTCAGCATATTTCCGGTATTTACAGTTTGCCAAACACCTGATCAGGTTCACGAATTACCCGCGTATCGGATTTAGAAGGCAATTATTTTCGTATTTGGAAAGGGTGCGAGCCATTCCGAGCCGTCGAAACAGGCGAGCATTTTGTCCACGACTGAGGACTTCTATGTCGCGTCCTTTGCTCGTTCTGTATCAGGGCTGCGGGGATTGTGTCGATCCATCGGAATTTATGACGGTCGCTAAAGCTATCCACTTTATCAGTTACATTGCGCCTTAAGTAAGATGGCTAGTTGGGCTAGTTGGTGCAGATTAAGATTCATGGGGAAAAACAGGGCAAGGAATCTTACATTGCGCCTGCCTACTGATGGGCGAGTGTATCTGTTGACGACAGTGTACCATTGCCTCGCCTGCCTTTTTTAAAGACGCTAGTCTTTCTTGTGATACTCAAACGCAGATATTTTGGTCTGCCTGTCTGTCTGTCTGTCTGTCTGTGACTCTATTCATCCACCCGGTCAAAGTGAAACAGAGACTGCGAGCGTTATATACTCACAGCCAAATAGGAACGTCTACGTCCGGTTAATGTTTATACTTGTCAGCATTGTTGAACAAGAACAAGACATTACGAAAATATAAGGCAGGGCGGTATTCCGAGGCGGTGTGATACTTTATTCGGCAGCGACGCACGTCGAAGGTGGAGGTGGAAGGCAGTGAGACATGCTGAGCGGTGGCAACGCGCTGCGAAATGACGCCATAGCAGCCCGTGCTGTCGTGCGCTCGACGATGACGTGTTCATGTCTTGAGACGCAGTCCGCGGTCCCTTCGTGAGACACAGACTGCAATCACTTCCTGATACGCAGTTCGCGCCGCTGAATACGAGGATCGCTGACGTTTGCGCGAGAGGTTCAAACCCGATTTACAACAACATGCTCGGCGGCGGCGGCGACGCGCTGCGAGGTAACGGCAGAGTAGGGCGCTCCGCCGTGCGTTCGCTCATCACGGGATCACTTCCCGAGACGCAGCAGATATGCGGAGTGACCGAGAAGACTGCAGTTCGCGCTGCGCACAAATTTCACAGTAGGGAGTGTAGTAATCGTCAGTTATTTTGCCCCTTCGTTGTTTTTTACCGCTCGCTCCAGCTATAGTAATTGTGTGTGTGCACCACTTGTTTATGGGTGGTATGGACAGTTCATTTCGAAGAAGTCACCGCTGCTATTGATTTTCAATGTAAAATATAAAGAGCGTCCGATCACAGCAGCTGTCATCACCTTTCCTGGTGTCTGTGGTAGGGGGTTGTTTGCCCAGTCTGGAATGCGTTAATTGAACAGAAGACCGAACACAGCTATTGCTCCCACGCCTGAACAAGCGTAGTAGCGGCGTAAAAAACGCTGTTTTAGTTTTTTTTGTGCACTGTGGACGCGCCAAGTTCTGTAACGCGGAAAATACGGTAGCCACCTCTTCCAAGGTTATGTTCCCGCGTAGTAAAAACCCTTGTTGCTCAGCTCTTCATTCATGTGCGCCTTGAATTCGTTCAGCCAGATTTAGAAGACTTTCAGGGTCTGTATACTTAAAAGAAAGCGTGCTCTGGTTCTCAAGTGCGGGTGACGCAAGAACGAACCAGCGCGCTTTAACGCTTCCTTTTTGGCCAGTTTTCAAGGTGAGACGGGCGTTTGCTACAAGCAGTCGCGCTGATATTTACAGGAAGATAGATTGAAGCGGTCGTGAACCTGAACTCCAACTGCGCACGCGCGCTTGTGCTGCCTTTTCAGAGAGCACCGAAGTTCCGAACCCCCAATGTCGTCTTCTGCGTGTCGTCGCACGCTTCACACACACAAAAAATCGGCTACAAAAAATAAGGTGCATAAAATTTAAAAAAAGCGGCAGTTCAACGCCATCTAGTTCGTTCCACCCGATTAAAAATCCCGAGCGCATACACCGGAGAAATGACAGCTCATTTGATTCCGTGGTTGTCCTTGGTGAAAGCCTCTCTGCTTGGGCTCCGGTTACCCTTTCAGCGCGAACTTTTCAGGTGCCACATGGACCGTATATTAAGGAAAGACACTACGATATAGTAGATATCAAACGCGAGACATAGCGAGCTGCCCTTTCCTCCTTTCTTTATTTATATAGTAGAGGAAACCGGGGCCAAATGCAAAGAAAACGCTTGGCAGAGCCTCGGAACCTTCACTAACAATGAATCCACACATTGGGAAAAATATCGAATTCGTAAAAAAAATTAAAATGTATGGTTGCGGTGCATCAGAACAGAGCATTACCAGCAATCAAAGTAAAAGAATAAAACACGTACACGTACAGTGCGAATTATTCACGAATTCCGCTAATCAATAAGTAGCTGTAAATAAATAAACAATGAATAATGAAATCTGCGGGAAGGTCACGACAAGAACCAATCCAAATACAATTTTTGTACGGCAGATAAGGTGCGTAAGCGTAAAAACAACGAAAACGTAACACACGCTACACGGTGAAAGCGCCAAAAGAAACAGTAAAGGTGGGCAGATAATCCTGTATACGTTGTGCAACATGTTATTTACTAAATGTGAGGTGTGTAGCCGACAAGATCTGCTGGAGCGGAATAATCCACAGACCCCTGACACGATGCAGTGCGGATTTGCTGAGCACACGAGCTTTGTCGTATACGTGCGCGCTAAACTGAAGACGCTAATTAACCTACTTGGGAGAAAGGCGAGGCTTCGAAAGTCCACGAGGCTTGTGTTGTATATAGTTATGAATTCTGAATAAAGAACGACATGTTGCGAATTACGAGGAGCTGAAACAATGTTTCCTGTGTAAAGGGCCTCTTGCCATCCCTTTTTTAACATTTGGTAGTCGTGAGCTACACTGGCCAGTTTTAAAAGCTTTCGCGTGGCTCCTCGCAAAGAGCGTGCTGCGCATCGGCGAGGAGCAGTGACGTGTACACGGCGCACAGAACGTTTCTCGCTGCCTGGCGTACTCACACCCAGCGCAGCGCTTTCGCCGACCTCCGTTCCGCACGGGGCAGTGACCACGGCCACGAAGTTGCTCGGTGCCGGCGTGAACCAGGCCGCGCCCAGCAACTCGCCGACTGCCTTCCGCACGTGGCAGGGCGTGGGCATTGATGACGCGCGGAGGGCGGGCGGGTGTGAAAACGATGGCCGTAATGCGCAACAGTGCGTGCGCCTGTGGAACCAGCTAGCCCGGGCTATTGGTAACGCTGAGCCGGAGCCGAAGCATAAATAACATGGCAACATGCTTAACAGTGCGTTACAACAGCAGCAAGCTGATAATCAGGCTAATCCTAGACAACCAGAAAAGCAAAGAATAACCAGGGGAACCTTAGCTCACGCTACATATATCTGCATCTTGGGGAACAGCGCGAACTAACAGGGACACAAAAAGAAAGAAGTGGACAGGACTAGCGCTGACTTTCAACTCGATTTATTGGAAAAGACGTAACTACTTATACATATCCTGGCATAGCAGAGCCAAGGCACTGGTAATTTTTTTTGAAATCCTAAATATTTGCATATCGTAGTTAATCAACACCTCCAGCACTTAGATCACAGGGTAGTAAAGTGCCTCAGACAAGAAGTACCGCTCTTTACCCATCGTACAGCAGTGAATGCATTCGGTAGCCACATTAAAAAGAAAGATGCCACAAAAGCAAACCAGAAACGGAAGGTGCATCTTCTGCGACGAGCTAATCACGCCATGCCGCTGATGTTGTCGATAACTATAGCTTTCGCATTGTTTCCAGACGCGAAGGGAAGAGTGAAAGCGTTTACCAGACGTGCTGCAAAATCCCTTTACCATTGTTAACCGTGGAATTTGTGTGAAATGAACAGGCTATGGCTGTATCTCTTTAAGTAAATGAAACTGAATGAATAGGGTGACGGGGTCGTATTAGCCAGATGAAAAGGGTGGGAGAGCCCAGAGTTAATTACGGAGCCTAGTGCAAGCGTTAACACAAAAAAAAGGAAGGAAGAGGGGGATTGAGGCAGAGAGGGGTTTTTTTTTTTTTTAGCGGGAGGGGTGCGGGAACCGCAGCGGGGGAATGCGGGGATGAAAGAGGTTCGAAGAAAGCCCCAAAACGGGCACGTGGTTTCACATGGGGTGAAATCACGGAAGCGTTTTCCTGCGTAAAACGTGACAGCCGTCCACGACGTGGACGCAGAAAGGCAAGGTCATTCAATGCAAGGACAATACAATGCAAAGTAACGCTAATTTAAGCTAGATGACATATATACCTTAAATAAGTAGACATAAGGCTAAATAACGCATACAAAAAGGGAGATATACAGTGCCACATGAAGTTCTCGAAGAGCATTTAGGCAAGATCATATTACCAATAGCAATTGTTCAGTGAAAAAGTACAATGGTGAAATCTACGTACATTCGTGCCTATACGGGTACGGCCCAATACAGTTCCATATACATCACACACACACATTTAATTATATATACACTAGCACTGGCATGGGCCGAAGGCGTGGGAACACAAAATAAGAAACCTCGGTAACCGCAACAGCCATGGGTTTATTTCGACGTTTCGACGTTGCAGACAGACTTCTAAGGAAAAGTCTTGCCGAAAGTCTCTAGCCCACTTCCGTGGAAGACTTGTCTCAAAGTCGAAACGTCAAAATAACCACCGCTGTTGCGGTTACCGAGGTTCTATTGAAATAAATATATATATATCTACGTATATATAGTACACTCACTCAAGTAATATCTATAATAAATATCCGTAGAGAAGACGTACCAAAAGTAGAGAACAAGGATAACTGTCACACGAATAGATCTTAAATAAAAAAAATTATACAGTTTCCCAGAAGAAGACTACCCTTATCGTTCATATCTCCCTCATATCAATAATATATTATTCATTACGAAAGTTGTTCTGTGACGTTGGCAAATACCTAATTGTTTATTCTGGCAGTCCGTCGAGTACATGTATCTATAACATATTATATATTAAATATATATTTATATTTATATATATATAGTAACAAAGTTCCTGAGCCGGAGAATTACAAAAAATGTTTCGCACGTTAAAAAAGAGCAATTTAATAACGTTTCGGCAGGCGCTTTCAGATAAGGCCGTTATCGACAGGCGTTCTCGGCCAATAGTTATTAAATCTGTTCTCTTTTTACTGGCGAAACTCTTATTCTTAATATTTATTATTCTATATTATATATTTCGCTATACTTGGTTTCCCCTATTTCATTAATTCTGAGCCTTGCCTTCAGGTGAAGGCAGTCCATCACCGTATGCCCTAGGATAACTGGCGGGTTTCTGTCGTAGTGGTCGTGCGCTGCGCGTGCTTTATTTGCCGTGGCTCGTCTAGCTTTGTCCATCGAATGCGTCGAGGACACGAACCCTGGGCTGAGCGCGAACGTTACTATAACGTGCGTATAATATGATAAGTTTCATCGTATTAATATATATATATATATATATATATAATATATATATATATTATATATATAAAACTTCGAAGCCAACGTTTCATGAAAGAGAGCTGCTCTGACAAGTCTCTGCAGATATGTTGGCAACAATCGTGGTCGCTACCTCGTTGGAAGTTTTCTTTTGTTGTGTTCCCCCCCATCTTCCAAGTTTTATTGCTCCCTATATTTATTAGACTTGTCTTCGCTATACTTGGTTTCCCCATATTTCATTAGACTTGCCTTCGGCAGGCCCCTTGCCTTCGTCAGGGCCCTGACGAAGGCAAGTCTGTCATTACACTTCCCGTATGCCTCCCTTCGCGTTATAGACTGGCCGGGTTTCGTTCCGTATGTGTGTGCGTGTGCGTGCGTGCGCGTGCTTTGTATTTGCCGCGGTGGCTCAGTAGCTAAGGCTTTTCGTCTCCCATCAGAATAGCGGCCGCCGCGGTCGGGAATCGAACCCGCGTCCTTGGCGGGTTGCAACAAGGAAAGAAGTACAAAAGAGCGCTCAGTTTGTTCTGTACACTTGCTGGGGCCCTGCACTTTTTTTAGGTCCCAGTTGATGGTATAGTCGGTCGGCTCCGTTCTTTGTCCGGAGCATAGAATCTGACTTCTCTTTTTCATGGTGCGCCCGCTAGCTGCGCATGCCCGGCCAACTTTAAACTGGTGGTTTGACCTTGAAATAAATGAGCTGAGAGAAGCGGGTGTCTGGTCGTTTTCCTGTGCGTCGTCCTGTTTGCGCTAATTAATACTTCTACTGAAACAAAAGGTTGCGGAGATCTTGTGACAACGGAAACAGACACAATAAAACGCGCATCGTTGTGAAATAAGACCTTCATACCGGCGGAGGCATCTGCACATTGCAAGGCAGTTTGTTTTTTGGCTGATGTCGTTTTACTTAATACAAACCATGGCATCATGGCGGAAACGCTGCTTGCGTACGGAAATTTCTGGCTTATTTTGAAACGTGTGGGACTAAAAATGTTTCACTTGTCCTTTATCATCTTCCTTTGCACCTTTGAAGTTTTCGACTGTTTTAACGCTTGACTGTTCAATCCTCTGAGATAAAACCGGCGACACGAGCGATCGAGGGTGATTTCTTGCCTATGCCAGGTGCATGGTTGTGGTTTATGTACTTGAATACTCATATAGAGACTTCGTGGAGAGAGAGAAATGTAGCTCAGTTGTGAATTCTAGCAGGGCAAACGTAAGAAGTTTGGGTTGTGTTTTACAGCAATGTTCTTGCAATTTTTCACCAAGACGAGGTGGGTGAAGCCTTCTTAGAAAGCTCGCCAGTGTTAACCGATGGTGCAGCTGCTAAACCTTTGAGCCAAGAAGATAAAAATCTAGGGCCCTCCCACCAATGCGAATTCGCAGGAGCAGCCCAGCTGTGTTGGTGGATAATCAGCTGTATATCTGCTTACTATATATGCCGAATAAAGACACATGCACATACCCGCATACATTCCTTGGGGTTAGTGATAAATTAATTCTCATGTAGAATTTCTATCGGGATAGTTTCGATAAAACGAGAGATGCATCCGTTTTCTGCAACCGTACTGCCTCTGTAGGTGGTCATGTATTGATAGCAGACGGCAGTGTTGTGCCGTTTCCATCTTCACTGTGACCCAAATATGAAAAATGATAAAGGCTTCTTTGCAGCCAATTTTAGTATGTTTGTTTTTTCTAATATGATTAGATTAAGAGCTACAGAGTATTTTACGCTAGCTCTGGAGCGAGCGCTTGCGATTCTTTGACGACGGGGCCCGTAGACGCGCGTAATTTTGAATTATAACCTAGCGCAGGACTGCTCCGCTGTAAAACAACAGGCGTCCTTTCTCTGACAAATTTGTCGAGTGCAAAAGATGCAAAAATTAGGCCTCCGACTGTAGGAGACAGAAAGGAAGAATGCGAGCGTGCAACCAAACGGTAGCTTCGCGTGCACAGCTTTTATTTGTTCGTCGCTAGTTCAACGTATGTGTACGCCAATCTTTTGGTGCGAATCAGTCTGACTTTTTCCCATGACGGGTCCCGAACCATATTCGTCTTCTTGACACCAAACGACATAAAACCTCTCTAGGAACCGACTGCTAACACGTACAGGTGCCGTCAAAAGTAATTGGAACACGGTCTTGTAAATTTACCGGAATTTCTTTGCTTGGAAACTGCCTGGCTGCATTGGTGTGCGTTTAAAGGAGTCTTTCCTTATAGAAAAATGCTCCCTGTAAACCGGTAATGGCTGTCGTAAAGCCAGTAAGACAAACATTTTGTGATATTCTCAAATCCTTGTCCCAATTACTCATGACGGCACCCGTACATTCTTTGCCGATAGCCGGCATGGATTTGTGCCTCAAGCTCGAGCAGCTCCAAGAACAACAGTAACAGAACGTCACAACAAATCTTGCGCGAGCAGTGCGAGCAAGGGAAAATTGAATTGAATTGAATTGAAATCAACAAGCATCTGCTCCATTTGTCATGGGCGAGCGAGAAGGAAGAGAGGGAGTACGAATGGGGGCAGCAGAGGGAGTGGGCTGAAGAATACTATCTTCTTTCGACGACATTTGCAGCGAAGCAAGCATGTACCTTGGCAAATTTTTTCACCGTTTTTTTTTGCTAGGCATTTTATTCGGTTGACAGGCAGACAGACCAGGTCCGTAGCCAGGATTTTTTTTGGGGGGTGGAGGGAGAAACTTCCTGAAGACTTTGACTATATGGGAAAAGTACTTATTTTTCAGTGATATTTTCGTTTAAAATCGCGGTATCTGAATTGTCAGTTCTTAAATAATACTTGATTGATTGACTGTAGGGTTTAACGCGCCGACGCAACGCAGGTGATGAGGCGCGCCGTAGAGGAGGGCTCCGGATTATTGTTGACCACCTGGGGATCTTTAATGTGCGCCGTCGAATACTATAATATAATTTCGAATAATTTCGAATATAATTTCGAATATAATTTTCGAATACTATAATATTTTGATACACAACATACGACTCAATATTAGTATTTAGGAGGAGGAGGCATAACTTTCATTTAGCAAAAGGAGAAAAAAATGGCTGTGGCATAGTTCAGCTTACCCTCGATATGCAAAGCGAAAGCTTGGCTCACCCTGTTAATTATTGGTTTCACTTGATTACCCTTTCATTACCCGCCATGGTGGCTCAGTGGCTAAGGCGTTGCGCTGCTCGAGCTACCGAGGTCGCAGGGCGATTCCCGGCCACGGCGGCCGCTTTTACGATGGAGGCGAACAGCAAAAACGCTCGTGTGTACGAAATTACGGCGCACGTTAAAGATCCCCAGGTGATCAAAATCTATCCGGAGCCCTCCACTACGGCGCGCCTCATCGGCTGCGTTTCGTCGGTGCGTAAAACCCCACAATCACAATCTGATTACCCTTTCATTTAGCTGTAATTATTCATCGACAATCTTACACGCATTATCACGGAGAGGGCAGTAAAAGTCGGAGGTACGACCGCTAGACATGATACTGGCAAACTTTCCCAGGTGATGAAAGATCTAATTAATAAACGGCAAAGCATGACAATATCCACTCCAGCTGACAGAATAGAAATAGCGCAGCTCTCGAAGTTAATCAATAAGCGTAGGACAGCTGACATACGGCAGTATAATATGGAGACGTAAGGACGTAAGGTTTAATGGAGAATAGCTTAGTAATCTCAGATTTGCTGATGGCCTTGCCTTGATAAGTAACTCGGGGTACGAATTGCAAAGCATGCTTACCGCACTGGACAAGCAGAGTATCGTGGGCCTGAAAATTAATACGCAGAAAAAATAAAAGTAATGCTTAATAACCTCGAGGCGAGCACAGCGGCTTTGAGGATAGGGGGTGTGAGGCAGTGGAAGTGATAAGCAGAATAATGACTATATCTACTTCGGCCAAGTGGTGAACCCTGGATCCCCAAAATGGTCCGAGATATTAGAAGGATTAAAAAGGATGGGTTAAGTGCATTCGGCAGGCATTCCTCAGAAATGAATGGAGCTTACCGTTGTCTCTGAAGAAGACAAGTGCTATCGCAGCTTGTCATCTTACCGGTACTCACATACGGGGCAGAAACTTTGTGAGGCCTCACCAAAGCTGTTTTTTGATACCTTCAGAAAGCGTCAACACTGAAAAAACTGCGAGACGCAGAGAGGGAACACAGGGCGAGTGCTACTCAACAACTTAAAGTTTAATCAGAAGAGACGAAGAACATATACCCATCCCAGTCATTAGACACGCATGCGTCTCCTATAATCAGATGAGAACAACCCAAAAAACCACAAACAACAATAATAAAACCAAAAAAACCAAAACCCAAACACCTAATCATCAACTACCACAGGGTGTACAACTCAATGACTACCAATATACGCAATCTCTTTCTCGTGTAAAGCAACAGATGCCTTACTAACACATCACCCCCTCTCTGGGTTATCTCGAACACTTCAGTTACTTCCCTCGTCAACTGCTGCACATGCCTGAACACAATCTTTGTATCACAGAAAACGGCCTGCGACCACCACGATGCCGGCATTTGCTGCAATGTTCCGCAAGATGTGACGATATAGCCCCTTTCAGGGACAGTTCATGCTCTCTGAGGCGCACGTTTACGCACCTGCCCGTTTGACCGACGTATTCCTTACCGCAAGACAGTGAAAGTACATAAACACAGCCAACTTTCTGAAGGTTTCAAAATTCAATGTCACCAACTAGCCCAACTCGCCATTCTGCTCACTAAAGCGGTTCAACTTAAATTGAGGACGACTCAGCGAGCAATGGAACGGAAGATGATAGGTGTAACATTAGGGGACAAGAAGAGAGCGGAGTAGGTCAGGAAAAAAAAAAACGTGTGTTAAGGACATATTAGTAGAGATCAATAAGAACAAATGGGTGTCGGTAGGGCATGTAATGCGAAGGCAAGATAACCGTTGGTCATTAAGGGTAACAGAGTGCATCCCTAGAGAAGGCAAGCGTGGCAGGGGCGGCAGGAAGTTAGATGGCAGATGAAATCAAGAAATTTGCAGCGATAAATCGGTTAGCACAGGACCGGGATAAGTGGAGATCCATGGGAGATGCCTTTGCCTTGCAGTGGGCGAGACAAGCTGATGATGAATATGATGCTACTGATGATGATGATATTAGTCCAAACCCTGCCTTTGTCTACTGTTGTGGTCCCATTCAAGCGTTTTTCGAGCAGAACTGCTCGCCGGGCGATACCCGCGGGCAGGGATTTATACACAACCCTCAAGAGCCCTCCGAAACCCCCCGGAGGATTTCGACAACCCCCCCCCCCCCTCCCTAAAATCGAAATTCTGGATAAACCCCTGACCGTGGGGTAGACGAAGCTTGCCGACGACGGCTCCAAACCTCCAGCTCCCCTGCAACGCTCAGAGAAGACTGCTCGGGCTCGCTCTCATCCATGGTCAAGGTGGCATGCACGGCCCGGGAAGGAATAATTAGTTTGCAATTGCGCCTTCGGGGCGTTTTATTGAAGCCACCAGCTGTGACCATGGTATGTTGCGGTGACGCAAAGAGGCAATCCACGAGCAGAAGGCGTGTCCTGTAGGTCTTGATATGCGAATCGCGATATGACGCTACGAATGCATCCCCGAGTTGTGAGGCTGTATTCCGCAGAGGACTAGGGAAAATGGTTGAGGTGTGAGTACTTACGAAGTCTAGAAATATTCATCCAGGCCAATATTTTTCATCTCCAAACCGCAGACACCGTCTAAGCAGAACATAAGGTCTTAATAAAGTTCGGCTAGCAGTTTTTTGCTGACCAATCACTTGTTTGCCTATCTGCTCACTTCGCTTGCAAATGTCGCCAAAAGTGTAGTAGCCAAAAGTAGCCAAACCTATCCGCCAAAATTACTGCCTCTCTTCTCTTTCCCCGCCCACCTCTCATGCTCTTCCCCTCCCTTTCGTTCCTCTCGCGATAAACGTGTAGGAGGTTTGCCAAAGTCAATTCAAATTTCCCGCGCTCGCACTACTGGCACGCCTTGTGTTGGGACCTTTTGCTAGTTTTCGGGGCTTGGCGCTCATGCCCGTTCCCAAGCCTCGTGCGGGAGCCCTTTTTCTACGTTGGGGATAAAATATTGTGTGGAACGCATTCTTTCTGTTTTGTATCGCAAAAAATGCAGTTTCTCCTATTTTCGATTAAAAGAGCACTGCATGTATCATTTGTGCATTTGTGTTTTGCTTCAAGTATCACTAATAATTTCGTTTTACTGAACAGTGTTGACGAGTCTGAAATATGCTTCAAGATCCAGTTCGGAAATATTTTATATATATAAACGTCTCGTTCAAGAAATCCATTAACTTTTGGCTGGGCGCCTGAATCGAAGGACTCGCTTACATGCAGACCTACGGAACGAATCTTTTGTGTTTAACTAGTCCAAGAAAGACTATCGCCTCTAAAAGAAACATCGCATTTGAAAGAGGGTGTTTAGCTTATGAATGCTAGTGCGTGCTGACCGCTTTCAAATTGACACTTTGATTTGCGCCGCACGAGCTTGCTACGCCCTATTCACGTGACTCTGTGGGCAGTTGATTGGGACCACTTTTGAAACTTTGGCAACCACCGTATCTACGAGGTAACAGATCCACAACACAACGGGAAAACATCCTGCTCAATCCGCTTCAAAGTTTCCAAGAACGGCTCGCGGACCGGGCAGAGCCCATCGGCCAAAGAAAGCTCAGGACAAGGGGCCGGAGCTTTCAAGTAAGCAGCACATCATCAATAAAGCTTTTCTGTCTCTAGTTGAGAGTTATGCTGTATCGGTGTTTGCATAAACTCCGAGACATCAGAAGTCTCCATAGTTTTTTCGCCCTCCCGGAGTTTCAAACAACCTGCCGTGATTACCTCACTGGCCACACTTTAAGTCACGCACTGTAGGTTCTCCGACGACTGCTTACACTTCCCCTTACCTACGTCGTACTGGCCACACGGTCTTGCGGAGCAGTGAAGTCCCTCATGCCGCGGCCCTAGATTACGAACACCAAGCAATTGCTCCACCTACCCACAACACCTCATCTTTTACCTTGCCCACACCCACTACCCTTATCCTCACCTGAGCCATACCATCGCCCACTACCAACCATCCGCCCGGAAATTCCCACCACCACATACACAACTCTCTCGACACGAGGTTACCAGCACTTTAAAAACTACAGCTCAACGCATATCCTCACAACACGCTCCCTCTACGCCATGTTTCCCGCACAATACACGGCTACCTGTCAACAATACCTACGATTAGGCACACTCTTTCACATAGCAGCTGCATCTCCACACACACCAGCTTTCCCCCCAACCACCAAAATAACGCCACAGCCGTGAGTGGAGCTGCTGACCAACTCGGCCCTAGCCGTCCAGGGATTGCTCGTGGACAGGGCCCATCATGCCAGCAAGCACCAAGGTACATATACTGAACTCAGGACACCTCTCACTAAAAGAGCAGCCAAATAACGTGCTTCCTGTTTCATTAAGGTGTATTCAATACATCTGGGCAGAGAACCTTTCTAAAAGCGATGAAAGAAAGCAAGATAAACCTCGGTCTGTTGCAAATGCCCCAAAACAAATTGCCGCTACGACTTATCCTCAGAGATATTTTGCCAGCATGAAAACTTTCACGGGGCACACCGAGTCGTTACTGCCTCTCACCGCATTTGGAGAACGACGTTCTGTTTCGTTCTGCTCTCTGGGAATACTCGTACAAAATGAACACGAAGGCTCTGCAGGGTTGCAGAAATAAGCTCCTCATCACACGCGTGCTCACTTCATTTGCGAAGAGACAAATGAACCATTTCGCGCGGCGCACATACGCGATTGAGCCGATATCAGCTTCCAGCCCTTCTGGAGGACATCGGAGTTTTCGTTTCCCACTTTCTTGCGTGACGCAAGGGAAAGAAAGAATGAGGCGTCACTGGTTTAAATGTCTGGCAGGCGCTTTATCGCGTCTTCGGGCGTTAAAGCCCTCCCACACGCCACCCTCGCTTTCCGGCGCACGAGCTGCGCCGACAGGGAGACGCAAAAACCACGCTCGAAGCCTCGCCATCTTTCTCCGCACAGCCGCGAAAGGTCCTCGTTTCTTCGCTTTCGAATTTCGACCCAGTGATGAGTTTTCCAACCCCAGTGCTGCTGCGGATGTTCATTACTTTTGCGCTGGTGTTAATGAAGGGTGCACGCACGCGGCGTTGGGATCTTCGCTGTGCGACGTGAATGACGAGGTAACCATCGACGACAATTTTAAAGAGAAAGTGTTTTATTCTGGGTGCACAAACATTTAGGTGACCTCATATCCGCCACGGAAATGGCGCCAGTACACCGAAGCAAGCGGCCTGTAAAGGGTGCACCCCTGCACACCGGGTCTTCTCGCGGGGAAGCAACCTTTAGTACTAACGAGTTGGTTATACTTAGGGTTGTTCGTTTTCGAGTTTAATATTTTAACACGAAAGTGTTTTGTGCCGGGATACTCCAAGGTTTCACTAACGTCATATACGTCACGGAAATGACACCAGTACACCTTTGCCGAAGCGACCCGCCAGCAGGACGTCGCTCGCCAAGAACACCCACACGACAGCCGCCGACCTGCAAATGATGCTCAGCTGCAGATTTCACTGCACATTCACTTTCGTGCTTTACCGATTCCTATGAGAGAGGAATCAAGCACAATTTTTTTAAACGGCTGGGGCTTCTGTTCCCCCGTTTAGCGCAGTATATCTCGCACACCGGTCTTCTTAAAGGTGTTGTGCTACCAAATTTGTTGCTTGTGCATTCTTTGTTGCAAACGCTTTATATTTCTGTAGAAAGCATAATACATGCTCTCACATGCACATATTCTGAGTAAACAATTTATTATCGCACGATTCATGTGAACAGCATTCGGTTTCGGTTTCTGGGCGGCGATTCAAGCAGTGACGTCACAGTGTTGCGAGGACGCTCTGCCACGTGTGTCTACCATGCGGCGCTGCAGTACGCTGCGACTTTACGGCGGCGTCTGCTCCCGCACACACGTGCTTCACCACGGATGTAAACACTCAGACTCGTCGTGTCAAGCCGCGACAGCTCCGACACGGACTCTCTGTCTGCATGCTCGGATGCAGACAAATGAAAACCATGGAAATGCAATTGGATATGCAAACCATGCCCCTTAAAAAACCGTTCAAAAAAAAAAAAGAAAGCTGTCCTCGCTGCGAATTGAACCCGCAACGTCGACCGAGCGGGCGCGACGCGCGAGACCACTGCGCCACCGCACAGATGGTACTCCATAGATGTGGGAAATAGCCGCTGTACTAGATGGAGGCCCACCCTTCGAGTCGGACATCGGTGTTTACTAACTTGTTTACAGAATTCCTGGGTGGTAAACTGAAATTTCTTAAATAGCGCTTGCGCAGCAAGGTTTCGCGAAGCCCCGCAATTAGCTTATCCCCATGAACTCTGCTCCTTCGCGAAAGCTCTCGCAAAAATAAGTGTCCCGGTTGCGACTGCGAATTTTGCACTGTAGGTATAGGGCTTGCCGTACTTTGGTTTTACGTTTTACGTTAAACACCTTGGCCGATATCGACCTCCTATTACCAAAATTACCCTACATAACTCTTCTTCTGCACTAAACTGACCTTATATTTTCTACAGGCGAGCCGATCGCACACGCATATGCAGTTTGCAGCTCCGGGGTAGCGGCGTCGCCGAAGAGCACGGCCGAAGCGTCGAACGCCAAAATACGGATTGCTAGAGTTGAGTTGTATGGGCTTCATGAACCTTACTGAGTTTATTACACTCCAGAAACTAACAAAGTAAAGCCGCATTATTTACGGCACGAATGTTGTCGGGGCGCAGTTATCGCTTCTCGGTCGATTACGCGTCGGGCGACTAGGCGGGCGACCGGTTTGTTGGCGTCTTCGGTCGGTGAGTCAGTCACACTACGGCGACTTTCCATCGGCCGACGTGTTTATGTCGCCGTCGGCGTAGTGTGACAACGCGCAGTTGGCCGATGGTTTGGCGACTCGTCGGCGTCCCCGTCGCCGTCGTATCGGCCTAGTGTGTCTGATACGACCAAGCGACCAAACAAACTGGGGTAAGTGGAGTTCACGTTGACGTCGCTCCATTCGCTACGTGGTTATGACGTCAGAGAACTGTGTTATGCTCGCAAATCACTGGACGTCATGGTTAGTGGCGCTAGCGATGGGTCCCGATCTCCAGAAGAGCTTTTAGGTACTTCTAGAAGCGAATTAAAATATATATTAAGCGCTTTCTGTACCCAGCACTTCGTGCTGAGGTCTTTGCACACAGAGAAAGCCTACAGAAGGCTTTTTACAGACTTAAAATTTGGTGGCACAACCCCTTTAACGTTTAGGGAAATTTATATCAGGGCTTGCATTTATAAAAGCGAAGATGTCTGTGTATCACTGGTGGCGTATTTTCGCCCCCTCGAAAAACCCTGTAAGGAAATCCCGTGGTCGCGTTTATGAAGACGACGTCTGTCCAATGTCGCCATTGAAACACATTCGGAGCAGCTTGGATTTGAAGTGTGTGTGTGGGGGGGGGGGCAGAAAATGCATGCACCCCTCCGTCTAACGACGACGATGGCTGAACGCGAAGCTTTCTTCTGTGAAACCGAATGGCGGAGGGTGAAAATTCAAAGTCGCTGCGCTAAAAAGTCAAAACCACCTGTGAATCAAAGTCCAAGCTTAGACGACAACTAAGGAATCCCCCACGAAAATGCTTCGCGTTCAGCCATCACCATCGTTAAACGGAGGGGTGCGCCACTTTTGCCCTGTACCTGGCACCTTCCCTACCCGTTTTTGTAATCATATTGCAGGGAGTGGCCGTGGACTCGGAGGACGAGTCTGGCCTCCTACATTTATTGCGGGTGCTGAAGCCTGGCCACAACTGCGAACGGTGAAGACGACCAGTTGCCCGGCCGTGTTCGGCCTCTGCGCGTAGCTCGGCTCGTGCTTGAGGCCAAGCAACCAGACAGGATGATCATGGCAGGATGCGACTGATGATGATGGTGACGCCCATGCTATAGTGGTGCTACATGCAGATCGTAATCCCACCACTCCAGTTGTATGGTTTGCCGCAGATAACATTGCATGTAAAAGCAGCAAAATAGCGTTTTTAATGCACTGCAAATTACAACGCATGCAGCCCATTCGGCTCTATCAACCGGGTGTTTCCAGCTACGTCGCTTTTCACCGAATAGCTCAACGCGTACCATTCGGACGCTTGCTGAAAGATCGCAATAATCAAGCCTCATAGACCGTGGTCCCGTCTCTCCGAGGGGGGAAACGCGACTAAAGAGTTTGTTGCGACAGACTGACGGATTCCAGACTTTGCACATTGACGCTCGCACTTTGCGCAGTACAGCTAAGAGGGCCCGACCAGCACCAAAACTACGCCCTTTGTTTCGTTTCCACTGAAAACGTTCCTGAAGTCGTCTCTCCCCGTGACTTCCTGTGACGTCGTTCCTTTTCCGCTTTCCCGTTACTTTCCCAGCCCACCTTCCCAATACACCTGGGCACCAAAACATGCCAGTGCACGACATGGTGTCTAATTCCGAAATAAATGAATTTTAACAGAACCTTTACCAACTGCTCAAACGAGCTGCACATCTCGGTTTTGGCTAACCCTTCACTCAACAAGGCGATACCAACGGCATTAGATTCACAGACCCTCAAATTGTTCCAGAACCTTTCCTATCCGAAATCCACCGAACGGCATCGTTATCAACTCCACCGGTTCTTCCACAAACCATTCGTTTTTGTTGTCGCGTCTTGTAACCACTCACTCAGAACTCGGGTTAACACGCCACCATACACCAAACTCACCCTGTCCACATCCCGCATGTGTGTGGCCGTTATTGCGCACCCTGTTCTGGTAGGCATAGCCGCGTGGTCGAGAAGAGTAACATGTAAAGCGAGGTTCAGGATTTACCTGTGCCAGCCACCATTTCACGCTGTCACCTGGCCGTGCACAAAGACGTGTCGGGATGCCTCCAATCCGGAGACTCGCCGTAAAAGCGATACCTGAGCTGCTCGAGCAAATCGTTCTGAGCAGATGCACAGGTATACCAAACAAACAGGTTCATCGCAAGGAGGCAAGGCTGCTGGGATTTTCGGCTGTGTTGCATTCTTTCGATCCGTTCGCTGGCAGTCTACGAGTATTGGATCCACAGGATCATGATATTCATGGTATTCACCACCATACTCGGTGTCCTTTAACCTCGCGAAAATAATCATATAACATGCATGTTTTCTTCTGCGAGAAGACAGAAGGTCGAGGCGTGAGGCTTCATAAAAAATCCCGGACCATCTCCACTAATGTGACACCATGGGAGGGGCAAGCATGCAGTGTATAAGATGATAAGTGTATTCTTGGCGCCTTGGCGTTTTTGTCAACGGAGATGAAACCTTTGGGGGGTTGAGGTATACAGTTTTGCTGTAAAAGTCTCGTGTCTTTGAAGCACGAAGCGTTCTAGCGCGAGACGTCAACGAGTGTCCCGTTGTTTTTTTAGTGCGCGTTACGTTCTAGCGCGAGGCGTAAACGAGTGTCCCGGTGTTTTAGTACCCTGTCACTACATGAGACAACGACATGAGACGCCAACAGCCCGAGCCCCTAAGGGATTCGCCCTTACAATTTTAGCCCTACACGACATGTAGGTGTCTTTTCATTCAGCGAAAGCAAATATCACGATCATCACGACCGCCTTACCCCGACTATTGTTGTTTTTTTTAGAAATACAGAGAAGAAAAAAATTGCATGTTTTAGCATATATTGTATGTTGTCCTTGACCCTAATGTGGGCAAAAATGTCCATACCTAGGTAACTTAATGCTTACTAACTTCTTAAAAGCTACCCGTGCAGTTGCCTTTTTGAAGGCTAGTATTACGATTGACTGAGAGTGCGGAACCAGCCTTTATGTGCAGGCACTAGTCGAATAGGCGCTTAAAAAATGTCCTGGCATTTCTATCCTACAAATTTATGAAGAGGGTTGTGTGTCTTGCCGATATATTTGTTTTCTGCCTTCTACTGGTAGCGTATATTATTCTAGCGTTATTTCCACAGATTAGGCCTGGCGCGTTCGCCTATGCACGGTTTTCCCCTGTCAGTTACGTTCTTTCCCGTGGAAATATTGTTTTCTTTCTGCTGTGTCGCCCACTCGCTATCCAATACCTCTGGCGTGAGGGCATTAGGGGTAGTTCGAAGTAATTAACTATTAATTAATTAATATAATAATTAGGATAAGGAACAAGCAAATAAATAAATACATAAATGGTTAAATGCAAACAGTGAGGAGGTACCGTATTTCGCTTCCTATAACCCGCACCAGAATTGCGAAAACTTCAGGGGTGAGGTAGGGGTGCGGATTAGATGCGAGGTATTTCCGTTGGTGCAGGCTTCACCTCAATGTGCGCTGGTCCATGATGTCCCTACAGCAGTAATAGCGACGAAGCCACTGTTATCCCATTTACAATGCTTATTTTGCACACACAGCTCAACAATATACCGACCGGGAAAACATGTACGCACCAAGTCATTGTCAGCTAGGTAAGTTCTTTTGCATGAACAAATGTGTAATGTTGCTTGAGTAGTAGCTTTGGTCCATCCTCTTATGTATAAAATTAGCGGGCAATACGCGGGGATATATTTTTTATTCGTCGACGGAAAGTGGGATGTGGGTTATATGCAGGGGCGGGTTATACGCGCGAAAATACGGTATCTGCACGCTGAAGAAAACCAACACTACGTTTGAGTAACCATTGACTAGGAAAATGCCCAGCTTCACGCAACACGCGTGCCTTGCTACTTGTGAATGTCAGTGAAAGGGGATTGTTATCTGTTAAAGTGAGCTTGCAAGCTAGGATGTTTCAGAGAGAAAATTGGAAAGTATTCAGTTAGTAAGGTTGGTTTTTGAAGTTTGCTTTTGCATCTTTCTAAGATGCAACCAAAGTTCAGTCTTGCCGCTTTCAAGAGTCGCTTTTCTTGCATTTCGCAGATTAAGTGCGAAGTTAATTCAAGGCGCGTGTTTTCCCATAGGCGCGAAGACGAGGTTTCTATGCCAGAGAAGTTGCTCCCGACGTACCCAGTCGTTTTATTTCTCAGCAAATTTAGCCATTGATATTTCGCTCATAAAAGAATTACGTGGACTGAGGAACTCAATGACGCTGTACGTTGTACTTAAGCTGTAATTTGCAGTTCTACAGACACGTAGTTCCTTTACAGCGAAAACCCGATAACACCGTTTCATTTCAGGCGGTAACATTATACACCAAGGCACACCGATTTAAGGTGGAAAAAAACAGAGGAAAGACAAAAATACCGTCCCCGAATAATGCAAAAAAAGAAAGTAAATACACATAGCACGGTACGTTTCTTATGAACCACGTAGGGATACTCATGCACGCGACGCTGACGCCATGCCGACACTTTGAAGCGCCGTTGAAGTGGCATCTGCAAGAGTGCGACCTACGGCAGCAGCAACAAAGCGATAATAATCGAACTGTCGTGCACAAAGATAACGTCGTGTGAAGTACGCTCTTGTATTTTGTCAGCACTGAGTTAACACAAAGATTAGGAGTGTGAACTGCTCAACGAAAGTGGCCAAACAATTTCCCTCGCTTGTGAACATGTAGTGCCCACAGTGACATTCAACCTTGATCAGGCGAATTCAACTGCGCAGGGGGATTAAAAAAGTGCTCGTAATCGGGCATTTAGCGGGCCTCAGCTACTCTAGGGGCTGAAAGGGGCGCGTCGTTGAGGGCTAAGGATTAATTAAAGCGGCCATGGAGACAACTGCAACTATGTTCAATTTGAAAGAACTCGCTTTTCGTAACTCACTCAGTTCCATTCCACCCACGAAATACGTTTTCTACACCCCCCCCCCCCTCACCTCAACCCCCACAAAAATGGCTGCGGCTTAGCTCAGCTAACCCTGGATATGCAAAGCAAAAGCTTGGCTTAGTCTGGTTGAGTCTTGGTTTCGCTTGGTTAACCTTTGATGTAGCTGCATTGCTGACCACGGCTCAAAGCCGTTCGGTCCTGTGCGCAGCTCACAGAAGGAGGCCCGGTGAACGCGGCGTTCATTCACGGCGAACGCACCGTTCCTCTTCGCCGGGCGCGAGACGAGTCACGTAGCCCGAGACGACCGAGTGGCGCATGCATGGGAGGCTGCGGGGGTGGTCGGCTGGCGATCAGCTGATCGGCCGCTACCGCGGCGGTAGCCGCCATTCATATAAGCAGAACGACTGAAAACGAGGCCTTGTGCGCAGCGCCGAAAGCGGGCCCGGCGAATCACGCGATGCGCTCTCGGGTCAAAAGGTTAACTCCGCATCCTCCGCGAAACGGCTCGACGAAATTAGTAAAGCTTTGCTTTAAAAAGAAATTGGCACAGCTTGCACTAGTGGTGCAAGGGTGAAGAAACAGCAGAGCTGGGGTCGACCTAGCTTCTGCCCACTCTCTCAGCGGATCCCAGGAAAAAGGGAGCTGCCGGACCCCAGCAGTGCAAAGCCGTTTTGGACGGCAGTGTAAAGCAGAGAGCATAAAGTATGTACAGTGTTTTATTCAGTAACAATCGTCGTCATCCCTATCGTCGTGGTATTACGACGGCACAGCCGCGTGCGGCAAATCGTTTTTAGTCTGCCCTCCTGTCGGTATACACCTTCACTTCTTCGTCAGCATGTCCGGTGGCCGTCTCCATGTGTAGATTCTGAAGGGATGGCTGGACAGATTCGGCGTCATCGGCTTCGCCGCGGCGGACCCGTGGCGCGCCGGTCGCTACACGACGACGAAGACAAAGGTGGGAGCTCCTCATACCCGCCCCGGTGGCTCAGTTGCTAAGGCGTTGTGCCGCTGAGCCCAAGGACGCGGGTTCGAGTCCCGGCAGCGGCGGCCGCTTTTCTGATGGAGGCGAAAAGCCAAAAACGCCCTTGTGTTGGAGCTTTCGGCGCGCGTTAAAAGTCCCCAGGTGTTCAAAATTAAAGGGGCACTGACACAAAAATTTTGCATCTTGTTTTTTTTTTGTTGCGATAAGTAGCTAGTGACCTACTTATCACCTGTAGAAACCTCATTTGCTTCAGCATGTGACGATTGTTTAATTAGAGGCATTTTCAATGCGCCCAGTCAAAGTTTCGGTTTCAGCGGGGGCCGCGAAACAATGGATTTTGTGTGAACAAAGTTGACCACGTGACCGTCGGAGGATATCACAGAAGCAGAGCCGCCGTAGCACTGTCGAATCCTCATCGCCGGCAGTTTCTGCGAATGCCCCCACGTACTGATCTCGTGAGCCGCTTAATTAAAAAGCGACCGTGGATGTGACGCAGGCACTGCGAGTGCAAATGCTACGCCGGCTAAAGAACGACGCTCGAGACAGTGGGTGGCAAGACGGGCGCTGGGAGCAGCCGGCCGGTCTGCCTACAGGTCCGCCTACAGATGTGTTGGCTTACCACTGCGGCGGATATTCGATTGCCGCTCTCGTAAGCGGTGCAGTTGACAATTTTAATGGAACCCGCCATCGCATCGATTAACTCCTTTGCTCGATATAAGCCTGCCATGGTTGGGCCTTTGGTACAATTTCGTGCAGCGGTAACAAGCTATCACTCGAGCTACTGCGCCGGCCTGCGCCACTTCGCGGCCGTGGCCGCCGCCTGCACAGCGAACGTGCCGCTCGCTCAGTGGGCTTTTCGTGTCTCCGGCGCGTTTTCGCGTCTAATACATTACTAAAAACAGAGTGCCTGGAATCGCTGTAGGAACTTTGGTCGCGGCCAGCAGGCCCTATGAGCGACGAAATCACGCGCTCCCGCGCCAACGATCGGAGTCGTTCGTCCTCGAGAGGCAGATGCTCCGCCCTCCGATAGGCGCGGCGAATGCTCGGCGGAAAACGCCGCAGTGCGGAGAGCGAAACACAAACTCGTGACGTGTTTGGATGTTGTTTATTTACAAAAATCCACGGGCTGTCGATTGCGTGTGGTCCTTGTGGCTGCTCGGTTGCTTTCGCACACCTTAAAATTGATTTTAAATATGTTCTGGGCTGTATTCGCCGCTGATATTTTGCAGATGATGTATGTGTGTTCACACCAATCTATCTCCGAAGTATATCTCGCCTTCAAAATTTTGTTCAGTACCCCTTTATGCGGGAGCCCTCCACTACGGCGCGCCTCATTGCCTGTGTAGCGTCGGCGCGTTCAACCTTATAATCAATTAAGGAGCTCCTCATGCGGCGTAAGCCGACGCGCAATCCCGGACGACGCCGGGCAGTCGTCGCGAGGCACGCGCTCACGTGCTCTTGGGGTTTTCTGCCTACCCCGGACGGATTTGTGTCGGCCTAAACAGCTCTGCTGGTAAAAAAAAACGCAAAAAACATTAAAAAAACGTTGAAATTCCGCGCAATATGTGACGTAATCCGGACGCAAATGAGGTGATATGAGCCGGCACTAAGAACGTCGTTATCGGTGTGTTAATTAACTGCACGCTAATATTGAAGTGACGCGATCAAACGGAACTGGGGGCCCTACTACAATCGGCCAGTCAAATTTCTTGGCGGTGGCTCAGCTCGGCGTCCGCCAACTGCACAACAAGGCTCTGACATTATTGAGACATCGCCACAAAGTGGCTGGGGACTCGTCACCATATCATCTTTGGCCGTAATATCTCGATCATTGAAGCGAAAGATTTCCGAGTGGGGCCAATGACGTCCTGTCAGAAAACTAATGCATTTTCCCATAGGCCGGGTTGGTCGACCGAAAAGCTCTGATAATGTCTCTGCACGCACGGCACGTGTGTCGAACCGAGCTTTGATTCTATCGAAACGGCTACTTCAAAATCGCGAAAAAGGAACTGTTCTGGATAAGACAATACAACATCAGTGGTGAAGAATGAGTAAAATAGTATACCTTTATCTCACAATCCGCGTATCGGTATACATTCAGATCATTCGCAGACGCACTTATTTCATCGTCGTCGTCGCCATCATCATCATCATCAGCCTTCTGCAGGACGAAGGCCTCTCCCATTGAAATCCAACCGCTCTGTCCTACGCTGCTCGAGTCTGCACTTTACCCTCAAATTTCTCTATTTCATCCCTCAATCGGGTTAATGGCCTTCTCCTTTCCTGTCTTTGTTGATTACTAGCTTTCTTTCAGTTGCTTTCAAGCTCCCCCTATTTGCAGCTTTTCCTCGATCACGGCCATGTTATATGCACGAATTTCGTTTGTTTTGCTTCTGTAATGAGTTTCGACAGCTCGGCTAGTTCAATCGGATCTGCCGTACTTGACACTTTCAGGTGCTTACGTTTAACAATTAGTTCCTTCGTTGTTTTAGTTAGTTTTCCAGTTTGTTCCCTAGATGTTGCCTCTCCCACAACTGCTGCTGATGCACTGATTGCCGATGTTATCTTGTCATTTAGCCGGTCTACACTGACCTCGTTCTGCTCGCCTAGAAGTGCGAATTAGTTTTGAAGAGCTACTTTAAACTCCTGCGATCTGGCCCTAACTGACTCCATGCGGTGGTTTCTTAGCTGTCACAAGATTCTTTCATTCTCCTTTGAGATTCAGCCTTAGCTTGCATGTAACCATGCTATGATCACTGCTCCGATTCTTTCTTAGCACATCTGCGTCTTGCACAATATCTAGGTTGTCACTTAAAATGAAGTCAATTTCGTTTTTTTGTACTATCGGCACCTTTCCACATTTCTTATTCTTTCGTTTGTAAAAGGAGATGCTCATCAACCTCACGTTATTTATCTCTGTAAATCGCACCAATGTATCTCCTCGACTCTTGCGATTGTCTACACCGAAGTTTCCCAGTGACCTTTCTCCCATTTGCTTCTTACCAACCTTTTACGTTAAATTCTGCCATCACAATCGTGAACTGCGTTGTTGCCTTCTTCATTGCTGATTAGGCGTCCTTGTAAGCTACCTACGGCTTCATCATCATAGCTGGTTGTTGGCGCTTAAGCGTGTACTATCTTTAACCTGTATCGCTTGCTTAGCTTGATCAGAACAGCCGGGGCTTTCTCGCTAATGCTAAAAAACTCCGCCACGTTTCCGGCTATTTTCTCTGTGAACTAAAAATCCCACCCTGCGTTCTTTTTTCTCTTGGGGTCTACTATAGCATAGAATATAACCGCTAGTGAGTTCCATGAGCCCTTCTCCTGTCCTAACTTCACTTACCCCTTAATATCCCCCTGATAATGTCCGCGAGCTCCTCTATTAGTACAGCTAAGCTTCCTCCCCTAGAAAGGGTGCGTGCGTTGAGTGTTGCCAGAGTGGCAAGTTCTAATGGCAGCCTGTCTGTACCTAAATACTCTTAGCACCCTCTGATGTATCGCTGTTCTGACCGTCACCGTGAACAGCTGCTCTACAGTTGCTGGAGACTGAGGGCCGACAGCAGAGTTAGTTATTCATGGGAGGTGGCGGCCAACTACTACACCAGGGTGGCCAGGTCCATCTTTGGTAAGGGAGTGCTGTTTGTGTCCCCAAGAGCCTTCCTGTATTGGTTGAACCTTTCTAGTGCAGCCTCTTAGGCATCCGGGATGATTGTTACCTTCCGGATCATGCAGCACTTCATACCTGCATGCCAAGGTTGGGCTCAGAGAGCCAGACGAGAGAGAGCGAGAGAAGTTATCGCGGACGAGGTTGCCGTGAACGCCTGCAGTGATACTGAGCCAGCGTTTGTCGTTTTTGCTTTTTTTAAGCGCGCTTCTAAAGTATTAGCTGAGACGCTGGCTTACTGATGAGAAGTTCGGTGACGTCTGGCCGTTGGAAAAGTAAGCAACTGCTATGGTCAAGTGTATACCTACGAAAAAAATGGCTTGTTTGAAGCTCAGCTGGCCAAAGAGACCGCTGTAGGTGTGTTAGCGTCCTTCCTCACCCTTTTAATACTATTCTAAGCCTAAGAAGTGTTCATCATGCGCTCCGCCAACAACGGTGACCTTTTTGCAGGGCTTCCAAAGAGTTAGGCAACCCTGTTCCCTCTTAATTCCGGAAACACTGGGACCACAACAGGCGTGAAAAAACTCTATCTCCGTATTTTCTACATAAAAACCGATTGCATATCTAGGTAGCCCTTGTTCGGGCTCTCACAGCAAGCGGTTGTAAGTATTTGTGCCCCCTGGGTTCTCGAGTTACTAAAATTTTAGCGATGCTACTTGTGTCACCTAGGGCTGGCATCGTATTCCTAGTCCGGTATGGACACGGCGTTTCTCACATAGCGCTGAACTTGTATTTAGTGTTTTTCACCTTGGTAACTTAGTGTCCGATGCTGCGGAAGGTCATCTTAAGCTTTTCAAACGATCTTTAAGCGCTGCATGGAGAATAAATTCCTCTTTTATTTTAAAATTTACCCCGCCTGGCGGGCCGGTTAGGCTGCGGTTACTGCGTTTTGTTTATATCACGGTTACTGCGTTTTGTTTATATCACGTTTCGATGAGCGCTGCTATTATTCGACCTTTCATTGTTTCTAATTGCCTGTTCAATACAGCGGAAGCGTTGTTTAACCTATTTCAACTGTTTAAATGCATCACCGGGTGGATTGCTCGCTTAATTCTGTGATTTGCACTGGTTGCTTCGCCGATTAGGGGCATACGGCTTTTAGCTGTAACTTTACCAAACATTCGACTAGCGAGCTACTTTAAATTGCCAAACTATCCTAACAGCCCCGCGATAAAGCGAGTATGGCCTTTAAGGGGCCACCCTGTCGCGGAAGTTAGCTAGCTTTGTTTTATTGCCTTGCACCTAACTCGACGCGGCCACTCCCATGGCGAAATAAGAGGACGTTTATATCTGCAAAAGTATTGGTGATAGATGGTTCAAATTTGGTATAGAGGTGGTCTAGAACTTTATGAAGGAGGTGTGCGAAAGGATTAGAACTTACAGGGTGCATTTACTGACGAAAATTTGAAACTTCGCGCAGCTCCGTGTAAACACGTCCGCCATGACAGGAAGCTCCGAGAAGGTTCTCATCATTTATATAAGTACGTGCAAAAATTGTCGGCTTGCTTTGTTCTTCGTTTGCGACTAGGGTGTATAAAGGTATGAGGATCGATTGGACGCACTTTCCGCAAACTTTTGACGCACTTTTAGCGACGTTTTTGACGCACTGTCGACGCCCTTTTGATTTCAGAAAACTTTCGCGCTCCTCTCAACTTTCTTTAGCAAGGGATGGTAAATTTTTTGTTAGAAGTTCGGGGTAAAATTGTTGTCACTGTTATTGGGACAAAACAGTCGTACTGTGAATCAAAATTTGTATTTTAGTTTTGTGGCCCCTTAGCAGCGTGTGGAGATATTTGACGGGAGATGAAGTATCTTTACGCACGAGCGTTTACTCATTTTTTTAAATTTTCGTCTGCATCAAACAAGAGCTTCATCGGACAGGAATGAAAGTCGCACCTTTGGAGCCAATGAGGCACCGCGGCGTGTAGCTGCTGAAGAAGGGCCCATGCCAACGAACCGATATGGCCATATATGTCAGTGCATGGTTAAAAAAAGCTGGCTTTCAAATTATGGGGCCTTAACGTGCCGACGCTACACCTGGGCTATGAGCTGCGCCGTAGTGGAGGGCTCCGGATTAATTTTGCCTTTCGGGCTCCACATGGGCGTTTGCGCTTTTCGCCTCCACCAGCAAAGCAGCCGCCTCGGCCGGGACCGAACGCGTGTCCTTGGGCGCAGCTGCACAACGCCTTAGCCTACGGGTAAGGCTAGGCACAGCTACGGGTAAAACCAAAACCCTGGACAGTTCCGCATGGAAGGCAGAAGGGCTGCGCATGCAGTTGGCGACTTCAGCAAGAATATTGACAAACCGTTTGTCGGACGGATTAACCTACGATATAACCCGCGGCCGCGCCCTTTGCGCATTACGAAAAATATCATTTTCAGCAAGGATGAGACGATGGCGCTGTGGCCATCATCTCAACGCCGTCGACGTAACAGGGCTTGCGCAATTAGGCACTGCGGGTGTATGTACAGGCCTATCTGAGTGGGAATGAAAAGCGGCAGTGTATTCAATGATCAAAGTGGGCCTGGAGAGTGACTTGGTCCTGGAAATGTTTACCCAGTGAATTTGCTTGCTGCATCTTTAAAAGCACGTATTCAAGAAGTGAAGTTTCATGTAACGAGTGTTCACATGGTAATCATTGAGAGGGCGAGGCTGCCGTGGCCCCATTCTGATGATAACAAGAATGGCGCATGCATTCTCGCTTCGTCCCTTTCTACCTTTAGTATATTCCGCCCTACGCTCACGTTCGTTTATCCAAGTGAAACACGAGAGGAGTCATTTTTTAAAACTAAATATTCATTCGTTTACGTCCCCTGTCTTGGGTTGACATAGAGCGTTGCTTCAGTTTAAGAATTTACAGTGACAAAATAGTCACAAAAGAAGCCTAAATATGAGTCACAAAATATCTAGGGAACCTCAGTGATGATTTGATGCGAGCAGTGTTTTTTAATTGTTGTTCTCCGAAAGATTTGGGAACTGGCTAGTCGACACACCGAGAGCACATGCACCACGTCTTCTGCAATTCAGCCTTAGTGTACCTTGCGTGCGTAGAGCCTCACATCAAAAAAGTTGAATGCTATTCCACTCTATGAAGATGTATGACCAGCAGAGCTGTTTGTGGCTGATTAGGCGGCCACAAACTCCCGCTATAACCACGCCGACGTCTTGCATTTTCCGCCTAGCGATACTTGTGGTACCGAAGGGCATCGCTCTTACGGTTGGTGTCTGCGGCCTGATCGTCGTCGGTGGGCCTCCTTCCGCCGCGTCCGCCCTCCACTGCCGCCTTTTTTTTTTCTTTATAGCCAGGCTTCACTGTGCTACAAAAAAAAAATGTTAGAAAGCCGGCTTCGAAAGACCAAGCCTATACCGACCTCCTAAAAGTCGGATTCCCTCTAAAAACACATGCATTGTTGGGAAGATATATTTTTTTTTCAGTTGCAACTATCCCCGCCTTCCCGTCAAAAAGCGAACACTCAGGAACCTAGCAAAACCATAGGAGAAACATAATATTTCGCACACAACGCGGAGTCGCCTAGGATAGAAACACGGTAAAAATGATTGGAGAACTGTAAAATGTTTTTGTGTAATTCGTTTCAGTTTGCATTGACAGTTTGCATTGCTCAAGAACCTGGTTGAACGACTTCCTTATCTTGAAAGTATGTACACTTCAAGATTTCACCCCCAATATTAGATATTCGAAAACTTATTGCAGTAGCTATAGGTCAAATAACTCCCGAGTAATTACTTCTGAAAAAACTGCGATGAGCCGGAAAATTGCGTCTGTACACACCATATTATACGAAACTATAAGGCTCTGGAGACGAACAGGTGACCGAAGAGAGAGGGTGTGCTGATGTGAGGGAGAGGTGAGAGGCTTTTCCTGACATTTCTATGTGTTTTCCCGGCAAGAAAAAAAAAGAAAATTGGGGGTCTACTCACACACACACTCACGCGGTGGAGTTGGCCTAGAGCAGCTCTTCTGTGAAAACCTTGTCACAGGGCCACTCTGCTGATCAAGGAGATGCAAGCGGTGATTGTCAGGAGTTCCTCGTTCTGTTCGCGCATGCCGGCCGACAGGCCCAAGTGTACACTTCATTTTGGGCCGGGACGGCACCGCTCGACTCCTTCACCCAGAGTTCGCACTTTCCGGCGTATATTCAAAGCAGCAAAAAATATTCAGAAGGTCCTGTGGGAACGAAGTGACGCTCTAAAAGGCCACTGTAAGAAATTTTCCGCTTTTCGCATCTAAACGCTTTTAGAACATCCTCCTCAGCGAATACGGCCCTTTGATAAGGTGCCCACAAAATATCGGAGTCAAATATTACTGCTTTAATTGCGCTCGTAAGGCAGCTTACAAGCTCAAAAGATCCTTTCCTTTGTCCCGCACACTCCAAAGGAGGGGTATATTAGTTGAGCGCTTTTGTGGTGACACAGAGGCAATAGCGCCGCTATTGAGCAGCTTCCTCTCAATTGCAGCAATAGAAGCACGTTGTAGGAGCTTTAAGGAAAACTGCGACTAAAGCGGGAGAGCGTCGCCTGCTGCAGCGAGAAAACCGAAGAGGGCCCCTTTGTGTTGGAGATAACTTCAGCGCACAGACAGCTTCCAAGCACAAGGGAAAGAGAAGAACCGTTTATCAGTGCCGCTGCAGACGCCCACAAAAGGCGGTTTAGCATACCAGAATCTGTATCGCAGCTGCGGGATGCGGTAAAAGCAGTGTCTGAGTTGATTTTACTGCGACTGGCTTTAGTTGGCAGAGCAGAATAAAAATTCGGCGTCCCTGGCATGCACCCGACACACAAAATTGACAACGGCTCAATAACTAAGAACAGGGTAATTGAGCTAAAGTGAAAGTGAACCACATTTTAGTTTCGGTAGAACTCAATCGAACCAGGGACCTCTGAAAGGTGAGACTAGCCCGCAACTCCAACACCATCAAAACTCTGTGACCCTAGAGTCCAAATGTGGACAAAGTGTGGTCTTTAAGCTAAAGACGTGTGTTTTGGAAACACATACCTAAGATTACAGGAGTAATGTGAGCATGGTAATAACAGAACTAGCAGCTAAGCGAGCAGCAAAGCGCGTCTCTAGTAAACGTCCTTTTACTCAGGGGAGATGCCAACGCGGGCATGCGCGGAGTCACTGTACCTGAGACAAGAAAAATTCGTAAGGCAAAGGGCGATGGCGAGAATGAGAAGGCGTGTTCAGTAATTGGACACCAAATATTGTAACCTGGCTGCAGAACGATGAGACGAACCATGATGAATGAGGCGATGATTTAAGGGCTTCAGCCATCTTGACACGAGCACGGCTATGTCATCACGGCATGTGCTACATCTTCAGCAGAGGTGGACAAGCATGGCGCTATGCGTACTAGTCCACTTCTTCATTTGTCATCGTCACAATATCATTTTTTAGCATCCACTACATCAGAATACTTTTCAATGGGGAGGGTCCACTTGGAATCGCGTAAATAACCTCGTGCATCTTTGTGCAGTAGTGCCGCCATGATGAACACTGGGTGCGCACCAGCACGACGACGGTGACGACTAATAGAAACATATGACCCATGTATATTTATGGTGCGTGTAGTGTCACGCTTTAGACAAACGTACGGACGCATGGACGGACGGACAGGTTTCGGAGGAAAGTATAAAAGGAATGCTTACCCATCAATAAGCGTGTCAGTTTTAGGTAAAGTCATGCAGAAGTTTGTTGTCACCCCTTCTAGCGGATGTATGAATTAGGATGTAGTCTATTGACTATGTGCGTGTGACAGTGTCACCAACGACACATGGCATATCTACACGGGAGACAACCCACGACGTGAAAAGCTCACGGAGTTCTTAGTGGCGATTTTTACGTTTAGAGAGACCTGTGTCGTGCTAGTGCGTACAGTTCAAGCCATTAAAACAGGCCTGTTAACGTGACATGTTCCCGCGATACTGATGCAGGACAGGAGTGAGGAGACTTAACTGCACACTCCGAATGCCACTGCCACACGTTTTGATGTCAGCGTTACGAATCGAGCGAATGGGGTTTTAAAACTCATTAGGAAGGCGAAAATATGAGACCCACGCGAAAGGTTTAAACGCACATGAGCGAAAACCTTCATAAGTACACTTAGTTCTGGTTTACCTGGAATACCGTCACGTCTAGTTGGTTATGCAGCCTTAATTTTACACTCAGCCGAGAGCAACGCCTATTAATTTCCCGGATATTGCAAACGCTGCTGATGTTTATTTTCCATTCGGCTACGATCCGCCGCCGCAAATGCAAGCGGTCGTGCGACAAGCGCAGGGATCTGTACGCGGATCTATTACTACGGTCCGGAGTCCTTGCCATTTTCGGCGCATCAGTGGCGCATCAAATGCGAGAATACGACAATAAAAGAAAATAATTATACGCACTCTTGTAATGGTAGTTCTAAGAATACACAGCGCCAATCACAATCAAAACACGTCTTTATACAATGCTACAGAAAGTACAGAACAAGATGTAATCGTATCACCACCGATTTGTATAATGTCATACAACTATAGAACATGATACGCGACTTTTTTACAATGTAAAGGTGGATGCAAATTACATTACAAAGAGGTGTGTGTCAGAGAACAATGGCATGATATTACCAATTTGTTAGAAACATGTCTTGTGATGTTCAGATTTAAACACTTAAGACAAAAGGAGTTGAGCTGACAGAATTTTTTGTTGTCTTTTTGCTACGGTTTTAAAACATTTTGCATTCCCGCACAGAGCTACATAACGATGCCGGTATTGGAGAAGCTCAACTGCGACAGACGTCTAGCTTATAGAATCACAAATCAGACCATGCAGCTCATTTTTTTTTGTTCTTTGGAAAGTCACAAAGCACTTTTCCAGCACAGCGTAAGATGCTGCCAAGTGATACACTCTTACTAGCTACTTTACAACTCTGTATACGTATTCGAAATTATGTGTAGCAACCGCGCAAAGTCTTCACAAAAGCCGTCAATAATACGAACACTGAGCATACCGGCATTGCATTGCAGAAACAAGGAAGCTCTCAGGGACATGCATGGAGCTTTGTTATCCACTTGCAGTAGTCCCAAGCGAAACTAACTTTTGCTAATTTGCTCCCATGCCACGTGAACTTGTTTCGTTTCTGTGAGGGTGTATTGACGTGCTCTGCTTTTTAATGTAGTGCTGGCTAATAGAAACGTGTAGGATGCGAGGAAGACAAAATTAAACCGCTAACGTTTATTGCAATGGCTTTAGCGCGCTGCCAGTCAACAGAACGGCGAAGGCTAACGATCATGTAACCCCCATTATCGACATTAAAACAATCAAAAACAGTTTAGTAGAAACGCGACTTACAAAATGTGTAATGATTTCAGACTTCCAGAAAAGTAAACATTCCTGGTCGCATTCGTTCGTGCCTATTTCTACGGACAGTTAGATGAATAAACTTGCCAGCTAAAGAAAGCCGGATACTGGTCACTAGAGATATAAAAGCTCTATAGCAAAAAGCGTTCCCAAAGCGAACCCTCCGTTTCGTAAAATTCACAAAGTAAGCGTGGCAAACGAATTTCACGGGGTTTTCTACCCGCAGAAAGAAGTCACACGGTGCGCTATAGCGCAACTTCGCAGCGTCGCTAGAGGCGCCATTCAAAGTGGAAGAGTGGCTATCGTAACATCGTGTCAATACGAGTTTTTCGCTCCAGGCACAAAGACAAGCAGCGGTGGTGTCTTGCCACCTCTTAATGGCGGGTGCGGAAGCGTGAGTGATGGCGTGCCAAATTACCGTGTTTGCACACGACGCCAGGGTATGCATGCAGCAGCGGGAAAGTGATGGTTTCTCGGGTAGTAATAATACGGTGGCCGCCTACGCCTACTCCCTCTTCATGCGCGCAAGAGCCACACCCCGCATAAACGCGTACAAATCACAGGAAAAGAAAGAACGCTTCAGCCCTTGCACAAGTTACGCGGTACGCGTATGGCGTTTAGGGATGTGACATGACTTTCACGCCTGCAATTACTCTGAACTTATTGAGCGTTCTCCAAAGATTTATTGCGCAGCTTGCTCTGAATGCGAAAGATTGCTTTCTGTTGAGCATGCATCACTCTTAAGAAATGATTTCAATGGTTTCCATACAGATGAAACCAATCGAGCGTGATGCTTTAAAGGGACAGACAACTGATTTTTGTCGAGTATATATTCTCTATCCCAAATGAAGGGGCATCACTTAAAGCACCTTGACGAGAAACGGTTTCGCTGATAACGCCCTAGAACTTTTTAAACCGAAATTTTTAGATCTACGGGTCGTATGTGTCCCTTCCCAAAAATAATGCTGGCAACCATGATATAGAGTAGCTCGGCAACATGCTTTTGTCGGTATGCGAAATGAAAAACGATATTTAAAAATTTATCCCCAGCTTAAAAAGTTTAAATCGCAGGCTTTCCTGTTCCTTTATGTGTTTTTTTTAATGCAACGGTCTATTTTGCACGAATACGCCATCTGTTGGGATAGACGATAGGTAGAATATGGCAGTTCGGGGAAGTTCGATTCTCCCCGGGCGCGACGTTTTTTTTTTTTTTTAACCTGCCGTTGGCGTTTTTGGAAACTCAAATCAAACATTTTGACAGCACGAACGCTCCTAGCCCAGGCAGAATCATCAAAGCTCCTTCATTGGGTCTGTTTACTGAACGCTGCAGTTGATTCTGTGCATGGCGGCTCAGTTAGCCACACTGAGAGCAACCCAGCGACGGCGGGCGGCGTGTATTTAAAATTTCAAAATAATGTCTAGAAATACATATACAATTTAACCTTGTACAAATACTTGTGTTAAAAGGTTTTCAATACGTAAATAAATGTTTCAGCAGTTACAGTAGCTGCTAGGATTGCAGGTCACGTGACAGGGACACATTGTAGTGTCAAGTTCGACACTATACGAACCGCCACCCTTCCGATTTCGGGAAGTTTGCTGCCAAATTAAAATTATTTCCACCAATTTGTTTAGAAATTGCTTGTGGTTACCGGACTATATAAAACGCTGGCTTTCATATGAGCTAGAGAACATATACGCGACAAAAATCGGTTGTCTGTCCCTTTAAGCAGAAAATTTTGAAAGAAAATTGTACAAAGTTCTGCTGAGTTCCGCAAATTTCTATTTCCAAGCTGGGATTTGAGCTTTGACGCAAATTCCTTTGAACTGCCACTTAAAAACGATGATAATTTTGGCTTTCAAACTTACACGACCTCATAATGACGGGGCAAGAGCGTACTCTGATAGTGTAATTATTGCAAATTTGCAGAAAAAATACAGGTGTTATCAGCGAACACAAATTTTCAAATTTTATTTGGTTAATTAGCATAGGTAATTCCTAGTATTGTGAACAAAGGAAATTGCGTCATTGCTTTGGCAGCCTGGTTTGGGGGGAACCTTTCAAATCAAAGGTTTATGAATACTTTATTAGAAGTGGTGCAAACACAATTTTATTACTCAAATAATTTGAAAGTATCTCTAATCACAAATAGTAAATGGCCAATCACACCATGGTGCCCACGGAAACGGCGAGGCCCGAACTTGAATTAGCCCAATGCAAGCGTGTTATTTTTATGCTGCTGAAGTTGTCTTTGCACTATGATTGAACAAGGTGTTTTGAATTTTATGCCTACTTCTCGGAGGCGTCGCTGAAGGTTTTTCAACCGGTGGTGAAAGATGAATTCTTCCAAAATGTGCTTTACTCAAAAATAAGAATAAGCAACGTCATTTTTGTTTTATTAACAAGTCACACTAGTATAAAACCTTCGGGGAAGAATGCTGAGTTCAGGGAACTATAAATAAACAACGTTGGTTCACACACAGCGAAGACGTTTTTTTTTTTTACGTTTACATCACTCAAAATAAAAGCGACGGTATTGGACGATAGCAACCGCCATCGCAGTGCGGTTGTGTATACGGAGAAGCACGGTGTCGGAATGCAGCGGTAACTGATTATTTGATGCAAGTACAATGGGCGGGGGAAAAATCCTATCGGACGTGCTTAGAGCCATGGAGCTTAATCGGCAGGTGACCTGGCGTCCCTGAGCTTGCATTGGATTCGGTGCGTTCCGCGCCGCATGGCAGTGCTTAGCCGCCAAGCAGGGCGGCAACCGATTTCGATGACATTCGCCGCATCTCCAAGACTTTTGTCCCTGTATGTTCTAGTTGCGCGAAGTCGTGGTCCCTGCCGCTGCTCCTTACACTAAGCAGCCACCGAGCTTACCTTGCTATTTATTATCATAGGTATTTAGCAATCACAGTTTTTAAACCAATGATATCGCGACACCGCTTCTAAGCACTGACGTTACAATGGAATTTCCCCAAAACAAAGTATACTATACCTCTCTTAACACGTGGGTTAGAAATATCACAATACCAAGTTCTATTTAGAAAATTCAATGGAAAAAAGCAGAGCTAGAATGGAATTCTCATGCAGTACCTTTCCTAGCTTTGTCCACGAGTCCAAGGGGGTTTACAGTACTCGCTACGCTCGACGTATCCTTCTGGCTCGACATCTTGTGCGTTGTCAACGTAACCAGTTCTATAGCTCATTGGAGTACTCTCTTTTAAGTTGACTTTGGGCGATGTGTGTGTGTAACAAGTGCGGGTTGGAGCAAAAAGAAAGAAAAGTGGCAGCATTGCTTCACCGCCAATGTCGTCGAAAGACGATAACTTCCTGCCTCCCGCGCTGCTCGTCTCCTTCCCCTTCCACCGTACTCGCTTTCCCACGAACAATGCAGCGGAGGTTTTCTAACTTCAAATAAAATTTCTAGCGTATGCACTGCCGGCGAGCCATTCTGTTGGGACAGCGCGCGTCGTATTTTTTTTTTTTCGTTGTTTCTGGCGCGCTTTAGAGCAGCCCAAGCAATATCTTCAAATTGAGCAGCTTAGTTGAGCGGTTTGTATGCATGTTCGTAACGTGTTATTTGTGTGGTTTACTATCATAAAAACCAACCCGACGTGAGTTCGTAATTGATAGAACTCTGGTACTCTCGGTTATGTGCTTATATTTTGCTTCAAATATGCCGGAAGATTCCATTGCTCTGCATAACGTGGAAATGAATCCGCCATGGCAACATTTTTATAGTTGGAACGTTCTTGCCATATATACATTCCGTGTTCAAGTATTCTTTCATCTGCTTTTTGGCCGGGCATGCTGAGTCGAATGAGAGACTTACATGCAGACAGGCCAAAATTTTGGCGTTTTGGTATCGTCCTTACACGTTTCTGCACTTTAACAGCAGAGCTGTTTCAGCCTAGCGTGATCCGACCGTCGCACCAAGAAACCTAGCGGGGCGATGACGTCACCTCGCGTTGCCTAGCAACCCCTCGCGCAGCTGTGCACAGCTTCGCGTTCGCTTCGCTAGCGTAGGCATGGCTCCGCCGAGCCTCACCGGCACCCGTCAAGCCACCACGTCTCTGCGCAACACACGGTATATGGGCTCGTGTACAGCGGCGTAGTCCAGGCTTGCGCGTAGGCTAGCGCCACGTGATGAGCTCGCAAAAAAAAAAAAAACGGGGATCGCTCGTCGTTGGCCACCTCTACCTTCAAGAACCCAGCGTTCGTGGCGTGATCTCTGGCATGCTGCTCTCCTCGCCAGTTCACGTGCGTTCGCGCATGAAGTGGAGAGCACAGACGCCGAGTCCGCGAGGCCGGTTGCGTGGGTTCTAGCGCGTGCTAACTCGATATGCTTCGGGACAGATGTGAAAGGCTGCGGACTTAACGATCCGAGCCTGCCAGTCATGGAGCGCTTTCAGCGGCAAGCTCGGAAATCTATGTGAGGTGCAACAGCCGGGTCTCCGACGAAGGGAGAGGGGCCACCAGCTCTGAAGTTTCTCCAGCCTTGCACCACTCGTGCAAGCTGCGCCAATTTTTTATTCGACCAATGTCAACTGCAGTACCATTATTGCGGTAGTCGTGAAGTAGTGGGGAGTCTCGATTGATCGCGACGCTCGCTTCGGCTTTGACATACATCTGTCAATCGCAGCGTAAAAATACAGAAGCAGCTCTCACAACTTAATAGCTGGTAACAACGCTTGGTGGGGACAAGAACCAGTGACAATTATTATGTGATAATTAGTTGTACGGGCTTTACAATTTGTGCTGGTTAGAATTATTTTAAAGCGTCGCATGCAGTGCCTTTGCTCCTTAAAAAGAACGCCATGCTTTTTATGCAGTGTTGGTACTACAATCATGCTACGCCTCCTACAACAAAACTTTGCGGCCTTTGTTTGACGCTCCAAGGTGTTCAGTTCGATTAGGTTATCTCAGAATGGCGCAACTATAAAGGGGGTCCTACCGTAGACGAAAATGTGCGGGAATGCGGTTCAATCAATCGTTATTCGTGCGCTTCATGGGGCCATAAAGCCTGGTCTGTGCTCGTAAGTGATCCATCAACTCCGAGCATCACCTTCGAACGCGTAGCAGACGGTTTACGACCAATCAGATGATGAATTACCTGTAACAGCAGAAACCGTGTTTCACGTTTATTTTGACTGCAGTAGAGTACATATTGTTGCGCGGTTTTAGTACAAAGGACACGCATCGTTGTACATATGAGGAGATGATTTAGTCGGATGCCATGACAGCCCGTATACAGGGGGCTATAGAAGTTAACAGAAGTTGTTGCTGAGCGCGTTGGTTCATACGAATGAAAAGACAACGTGACGCTGAACAGACGTGGACGAAGACAAGATACGAGGGACTGTCCACGTCTGTTTAGTGATACGTTTTCTTTTCAATCAAGTGTGAACCAACTCGCTCAGCAACAACTTCTGTTGGGTCGTATTTTTTCTACACTGAGCTCTTTTCTGCGGCGACAAACCACGCCAAGTCAGATCTTTGCGTCTGTCGTATCTTGTCTTCGTCCACGTCTGTTTAGCGCCACGTTTGTTTTCATTCGGTTATAGGAGACTCTTTCTCCAAGTCGCTCCCCAGCGTCACCCTGTTTCGAGTGGAGCAAACGTTTTTAAAAATCTGGTCAGATTATCTGGTCAGGTTAGTTTTAAATTGGGTTTAGGTTAGGTTACGCAATATAACTGCGCGGTAACCAGAGGACACAGATCTTTGCGCTGCCGCAAGGATTTGGCTGTTCCTATAGATTACATGTTTCCTGAATAAAAAATCAGTTGTTAGTCTGCACCGCGTCCTGTATTACTTGTACCTCTTTCTGTGTCCCCGTGTTACCGCGCAGTTATATTATGGATCAATACCAACTCGCCCAATTGGTTGTACTCCCAAGTTAGGTTACATTAGATTTACCTTCGGTTATGTTAAGTTACGTTGAACCAGTCTTTTTAAGTAGGTGAGCCCGCGGAACTAGCTGCCAACAGACTCTCCCATGGCACATTTGGTCCGTTGTTGCCTTCAAAAGAGTCGGGATGCCAGAGCGCAGTGCGCCACTGCCCATTTCTTTCTGCCATCTGGCAGCGATATTGAGCAGTTAATCACTCCGTTAGCAAGGCCACTTTTCTTAAGTGTGAAAACCACGTGGGAGCTTATATCTGTGCCTGTGCTCAAGTGTCCAGCTATCCGAGAAGCCAAGCGCGATAGTTCGCGTAAGTTGAAGGCCGTCGAGTGTTTCTCACGGCCAACTACTGTCGCGTGCTAGGGCGCAGAGGCGACTGTTGTACGGCGCTTCGGAGGGCTTTTTAAATCCCGCTTTTATATACGCAGGTGTTCCCGGTCGGCGCTTCTTTTTGTCCTCTTCGACGGCCCCTGGTCTCTGTTGTTGCTTCCGGTTTTTAATGCGATTTCATTTTCGCCCCTCGACGAGAATTGGCGACTGAGTCGGGGATGGTTTCAGGGATTGACCTTGTACTTGGTCGAAACCATTACATGTTAAATCCAACGCTCACATACCCTTGATAAAGTAAAACATTCGTGCACCGATGACAAGGTTACAACATGACCAACACAGCCGACGTTACTCCTAGCACCTGTTGCGTGTGTGTGTGCGTGTGCGTGCGTGTGTGTGTGCGTGTGTGTGTGCGTGCGTGTGTGCGTGGGTGTGCGTGCGTGGTGTGCGTGCGATGCGTGTGTGGGTAAGTGGGCGGGTTGGTGTGGGTGTGGTGCGTGCGTGCGTGCGCGCGCGCCACTATTCAGCCGCCAGGCCAAAAGCTGAAAGACTGTTTGAGCAACAACTACATACAGGTACGGCCCCTTCAACATGCTTGCGTCATGCGTCGTACATGTCAACACTGTTCATCCAAGCGAAAACATTAGGCGTGTTTGAGGCGGAACACCAGTGCGTCACTGACAGTAGCAGCATTCTTTTAATTAAAAATAGATGTTTCAATAGGAAGCATACAGATTTGAATGTTGGTGGTGCAAAGATTATGCGCATACGTTAGAGGAACTTTTTATGGAATCGGCATTCGTACCCTGGTACGTGCTGGTGAGATGTTGTGTAGGAAAGTAGTGTTCCAGTACGTCCAGGTTTATAGGTGTAACCAAATGCGTGTTTCGTTGTTGTTGAGAAGGATGAGGGCACGGGTAAATGAGGAGATTCGCTACAACACAGCAATATTACACAGCATACAACTAACCTTGTTCCCCAACGAATGTCCATCAACACAACGTACCACCTAGTATGGGCCTGCAAGTTTCACCAAAACCCCATCCTTTTGCCATTCCCTGGAGCAGTGCTAGTGAGAGCTGTCCAGCTGCGTGTGAGAGACACAAGTTATCTTTGTGTCTCGTGTAAGAGCGGCTGCCACGGCTCGCAGCTTTCCAGACTAGGGAGGCCACCCACAACACCATATTTCGCCTCAAATAAACGTTTATTAGCAACAACAATCTCAGGAATCATTCCTGCCATTCGGCCACGTTGCAAAAACTAGTTATATACGTTTGTAAGAAATATTTTCCGACATATTGAGAACTTGAACCAGTCACTGCCGGATAACCTAAAATAGTTCTAACTTACCAGAAACCTTCCTTCCTTCCTTCCTTCCTTCCTTCCTTCCTTCCTTCCTTCCTTCCTTCCTTCCTTCCTTCCTTCCTTCCTTCCTTCCTTCCTTCCTTTTTAATTTTCTTCGGTGATTCCCAAATGCAACAGGATGAATAAGAGGTTTGAGAACTGCACAGAGAACGTTACGGACTCCACCAAATATTGTACTTCACCTAATGCAGGCTCTCTTCAGAAGTCATTATTCACAGGTAATATTTCCTTGACAATAACCCCAGCTGTTAGGGTCGCTGGGAACCGTCCTGTAAGCCAACGAATTACTTCAGAGCCATTTGTTGTAGAACCGTGAAAATATGTGCGGAAATCGGTCAATATAAAAGGGTAGGTTTCTTAGGGGCTACAAATGTTTGCCCATGATGACCAAATTAACTGTTCAGTTAAGGTAAACCGCGAAATATCAATTTATGAAAAATCTTCACGGTCATATGAGGTTCAATGATGATATCAATTTTTCTAAGTCTGATCAACTAAGAGTTGATGCTTTTCTCAGAGCGTATAAAAATTTTGTCGCTACAAAAACAAAGTTTATACACTCTGAGAAAAACATCAGCTCTTAGATGATCAGACTTAGAAAAAATTGATGTTGTCATTCGACGTCATATGATCGTGAAGATTTTTCGTAAATTGATATTTCGCTGTTTACCTTAACTGAACAGTTAATTTGGTCATCATGGGCAAACATTTTGTCGCCCCTAAGAAACCTCCCCTTTTGTATTAACAGATTTCTGCACATATTTTCACGGTTGTACAACCTGATGTGGTAATAATCATTAGTCATGGATATCTTGGTGCCTTGAATGTTCTAAAAATTGTTAAAACATTTTTGTCTGTCTATTCCAAATAAAAAAAGCTTATCTGGTTGATTCTTATTTGAGTGTGTTTTTATCCTAGCTTCTGGTTTCGATCATCGCTCTAAACGTTCATGCCAAGGTGGGCACAGGAGATCCACAAGCAGCACTTTATATTTGAGTTATTCTTTAAATTCCGTGCAAGATTCTGGAATTCAAAACATCCGACAACTCTTAACAGAGCTCCTACATTTTAGTAGATCAGCAGATAACCTACATTTTAAGCTAGATAGGCTGATAACCGACGAGCACGATGCGTAGAAGTAGGTATAGACTACAGATAAAGTACAGTCCTCTCAAATTGACAAAAGATGGTCATCATCTTTTGTTCAGTTTAGGAGAAATGTGCTTTCTATGTAGTCTATTGCTACTTCTACGCATCGCGTTCTTCGGTTATTTGTGCATTCCTAAGCGTACTTTTGGATTGTTGGATCAAATGTTAGGTAAATGTGCACCCTGTTTCAGAAACGTGCAATACTATTGCTTTCCGCGTTTTAAGTGAGTGCTTGCTACCCATTCAGGACCTCACCCAACGTTTACAAGGCCTAATAAGCCCTCACTTAGCCTAAACGTCGTTGAGAAGCATCAGCATACTCATATATAGTGAACTCTTCTCAACGGCATGATCTTCCTGTGCGATCGCCGTGTCGTATTACGCAAGCGATCAGCGGCGCATACACTTAGAGTAACGACGAGGTACGGTGCAATGGGACACTCGGCTTACCAACAATTTTAAGGAACTATCTGAAAATAGTTGTCATTTACCCTAAAACACCTGTCACCCAAGGACGCTGGTTCTACCCCGGCCGTGGTGGCCGTTATTTTAATGCAGGTAAGAAACGAAACCCCTCGCCTGTTCAGTTTTCGGCACATGCTTAAGATCTCCAGGTAGTCGGAGCCTTGGTGGAATCATGCGTCAACGCGTAACACCCCCACCCCTTCCAGAAAAAAAGTAACATATTGGACGTATTTTTAAACCATAACTTGCACACTATAGAAACAAGACGGAAAAGGAGGGTGAAAAATAAAAAATATTTTTGTCATTTAAATGCCTTTAATATCAAAAGCCTTTCCGGTACCGTTGGCCAATGCACGGGTAAACAATGAGTGTAATAAATAATGATACGATCCATGGAAAAACCCAAAGCCATTACAATGTGTATCTGTTTCTGACTCGCAAACTGCATTTCTATTATTACTTTTATGTTCATCATCACCGTCGCCGCTCTGTCGGTTGCAGCGTACGCCGTTGTGTTCTGCAATGCGGTTCTGACGGTGAAATGGCTGGCCCGATAAAAAGAGCAAGCCCGGTCGCCGTCGATTGACTCAGTAGTCAAGCTGGAACTCAACCGTGGCGGTAATTAACAAACCCGGCATTTCACTTTTTTTTCACCTCGCCTTCGATCACGTGGTTCACGTGCATGCTAACAGCTGTCTAGACGGACGCGGCTGAGCGTTGGCTTCTTTGTAACGGATACACATGTATGTACGCAAAGCGGGAAACTTTCGACTCCCGGCATCGAAAGTTTCCGAGACGCTATTGCGAGTATCCAGGTTAATTTCTCTGCTGCCTGATACCTCGGCGTTTGAAATGTTTTCATAAGCAGAGCATCAGGCTCCGGAGCATCGTCAGCATACGCGTAGCAGGAGCCGAGCCACCAGGAAGCAGAGAAGTAAGCTTTCACCTGTGCAATCGTGTCTCGGAAACTTTTGACACCGGCTGTACTAAGAAAGAATCAGTCCCCCAAATGAAGCCTTCTTTCGAATGTTTCATTACGAACTGCTGCACCGAAATGGAATTCGCCTTCACCGGGATTTCCTTACAGAGATCCCTTTACAGTGCACCCCCTAGACCTACGGTTTCTGGGAGGAGATCATCGCGAAATAAAATCCCGGGCCCGCTATTATGAGCGACGTTCGTTCCACGCCGGCAGTTGTGGGGTTATTCTTCTTCTTCAATATTCTTCTCTGAACACGGACGAAACTTATTTTGGAGAAATATTCAAATGGCATATTAGTTACGTTTTCGAAAGTGCTTTAAAGTATTGAGATGATACTACAAAACACTTGTCCAGAAAAGTAAACAGACCATTTTAACTGTATCACTGCTTCCTAATTATTGTTCAGTTATCTCGGGAAAGACCACTCCAGGTTTCTTTGCCACAACGAAGCAACAATTAGGCTTCAAAGTACGCGCCCAATACTTCGGTCCGCTTTTGAGGAAAAAATAATGTCCTTGCGACTACTGTATGGCTCTTCCACCAGCCGGTACGACGGAGGAGCTGCGTTGCCCCCAGCGAAAGCATGTTTTCAGAGAAAAGTGCGCCTCGAAAATTGCAAAGTCTATTAGAGACGGTATTCTTTCTTGGGCTACTTCAACGCCGAAATTTTGGTCTGTGTATGTCTGTGACTCGATTCAACCACACGGCCAAAGGGATACAGAAACTGCGCAATAGCCTTATATACCCACAGCCAAATCTAAACGTGTCCGGTGTTAATGTTCATACTTGTCGACATTGCTGAACAAGTACAAGACATTACGCAAATATAAGGCAGATAATCAATACATGAGTGATATTTGCAGTGTTCCTTTAATAAAAAAAATCACAGGTGCTTGGTTTTTTGACAGCAAATGAAATACTTCATCAACTGGAGAAAACCGTCGCCTGCTGTTTCCCGCGCTACCTGGCTGGCATTTAAAAAATCTAACGGCGACAGCAACGAAAGGTTCCTCTAGATAGGTTCCACGTTCCGCTTGAAACGCTCGTGGAGTAGGGCAATGTGGTTCTATAAACGTTGTAGTAGGGTGCCTCCCTTCACGCGCTTCTCCGCCGTACGGCAGCGCTGGCATGGAGGCACTTGACTTGGGGCAGCGTAACTCGGTAAATTTAAATTAACTTGAGGAAACCTCTAGCGTGTTATCTTGGGAGGAACTGAGACGGAAGAGGAACAGCATGAGAGGGGTGCGGGAAACAGAGTGAGGCATTTACTTGCCAGGGGCGCCAGTCGAGCTATCGTCTTTCCTCGACATTTGCAACAAAAAGAGCAGATACGCGACCATTTTTTTACTTCGTCCTCGAATCCTCGGCTCGGAATCCTCGGCCTTGGGAAATAAAGGAGATTAGTAACTGCGGCTGTGTCAAAGAGCGCCCGCCTAGGCGGATTACGAAGTCCAGGCAGACAAGGATGACGTAGTATTTGTCACTTGAAACCATTAAGCTAGTAAATAATGTGTGGTGTTGGGTCTGACAGTGGCTTGCCAGATTTGTAAGGGATATAGAACGAGTGTAAGCTTTTGAACACGACGTTGAAATAGCTAGGGCCATCATGTGCCCGGTAGCTTGCCTAGGGAACGGAGAAAGGAAGCTAAAGTAGGGGTAAAGTTCACAATAACAGGAGGGCACGATTTTCTGGAAGCAAGCTCAGTTTCTGGTGTATGTGGTGGGCAGTTGCGAGGCAATCTGAATCGCTATAAATACAAGAACACATGCCGTAGTAGTTTTAAAAGGCCTTCATTTGGCGAAGTTTTTAAAGCGAAGCTTTGTATTTCTCACTGATGGCGTGCGTCGAAAACGCACTGCAGAAAAGCCTATATGATGATGATGATGATGATCGCAAAGAAAAATTGAAACGCTTTCCGTGGTCGGAATTGAACGTGGGTCCCTCGCGTTGTGAAGCCGACACCTGTCTGATTCCACCCTGTCGACTTAGGCGAAGCAGTTTGGGTTTAGAGAGGGGCAGCATGGACGTGCAAAATTAGACAGAAAATGAACCCCTACGTCTAACTACGACGATGATTGAACTCGAAGCTTTCTTCGTGCAAAATCAGGTGGCGAAGGACCAAAGTCAGAGCCGCTGCGATAAAAACTCCAAAAGTGCGTGACAGCTCAACGGGTCAAAGTCGAAACCGTCTGCGAGTCGAATCACAAACTCAGACGACAACCTTATGAGAATGCTTCGCGTTTAATGGCCTCGATGAGTTCGCTACAGGATGTTAGACCAGTCCCATGCAACCGGGAATGTCGGGTCGTAAAACGGCTTGGTGTGCCTTGCAATAATAAGGAACTGAGGGAGGAATCTCAGTGGTGAATAAGCGTGCCCTCTAGTCAGGCAAGCAAATAGTTACTAAACATTATTATGAGATTAGTGAAATAATTTAGCTATAATATTGCCATGAAGCCAAAGACGACGCAGTCGTCTTCAAGGAAAACAAGTTTATTGGAGCGAACTTGTGCTCCTCTAACAACTCAAAGAATACGCCGGCGGAGAAGCAGCAGTCAACAAAGTGACACGCGCAGGGCGAGCGTCGGCGAATCGAATACCGCGGCGCTGTTCTGCAGGCTTTTATCGTTCGGCGCGAGTGGTTCTCGAATCGTCGATTTACATCGAGAACATTGTAGATCAAAGAAGATTATTCTAGGCTAGTGACGTTAGGGCGAAGCACACTTATCGTGAATGAGATAACCCATGCGGCATAAAAAAGAATGGAACACGCGCTTCGCTTGGGAGCGGCCGGGCAGTCGAAAGAAACCATAAATAAACAAACCCAATGCATGGTTCGCGGCAGTATATAAATTATATTTTAATTTCGGTAGACCTATTTATTTGTGTTTTAAAGGTGCGGTTTTATTAATTTTGAAGCGCCGTAAATCGATGAATTTTATAATCACTTGGGTGTAGGAGAACGTAGAGGGTGGGCGCAGGTTTGTGAAAGTTGGCGGTGAAAGATTGGCAGACGATGTCTTTGTCTATACCATCTTCTAATATTTTTGCGTGTGCACGTTAATATGTTCAGCGCAGTTGAAAATGAATATTCGTAAGGCACAAGGCGCACGGATTGAACCATGCCTCCGCTTCTTGCGTAGTGGATTATGGCTCCTGTGATAAGGTACCCTTCTTTCCTTTATTATTGCGTGGGTATAAATACTACACAAAATTTTGCAAGGTAAAAATCAAACGACTGAAATACGCGTTAGAATAACAAAACCTAAACGAGACGGAAAAACAAGTCTGAACAAAAGGCAAAATGGCATAGCAAAAGTCACTCAGTGACATACACAAGGTGTACGTTAAAGCCAGTCAAATTTGTCATGTAACGTAAAAAAGCACCGCGCAATCGGGCAACACATCTCGACACTAGCTTTCTAGTGAGCGCGATGACTAAACTGACGGCCAATAATCCTGACTCTCTTAAGGCTACTTATAAGCTAAAGGAAGGAGAGCGTTCATACGAATTTGTTGTTATCTGGTACTTTTACAAACAGAACACCAGCAAGGCTTACGTGGAGGTATTTTTTTCGTGTGTGTCAAAATCTTTGCCTTCTTTCTTTTTCTTTTTTATTTTCTTTCTTTATTGTTCTTTCCCTTCTTTTCTTTTATTTTGCAGATTCAACTGACGGCCAACAATCCTGACTCTCCTAAGGCTACTTATAAGCTAAAGGAAGAAACGTTCATACGAATCTGTTATTTATTACTTGTACAAACAGAACACCAGCAAGGCTTACGTGGAGATATTTTTAACACGGAAGTGTTTTATTTCCGGATACACGAAGATTTCGCTGACGTCATATCCGTCACGGAAGTGACGCCAGTACAACGAACCAAGCGGCCTGTAAAGGGTGCACTCCTGCACATTGGGCCTTCTAGCAGGGAAGCAACCTTTAGTATTAAAGAGTACGTTGTACTTAGTTAGGGTTGTTCGTTTTCGGGTTTTATATTTTAACACGAAGGTGTTTTATGCCGGGCTACACCAAGATTTCACTGACGTCATATCTGTCACGGAAATGACGCCAGTACACCTTTGCCGGAGCTACCCGCCAGCAGGACGTCGCTCGCCAAGCACACCCACAACACAGCTGCTGACCCGCAAATAATGCTCAGCTGCAGATTTCGCTGCACGTTTCACTGTTTTACAGATTCCTATGACAGAGGAATCAACCACAGTTTTTTTCGTGTGAGTCGAAACTTATCCCCAGAAAAAAAACACCGTATCGCAGCCTTTGTCAAAGGGGGGGGGGGGGTAGAAGTTGAGTGTTTTCTCTTTTTTTGCTGGGGTGTAAAAGTATTAGTTGCACACTGTGATCTACACACCGAAGGGTGTAAATAGTTTTGCAGTGTAACTCTCGAGACCGACTGTCACATTGCTTTCATGTGACGCTTCATGGTACGCAATCTCTCTCGGTCAGTGCGATTCAGGGGAGCGAATTGCGGTGGCGTCCAGAATAAGTGGACACTGGTGCACAAGACGGAATAGCGCGAATAAAGGAGGTTTCACTCAAATTGTTCTCCTTACCTAATCGAACACTTAACCACCAATCACTATAATTGCGTCAATGGTCAATCATGTCGTCGGTAGCAGGGTGCGCAGAATATTTTATTCCTCTGTCGCGAGCCTACGCTTTCTTGACATGTCTTTGTCCCTCTCAACACCATCCGGGTAGGCACTTCAGTCCGTGTAATTGCATAGCCCCTATTTCTGGGCCAAAGTTCGCGGTCCCAGTGAAGGCAGGCGCGTTGAGATGTAATTAGATAATTTTAAGGCAGCAATAAATCGACGCTTTCAAACGCCGCTATGTGCACACCGACGTCACCGGCATGACTCAAGTGTTACATGCCATTACCACACAAGCCTAAAACAATGCGCAAAGCATGCAGAATTCATATAATTGGTGCCTGTTTGAGATGTGGGCCGTTAAAGGGGAAGCAAGTGTGTAGGTCTGTCGTTTCCCAATATATATTCGATTTCCCTTCGTTACGGGCGGGTATTACGCCTGAAAGGAAGGACATAAATCTCATTAATGTGGTTCAAGCCATCCTCCATACATTCTTCTTACACCGTTTGCATTGGCGCTTAAAAGCTTGTTCTATACACGAGGCATAAACGAAGAGTAGCTTCCGGTCATACCAAAACCTCCCCAATCCTCCCATTTTTTCCCCTCTTTTTTGATTCTGCGTTGAATGACGAAATTGGAGGAGAAGCCAATGAGTATGCTCTCACCTCAGTCGCACACACTTCATTTAACTTGAAAAATCTTATCATACTAGAAAATTTTAGCCAACCGTACGGACGATGGCTAGAAAAGAGCACTAAGAAAGCTTTAAGTGACAGCTTTAGAATGCGGGGCAAATGCCGCTAAGGAATTTCTATGCATCCACCGAAGCTGTCGTCATTATGCTGACGTCATGATGTCCTGATTGATTGATTGATTGATTGATTGTAGGGTTTAACGCGCCGATGCAACTCAGGCGATGAGGCGCGCCGTAGTGGAGGGCTCCGGATTAATTTTGACCACCTGGGGATCTTTAACGTGCGCCGAAATCTCGTACACACGGGCGTTTTTTGCTTTTCGCCTCCATCAGAAGAGCGGCCACCGCGGCCCGGAATCGAACCCGCGACCTGGTGCTCATCAGCGCAACGCCTTAGCCCCTGGGGTCATGATGTCCTGCTTCAAAGGGAAAACTGCTTTGAAAATGGAAGAAGTTCACACTAACGCGCAATACTTGAAGGTAGCGAAGCTGTGCCCAACCTTAACGATCACGGCGAAGGTTTGGTTTAAGTCCACGATTGTAGCCGATTTGCTTTTTCTACGCTGCCGCAAGGACCTTTTCTCCATCATTGTTGCTATAAGTGTGAGCTTCTGTGATTTTTTTGCTAGTCATAATCATTGGACATCATCTTGAAGGGTCGGACGCTATGACGTGTCTTTCTCTTTCAATCTGGCGCAAGGTCAATCTGGCGTGGGGTCCATATGGTGCGGATATATGAATCTTCAAAGTGTATTCAAAGCAGCTAGGACACTTCAAAACTTCTGAACTTACCCGCCGTTGTAATGGGGATCTCACGAAAATTGCGCGAGAGGTGTAAGTGAACGAGGAGCCACTGCTGCTTATTTCTTTAGCTTCAAATGCAGAAAGCGGCGTTCGTGGCCGACATCAGGAAGGCGTAGACGGCATAGCTATAAGATTGGACTAATGAGGCCCGGCATGCTTCACTCCCATTCACTCCGCCTAAAGCTCCCTTAGTACCGCTCCCCTTACCACGTGTTCTCGTTCAGTTTTAGAATTACTGGCACCAACCACGAAAAAGTGGTAGCAGCCACGTGCGCCATCGCGTAGTGGTTGATGTATGCGTAAGAATTACGTACACAGCCTCCCATCGTACCCAATGGTACGTTCCCCATGGCGGAGATCCTCCGGCTTCTTCCGGTGAGTAGTATTGAAGATCATCACGAGGAATTCGAAACAAAATTGTCTGCATATTTCTATTACTCCCATCAAGGACGAGTGGTTTAGAACCGGTCAACCAACTTTGCCAATGAATGCCACTGAATTGCCACTGGCGCATTCGGCCGAACTCTGTAGATCAACGCAGTTTACAACTTTCGTTGCAGTGTCGAGCCTCAAGCCAATATCGCCAGACAAAAGGCCCATCCTAGGCTAAAAACAGAATAAAAAAGGAACCGCCAGGATAATATGCGAATAAGCGTTAAGCAGACCCGACATCGTTAGGTTTTTTCCTTGCGTCATTAAGGCTATCCAGCATAAATACAACTTGCAGTTCTTTAACTGCATATTCAACTGTCATTTTAAGTTGTATAGTAGGAAGTCTAATTAAACGTTCTTATTTAGAGGTAAAAGCGCGGTTTAACGCGCTGGTTGCTATTAACCACTTTATGAATTTCATTTTTTCTCCTACATCAGGTGTAGCAAGATTAGCCTTGCAAGATTGCGGTTAGCCTTAGCAAGATTGCGGTTAGCAAGATTGCGGTTAGCCTTGGCCAGGCTAACCGCACCAGTACCATTAAATACGATTCTTTCTTTCCATCTCTCTCTCTCTTTCTCGCCGGGAGCACTCGCAAGGCATTAGGGGCTTCGCATTGAGTGCAGGAGCGCGAGTGTAGTTATAGAGCTTCGGCTACTCCTGAGAAGCATTTATTAGTGCGGACCAACCATGCGTTACTAGGCCTGCTGTGAACGAACAAAAAGACAACGCAAGTAGATGCGTTGCCATGAAAACCCTTTATTCAACTACCACAGCTGCAGCATGGAAGACGCCAACGTCGACTCTTCGAGCTTTCGAAGTCTAAAAATCATAAATTGCTCAGCTTGCACAAGCCTTATTTATCGTGCTCTTTTATGTCACTGATGTACGGGAAAGCATCCATTGTGAGCTAAAAGCAAGACTCAGGAATGGCGTGGGTAAAACAATACTATTTACCGGCAACATAGGCTGTTAATCGGCCCCGGATCCTTGATTAAGAGAAATAAATAGGTTCTTAATGCATGACACAGGTCAAATCACCGAAGAGGGAGAGTAAGCTGCACAAGCGGGAATATGTGGGGACATGAATATACGCGTAAGATACAAAAAGCGTACGAGTTCAAAGGGTGCATGCAGTCATGGACGTAGAAAAAAATAGCAGTGGCTTAGCCAGGCTATGCCAGGATATACGTAGCGGGAGCTAAGGTTCAGCAATCCAATCAAATCCAGTCCAGTCCAATCTAATCCAGCCGAGTCCAGTCCAGTCCAGTCCAGTCACTGCTCCTCGCGCATGCGCAGCACGGCTCTCCAGGAGCCATGCGAAACGGCTGTCCAGTGGCTCCGGTGCAGCGTCAGACTTGGCTACTGCGCAACGGAGGCGCACAGCTGGGCACGCGCCGGCGCCACTGCGCCTGCCGAGGCTATGACGTCACTCCTCTGGAATGCGCAGACCGGCGGATGTGCAGACCCGATTCTTTACACACCCTTAATCCAATTGCATTGAATTTCTAATCCAATCCAATCCAAATCCAATCCGATCCAATCCAATATTCCTCGCGCTTGCCCAGCACGGCCCTTCAGTGTCCACGCGAAACTACTCAAGCTGGACCAGTGTAGCTTACGCTACAAAAAAAACAAAAAAACGGAAAGACGCATACGCATCGCGTATGCCATCGCGATAATCCAGTCACGCAGAAACAAACATTTATCCACATTTGCACTCGCCCTAACCCCTTCCATCGTGCACCAAACGGTCATTTTTGAGCATGTTTGCCCTCCCCCTCATCTAAGCTTGTACAAAAGAGTTTTTTCCCGCGCCGAAATGCACACAAATGAACGCGGGCGCATCGAGAAGATCGGCATCGGTTGGGAAAAAAGAAACCTCAGCAGCAAAGCAGGAAGCAAAAACGGTGTCTACTGTCATTCGTCGAGACGACAGAAAGCAATGGTCGGAGGACGGTCGTCTAAGAAGCATAAAGCCCCCCAAATGTGGGTTCTGCAATAAAACTGCGCTATAAAATGCTAACTGCCTGACCTCTGTCTGCTCTAGGTCGCGAGTATTTTTCGTCTTTGTGCAAAGAACCTGAACTAAGCCCATCTCCCGGACACGCACACACATACTTGGAACGAAATTACTAAAGACAAACAGACCTTGGCCGCCTGGAGATGTCGTCTGTCGCGCTCCGCCCGTTTAATGTTTCTTTGAGCTCAAAAAAAGAAATAGAAGAGAAGAATAATCCAACGGTCTGCGATAAGACTTCCGAACCCCGAACGAAAGCTGCGCTTCGATTTCCTATTCCCCCTGCAAAGGAAGTAGGCTCGGCACCGAACTTCGGGAATTGATTCGGACACGACGGCTCAATCGTCAAAGCAGAAGGCAGAATAAAACGCCGATAAATAAAAAATGCAAGCTGGCTGAAAACATGGCGCTCCGACAAGAAAGAAGCAAACGGAATGGATATTTCATTTTGACAAACGCGGCATCACGCCTCAACGGATGGTTGAGATTGATTTGCCCGCCGAGCAGCGCTGTTTCGTCGGCAAATATCGGATTATGAAACGCGACAGTGTTGCGTAAGAGTCTGTCCTTCAACTGGTGACATTTTGCTTCTTGGCTGTTCCCCCCCCCCCCCTCCGGCCCACATTAGGCAGCCGATGACTCTCCGCAAACTGAACCTTAGAAAAAATTATGGTTGATTCCTGTCATAGGAATCGGTAAACCACGAAAGTGAAATGTGCAGCGAAATCTGCAGCTGAGCATGATTTGCGGGTAGGCGGCTGCCTTGTGGGTGTGCTTGGCGAGCGACATCCTGCTGGCGCGCGCTTCGGCAAAGGTGTACTGGCGTCATTTCCGTGACTGATATGACGTCAGTAAAATCTTGGTGTATCCTGGCATAAAACACTTTCGTGTTAAAATATAAAACCAGAAAACGAACAACCCTAAGTACAACGTACTCTTTGATTCTAATTGTTGCTTCCCCGCAAGAAGATCCTGTGTGCAGGGGTGCATCCTTTACAGGCCCCTTGCTTCGTTGTACTGGCGTCACTACCATGACGGATAAGACGTCACTCAAATGTTTGTGTATCCGGGAACAATTTGTTTAACCATCACCTTGAGGTAACGGACACACGTTCTGCTTGGTGTTGTCTTCTAGGAGTTTTGGTGGTCCTCATATTCGTGCTCCGTTTTGTGATGTCGGGTTATGGCAGGCAAGGTTCTACGGCATATAGCGTCTCAGGCCTACAGGCAGTTGGGGCAGGTGAGTGAAGGGTAGATCTGGGGGTGGAGCAGGTTCAGTCTGTATCTGCAGCCAGTGTCACTTGGCTTGTTCCTCCGAGCTCGTCGACCGTATGGTGCGGTGGTCGTAGGGAGCACCGTTGCTTAAGGGAATACGGGGTGATGTAAATAGAATGTAAATGGGGTATATGAGTCAAGTTGCTCTTCCGGATCTTGCTTGGTTGGTTGGTTGGAGCCATAACAAGAATGGCACGTACCTACTCTGGGGGATTGGCCAAGTCTTGATTGTGTTCTCATAGTTGAAGAGCTTACGGATTCAAACTAAGGGAAAATGGAAGTGGAATAATAGTGGGTAAAGTGACAAACTAAAAAAAAAATCAATACTGGTGTAACAAGTATTTTAAAAACAATTAGAAAAATTGGTTGATGCGATTGACCAACAAGAAAAGCGACCTAATTCGGCAATAAAAGAGTGAAGAGCGCGACAAACATCCCCGTTGCACCAACCAAGCTCCGCTGCCCCTAATGACAATAAATTAGGCCCCGACAAGGCGAGACCCACGCGTCGGAGTTGAACCTCCAGGTAACGATTTCGGGGGGAGGAGAACCGCCGGCAAGACAACAGGAAATGGTCAATTGTTTCCTGCCCTTTACGGAAGCCGCACATGGCCGGGTGCTATGCTTGCGCGGTGTAGATAAAAATTACAATTAGGCTTTCGGCAGCGAAAGCAAGTCAGTGTGACCTCGCACAGTCGGACCTTCGTTTCCTAAAGCCAAAAATGCGGGCGTCAACTTCTGCTCTTGCCAAGTGATGTATCCGAGATTGCCCCTCACATCGAGTTCAGTATGGAATGGAGTCCAGAATATGCTAAAGGTATATTTCCCGTTTTGTGGTCCATGGGTATTCGGTATATATGATGAGCCGTCGGGCAAATGCGACCACGTAGGTATGACCGGCAGACGTCTTAAGAGTCCGTGGCGGCGCAAGCGGGTGCTGGGTGAAGGCCAGAGCAATATCCACCTGCTCCCAAATCCTGAATTCTTGTATAGTGCTGTTTAGAGATTGGAGAATTGTGTTCACCAATGCATGCAAAATCTGCCATTTCAACGGCACTGACTAGGGCTGAGTCTGTGTAGGTCACTTCTTCTGGAGTTATAAATTGAAGTCACTTCTGGAGGGCTTTGGGATGTGCTATTTGCCGGCCCCTAACTTCGTGGGCTGCACGATCTCAGGGATCGGTCGGACGTTTATAAGAGCCTCCAGGCGCGTGGTGCTTTCCTGGCTGCTTTCCCAACGTGGATGGCGTTGAGGTTACGTTGGGATAGGATGACCCTTCTTTTGTGTGTCTTGCCCAGCCTTGCTAACTGTTGACTTTATGGGCCTCAACTAATTCCTTGAGAGTCTGAGCGGTCATCTTCACGAGGCTCTGAACAGATGACGACGCTGGAAGATGTAGGGCCGTTCTGGTGGCTTTCTGAATAGTAGTTTCCAAAATGCCCTGTTTGGTTTTTTTAGGGGATTTGCCGGGACAATGGGGTATACGGCGACGGCTTGCACCAGGTCAGGAGCGTGTGCTTTCCTCCTGCCCCTCGGGATGGTTCTTTTGTCCGTTTGGTTTGATGAGTCCACCTGCTGTTGGCTTGTATGGAGCTGTCCTGAATCCGAGCAGCATGGGTACACCTCTCCACCTTCTATATTCAGGTAGTCTTGATGGAGTGCGGGGTCTTGAATTTTTCCTCTCTTCATAAGAAGTAGTTCTTCCTTCTGTGGCGACATCGGAGGCACGCGGTGCGCACATATTTGGTAATGATGTCTGCTGCTTGATGGGATATATGTTGCAGCTTGCGTAGGAAGTTCAGACGGGAGGTCCATCAGTAATGTCGTCTACGCAGAAGACGACTTTAACATTTTGGATGGGTTGTAGTTTTGGCGGTAGGTGAAGATACTTGAGATTGAAGGAGAGTGAAGAGAGGGGGATGGAGAATAAACGCCTTTGCAGAGCAGTTAGCCCAGGGTAAGAGTCCTTATTCCAGGACCCCATCAGACTGTGCGGCTGCTTGTGCTCTTTTTACCAGCCAGAGCCGGTCGTGAAGGTCCGACCTGGACAGTGCTCTCTCAAAGTGCTCAGGCGAGGGGTAGATCAGGGGGCATAGGTGCGGGCTGTGATTACAGTATACCGTATGGCAGAATGTTGTAATTATGACACCCCCCCCCTAAGTGGAGAAAGGACTGCTACTTGCGGTGTGCACCTGTCACAAATTTGTAGGCTGCTAAATCCAAGCCGCCTATTTAGATTTCCGCTGTACATCGGATTAAAAAAGCGCGCATGTGGTTGTACGTGCGGTCACTGCAGTCGCAAAGACTAACGCTAAAGTATGCTGACTGACATTCATATTGTTTGCGGCCCAAAATGCACATCTGGCTGTATGTGTGGCGAAAAACGAACTAAGCAGCTTCACTAGCTTTATGACCCTTTGCGTGCTATGACCCTATGCAGTATAGTTTGCAGGGAGGAATGCATATGTAAAAAAGAAAACGGGGACATCTTGTTACCTTTGATGTGCAACTCCGGAGAGTCTATTACATTACGGAAAAGTTATAAAAAATAGAAATGTTCCGTTCTGGCTTAGAGTTAGTTTAAACTAAGGTATTCCACAATACAGGTCGCTTATAGGGGATGAAAAACACGTGCGAAGAAATATTTGTTTTTTGAAAGCCACAATAAAATTGAAAACTTTTATCCTCCCCTGGCCAGTCATTGTTCATTAATTGGGTAGGCTCTGCGCTCACCGACGCGTAGTTACGAGCAAATTTCTGTTGCGTTGGAAATATATCATTACAATAGCCATGATTCATATTTTATGCTGAGGACATTCTTAGGATTGAAACACGGCCATCAGAGACGTCATTCGGCTTACAAACTACCTTTCTTGCTAAATTTATTAAACCAAGAATATTTTGATCCTTCTTATAATAAAAACTGTCGCATCAAATGCTTCGCCCAGCTCATTTTTTCTCGGGAAGAGTAATTTATTCCCTTTTAGAATAGAACTTATTGCTTCTTAGAATAGAACCTTACACCCTTTCCTTGTAGATTGGTGCATTTTATGTTCATGTCACTTCATGACTATGCCTATGGGCTTTTCTTACTATTAGCGTGATGTTACAAAATTTTGTATTGCTCGATGCTATGTAACACTTGTCAGTTTATCTTGTGCTCGTCGTTCATGACAGACCGTCATGCTGCTGTTTGCCAATTTGTAACGGGGTCGGGACCTCGTCCAGCTGCTCGAGCTTTTATTCCCGTACTCCTCCTTTTCTAAGAAATTAAAGTGTTGATTGATTGATTGATTGATTGATTGATTGATTGATTGATTGATTGATTGATTGATTGATTGATTGATTGATTTTTCGCAGAAGAGTACGTTGGCACTCACTCGCCGAAGCGGATATGTGCAAAGCTCCAATTGTGCCTCGCCGCTGCCTTACTGTGTTTACAGAACACCTGGAAGCGCGACAGCGGCTGTCGCTACCGGTTGACATGATTCGTTTTAGCGAGAGCAGTCACAACATAATTCAGCGCTTCTCACCCTTGGAACAACACGATTAATGGGTGCACGACACCAACGGACACGCCAACCGCAGGTTACTCGGTGTCGTCGTGCTGCTCAAACACACGCTTCAATGCACCTCTGCGTTGGAAAGTGTTCGTGTACCTGTTCGCCGTGTTTTGTAAAGCGCCACAGGAGTGGTTCTGCATTTTAACACATCGCGTGGGTTGGATTTACGTTACTCGCAACGGTTTCTCTAACAACGTCTTTATACCACCTGCACGAGCTGCCTGCCTGCTAACCGATATATTGAGCTTGCTGCATTGCGACGTCCCACAACAGTTCTTGTATGATAGAACTTACGCCATTACACCTTTCTCGAGAAATAACTTGGAAAACAACCATTTTTTTATTTGTGGGCTGTACCTAAGACCTCATGAAATCCTTCCAGCTTCGCTCCTGGTATTTATTTCAGGAAATGAATACGTGTACGACGTTTACTACTGAAAATCTGATATATATCATACTATATACACATTCCCAAGAACGGTACGTCATTGGCCGGCAAATTTTGGAGTATCACGTCTCATTGCGTCCTTGTCCGGCTTTGCTACGGGCAAAGCTGAATGAGGGGCAGGGGGTTGTAAACCCTTTTATTAGTGCAGCACTGATATTTGAATCCGAGGTCTATCACGGCATATCACCGCAGGGTTATTTAACGCCACGGTTTTTATAAACCTGAATGAGGCGTTACAGTGAGCACTCTGCAAGAATTTAGTCTGGTACCTGCGACGAAGCTATACCATGTCAAGCTTTAATAACGTAGTCACAGTAAAAATGGCGTCTATTCTGCGTTAAAAAACACGATTATCCGTTGTTTCTCGGCTCATTAGTAATTACGGTTCCACTGTTCTGTAACGGTTCCACGTATGTCGCCAAGGAAGCGCTCTCGCTCTCGTTCTTATTCGCAAATTTTAAAGCGAAGTGCGTCATTCATGTGCGCTATTTTTTTAACAGCAAATCTGTTTGGTAGATCGTTATTTTTCGTTTCCGCAGATAACAATACCAAGACATTTCCGAGTGCGCGCACGTCAGCGCGGGCCTCGCGGTGGCCGCCCAGCCTCTGCTGGACATTTACAAGCCAAGCATACCGCACCTAGGGAGATTGGCCAACATTGGCCAAAAAGTAACTCCGGCGTTTTCCGTAATCGTGGTAACACTTGCTCGGAAGGAGAAGTACACGTCATAGCGTACGCCCCTCCAAGGTGATGTCCAATGATTATCACTTCCAAAAAATGAAGGAAGCTCACACTCATAGCAACAATGATGGAGTACGGGTCGTTGCGGCAGCGAAGAAGCAAATCGGCGGCAATCGTGGCTTAAACCGTCGCGACGGTCGTGAAGGTTGCGCACAGCTTCGCTACCTTAAAGTCTTACGCGTTAGTGTGAGCTTCCTTCATTTTTTAAATGCTGATATGGTCAGGGTCTTGCGAGAAGCAAAATTCCAAATATGATGGCTAAAAAATTTATGGTAGTTACATGCCGATACCGTCGGTAGTCTTGCGATTTGTAGCATCCGTTGTTCACTATGGTTAATTTTATTCTTAGCAGTTGCTGAGAATAAAATTGTATATCTTTGTATCTTTGTTTTGCTGTATTGACTACCATCCTGCATGAAGGCCTTAAGGGGTACTTTGAATAAATAAATAAAATGTAAATAATAAACTTGGCGAGCATGAAATATGCGTGGTCATCTGCAGACTCGGTGCTAATATGCGGCGTCTTGTGCGCTTCATTGTATTCGACTCGAGAGCGATATAGTGGTCGTTGGGCCGGCTTAGACCTTTCCGCACTGCGAATTTCACCTTAAAGTTGAAAGTGTTCGTGACAGCATGCGCATGTTTGTGAATACGATGTTAAAAGACAATATGAAATATAAGAACAAAATCTGCATAACTGTAGTTTATATCTAAAAGGAACTGCTTGCTTCACTGCTTGCTTCACTGCTGATGTCAAAAGACGATAGTTTTTAACAACGGAGCTGTTTAAGCTTCAGTTCCATCCGTGCCTGGCGTAGCTCAAAAAATCCGCGGAGCAAAGTGGCGAGGAGGCAAGGAGCCGGAGAGCAGGTGGGGGGATTGCCGTCGCGGCACAGATGTTCGCCGGTGGAGGTGAGCGTCGGGGATTGGCTGCGCCTACTGATGACGCAAGCGCTGACGTGCAGGTGTTCTCGTAGTTTAGAGACGGCGTGCCCTCGGCGGAATCAGTGTCCGATCCACCGATAAGATGGGCAGACCTAAGAAAAGCCGACTTAAAGCTTGTGAAGGTTTGTGAAGTCTTCGCATCTCACTTGCGAAGGTAACCGAATTTTTTTGACGCCCTTTCCACGTAATACCTTCTACTCTATCCTCCTTTCCACCCCTTTCGTTCCTCCAATGGTGATTAGAGTGGAGGGTTGCTGAATTGAATTCAATTTTTCAGCCTTCGCACTGCTCGTAGCCATAAGTTGGGAAATTTTGTTTTATTTTTATTCTATTTTTTGCTTGGATTATCTTTTTCCGACCTTTTCCGTTTTAGTACTAGCTTTTATCTCGCCTCTCTTGGACACAGTTTTTATGACCATATTTTCGTTTTCACTTGCTATCGTAAAAAAAAAAAAAAACAATCCAACGTTATTCTTAAATAACAGAACGTTGGTACCTCTCAGTTTTCTATTTACAGATTGCTTAAAAAATGCCCGAGGACTCCTTTGCCCTGTATTATGTGAGCACTGTGTGAGGCACGCCAGCAGGTTTGGTAGTTTGCAGGTAGGTTCCTATTCACACTTAAGTTTCAATATTCTTTCGCTGAATCGAGTCACGGACAGATAGAGCAAAAATTCTTCGTTTAGTTAGCCCAAGAAAAACTATAAGGATGTGAGTAGAAACGTCGGTTTTTTTGTGCGACGTGTTTAGCTAAAAAAGTGAAGAGCACCCTTTTTGGTAGAACACACTGTTGGGCAAGTTGGTGCTTATTTGGTAATACTTGGAGCGCGATTGAACAAGTACGACAGAAAGACGACAAACACAAGCGCTCAAGTGCTCAGCTGATGGAGCGCTTGTGTTTGTCGCCTTTCCTTGTTCCTTGTTCAACCGCGCTCTAAGTTTTACCAAATAAGCACCCTTTTTGATTTAGTTCGGAAAAGTGATGTCCCCAAGGGTAAAACTCTCTCATGAGACCCGAATGACCACCTTTCGTTTCAAGTCAACCGGCATTCGGGTTTCAGGAAAGCGTATATTATAACAAGGAGCTGTATTTTGTCAATTAGACCCTGCCCATTAAAGCAATTTCCTACGTTCGTGGCAATAGTGTTAATTGTGAGAAAAGATTTCAACGCCTAGCAAAAAGAAAACTGATAAGGGACTCTACCTGCGACAATTTTTATCATATAACATACATCCAGTCTGATGTTTATGAAATTTTCGCTGTTGTCGAAGTAGTTGGCAAATGCGGGTACCATATGGCATCATTGTCAAACCGCCGGCTATCGATTGCTCGGTGCTCAGTTGACTATCACTACCATGATGTAACGATGGCCTATACAAACTCGATTTCATGACAATCGAACTCAGATATCAATACTATTGATTGAACTGCCGCAAAGCTTTCATGGGCAGTGTTTTGTAAATATCTGCAGTTCGGCAGCAAAAACACGTATTGCTCATTATAAGAGACAGACAGATACGCCATGGGACTCGGTTCATTCGGATAGGCGGGAAAGGCCATAACGCGAAGCTCTAATGATCTCCCACTCTAAAACTAAGCACCTTTTCACTTTACGAGATAAAAACAAACCAATTATTAAAATAATTTATTTATCCGGGTAAATGAGTCATCCCTTCAATGCCAGTTTGTTGTTGTTGTAGTCCTGCCATGCGGCCAAAATAAGGTATGGAAAAGAGGGGAAGGGAGGAGTAGCCCAGTTAAAAAGATGATGCGTCCATGAAGACGGCACAGGGGTTCCCTTCAGACCGCGGAGGTCAGGCTAAGGTGCAGATCTACCATTAGGGGATTTTCACGACTGGAGCAGGCCCGATTCTACACTAATTTTGAAAGACCACTCTCTACGCCGAACAGCCCAAGGGCTCTGATAAAATTCGGATCTTCAAATGGGAGGATCATCTTCTGATGCATCGGGAGGCATAGCATTGGTGAGGATAGGCCGGTACAGCAAAAACGCGGAGCAGCGCCAGATTAGGTGGTCAAGGGTGGCGAACACGGTCATTCGGCAGTGGGGACAGTAAGGAGGTGGAGACCCCGTTGGGTAAATCCATTTTCTAGTGATGTGGGGTGTGAGAGCTGCGTTGGCCCTAGCTTTGTTGACGAATACTTCCGCAGAGCGAGGCATCGGGGGATCCAGAGCCAGGTAGCCAGGAGAGGTAACGGAAGAAAGACGGCACTTTCGTGCCTGGCGTGCGTGATCAAGTTGAAGGCGAGGGCAGGGGGAGGAGGGCGACGCGTTGTCAACCAGGGGAGGTGTACTATCAAGGCGCTCCCGCGCTGCACCATGTGCAGCCTGGTTGCCCCCATCCGGATCATGTTTGGCATGCATGCCAAACGGGTAGTGATCCCATTACACGCTAGAATGGCGGTCATATGTTGGATTCGGTGCACTGTTGGATGATCGGTGAAGGGTTTGCGCAGCTCTTGGAGGGCTTGGTGAGGGTCTGTGAAAATGCAGATGCGTGGAGGTGGCGGGTTTGCAATGGTTAAGGCCAAATGATCCCGTGCGCTAAGGATGCCCTGGAGTTCCGCTTCCAAAGGGGACGAGTTACAAGCGTGACGTGTGAGGGAGCCGTCCAGGTCCGGTTGAGCAGGGCAGCGCCAGGCCAGACCCATATGGGAAAGGGGAGGGGCTAGCATACCAGTTTCAAAAAAGCCTTGAGGGAACATCATTCACAGGTGCGGCAAGTTCTGTCCTCACCTGGCGTCATTGATCGGAATTGTTTGTAATTGAAGCTGGATATCTCATTCAGTTGATTGATTCATTGATTATTGATTGATTGATTGATTGATGATTGATTGATTTATGGATAGATTTTCCGTATACGCCACTTGATAAAAGCCATGATTCGGCGAGGGAGTTGTTCTTGCGTTTGCGCTTATTTCATAGCCTCAAGACTTAGTTGATAAGAAGCCAGTTCAAGCTACATCCAGAAACCAAGTTTAGCATCCGGATATATTCTAGCAAGGCACTGTAGGAGCCACCGATGGTAATGAGTGTCTTGCCGGAAACTTATGCCTGTCAGGATCACGTAATTTCTTTGGATATCGCGAGTTCCAGGGCATGGTCTTAATAGATGGCGAAGGTCTGCCGGTGTCGTGGCATCGGAACAGGTTGGGCGCGCACATGTCCACCGTAGTCCCAGCTCCATCTAGGTGTGCGAGCCGCAGTAAGCGCCACCCCCAAAGAATCCTTCGTAGCTCAACCTCCGCCATCCTGGTGGGGTCGAGGGGGGTGGGGACGCAACACGGGGGGGATAGGAGCACGCGTTCGGAGTCGAGGGTACTCCTCTGCAGCCATTGCGTGGCCCATGGGTCACTTGAGAGCTGGGCGGATGATTACGGGGCTGTGAAATGATGCGACAGGTCACTGTGAAGTGATGCGTGGTTCTCGGTTTTGACTTAACGGCGTTTTCGCTTTCGCCCTGCTTCGCCAGTGCTGAGCGTTCGGTCCTTTTGCATACGCTCCTTTTTTGAAGGGCGCACTGTCTTTTATCGACCTGCATATAAGGCTCAATTAACTGGTCAACGTAGGCATCTTCGTTTACCAGTCCAGGACGGCCCACGGGCAGTCCGAGGACTGCGTTCGAACCGGAAGTACCATAGGAACACATTGGAAAATCGAGCGCCGGATCGCAGCTCAGGCAGTTCCGGGATCACCTGGGGCTGATAATCAAGGCGGCCCACTGATGGTTCAGCGAGTTGTTGCTCCATGTCCTTGACTTCACAGCTCAACAAACAAGGGCGAGGAGGAGAGCAAGTCACTCAGAAACTCGCTCTTCCTCTCGTCTTGTTTGTTTGCTGCGTGCTCTACAGATGCAAGAATAAAGCTTAATTAACTCCTTGGCGAACCCCGCGTCTTTAAAACGGATAGCGGCAGTTATGGACGCCTCGTTATCCTATATTCTAACACCGCTCGACAAAAAAAATAATGTCGTAAAGTACGAATCCTCATTTATTTTCTTGACCAATCCCGCACGACAAAAAGAGCCGTGACTGTGATAACGGAGGGGAAATATTTGGTGGTAATGAGGTTTGAGTCAATCCAATGTAAAGGCGTTTTTATCTTTTGCCTGCAGCAGAAGAACCGTTGCTGATGGTGACTTTAAAGCAATAGGCGCCCTCAGCGAACCATGGATGGATTTCTTGATTTTTCAGGACGCCAGCGAAGATTGAAAATACACGTGCCATTCTTTGCTACGTTGCATCTATACACTTACTCACCTAGACCTGCCGGATTACCATCGATGACCCTGGCTAGTGAACCTGATTAAGTGAACCTTATTACCAGCGGGTGTTAGCTTCGTGCATATACGTCGCTTGACGTACGCCGGTGGAACGCACGAGATTGCGCTTAGTGAACGGGCGCGTGTACATTAATGCGACAATTACGCGTCTTCTGAACATCGGTTATTACCGCACTATTTGCGTGGAGTTCATGAGGCAGCTGCAAAAAACGAGATGCAGATCTCCGCCCACGCAACGAGTGCTGCGACGAAAAGGGACCTGAACGTACAATTTCACGTTCTTTTAAACAGCGCGCTAAGCCGCCTTTACGAGATCGCTTTGGATGACGGTGAGCCATCTAGTTGCATAAAATGACGGTACGCCAGTGGAGGAAGACATGGATACATTACCGGCGTGTGATGTTTCGCCACCTGTGTTTGACTATTCGTGGTGAATGAGATAGATGGAGTGATTTGTCGAAACTTTTCATTCTTCACAGGAAGTGCTTTAGGGATAGTGAATTAATTGAGGATGGCTAGGAAACCGTGTCTACCTGCGACCTCCAGCACTCTTTAAAAAGGTAATGGCATTTGCAAGCACAGCACAGTTACTTGTCGCAGCATCCACTGGGTACTTATTGCTTTTACTAACTGACCATGCATAACCTAGTAAAAAAGCTACGCGTGATGGCGGAGCGCAAAGCATGACGTGGAGATACATTTAACACGAACACTCAGACAACAAATAAATTGAGCAAGAGAACCAACTGGGGGCACGGAGAGAGCGATTATAACATAGTTGCGTTAAATTCTGCTGTTATTGCTTTAGATACACCACCAGCGGAAAGTCCTCTGATAAAGTCCGTGGGCTTGTCGCAAAAACAAATATTTTAGCAAACATTTTAGAATTACGCATTTTGACGTGAGCATATACAAATCAGCATGTGTATTTCGCAAAACCTTTTTAATTGTGGAGAGTAGAGGGGAAAGTGCCGTAGTTATTATGTTCAATAACTTGTATAATTTTGTTACTATCCATGAATGTTAGTATCAAAGCAGCAACAGCTACTAAGTGCACGGTCTAGACTAGTAACGAATGCATTTATCGACGTACCGTTCTACGTGGTAGTAAAGTTCGTGAGGAGTTAGTAAATACAACCCGGTACTGCCTTTTTGCTAGCGTTTTTGTTAAGAGTGGGGGCTTCCGTCGCCCCTAGGATTCGTGACAAGAAGTCTGCGCTGATTATCGTGGCCTCCCACTGCTCCCGATTAGACGACCGCTGACGGCTTCAAGGAAGGTATTCGGAATAGCCATAGAGCATAAGAACTGATCTGCTGCTTCGGTAACGTCGGGAGCATTTGGGTCGGAAAGCTCGCGAATAAATTATTTATAGCTTGTGATGCGCATAGAATTGGTTAGTTTAGAAGTGTCTTCCCGTTACTGCTAAAATCTGCTTAGGACTTTACCAGGGGCAAGGTATTGAAGCGTTCGTAGGTGGTAGTGCATAACTACCTTGTATGATTTTTGAATTGCGCCGTGCGCAAACACTAATATTTTCGCGTAATCTAGAGTCAAAGATAATTTACCATGCTGCCATTCACCAAAATATCAACACAAAATTGTGCTGCAATCAATATAGAAGCTGCTGCCCTTGATTGTATCAGAAATAAACGAACGTAAATGATTTCGAATACAGCGGGAGGGAACACGAAAGGCGAACGCTGACATCGAGCGCAGCCGCCGCGGTCGCTCAGTGGCTAAGGCGCTGTGCTGCTGAGCCCAAGGACGTGTAGTGGAACCCTGCCGAAGTGGCGGGTTTCCAGATGGAGGAGAAAAGCGAAAACGACCGTGTGTTGAGATTTGGGCGCACGTTAGATATTCCCAGGAGGATGAAACTAATCACGAGCTCCCCAATACGTCGCGCTTCATAGCCCAGGTTGGCTTCGGCAAGTTAAGCCCATTATCCGAATCTAAATCAAATCAAAATCCGGTACGCCGTGGCTGCACCAAACACTCATCTTTGGGTGCTTACAGGATCGATATCGCATGCTCGTAAACACGTGCGGGCGTTAACCGCAACGAGGTCCCGATGATACCGAGACACTACAGCTGCCGAAAACTTTTCCGTGTTTTGCATTGTGTCGTACACATGCAGCTGATTTAGGAAAACATACGTGAATATTGTTTTGTTTCCTGCTTAAACCTTCATTCATTCACTCATTTCATTACTACGACTACGAGGCTACCTTCACTACCAGGAAGAGATAGACCGCAACAATGAAAATGTAAAGCTTACTTCCTACACTACATGCCATTTATTGTGTAGTTCTTCAGCGCACTCCTTAAATTGTGAGACGCGCTGTGCTTCGCCTCCAGACAAAAAAAAACAAGAAACGTTTGTTGTGCGTTACGGTTTATAGAAGCGTTGCTAAAGGCCTAGACGTTTCTGATGCGACGGCTTTCGCTGTAATAATTCGTGAAATGCAGTAAATGAAATTTAAAATGAAAATTTTCATTTTTTGCTTTTTTGTTCATGGACTTACATAGCGTATTCATGGGTATTCAAACTGCAGCATTTCAGTTTTACTAGACCAACAGCACTGCTTTTTGGTTGGTGAATAAATTAGTGGGGAATCAGACCTGTGCCTTTTTCCGCTATTTTATTTATGATGATGTAGCAACTGTAGTGCTGTACGGTTATTCAAATTTTCAAATCGGCGGTTATTACGCTATTCTATATTCACTTCGAGAGCAGTTGTAAAATTTGCGCTTTTCGAGGTGCTAGAAAACTTACGGTTGCTTGTTTGTTTACTGTCTAACAACTAGTGAGGTACATTTTTGAAACCAAAAATAGACTCGGATGTTGCATTTAAACTTGAATTCATTTAATACTGCGACATGGTAGAATTGTGCTACCCGTACTGAATACAGAAGAGACGCATTTTTATTTGATTTATATCACAGTTTTTTTTAACCTTGTATTCCCAGTCATGCTTTAAAACTTGTGTTCCGAATAATACGTCATCTCGAATAAGTGGACATTCCCAGTAATTACTCCACTCAAGAATTGCTCGCACTCAATAATTATCTGGCATTCCCCTTTGCGGCCTAGATTTCTTAACAGCTATTCGATATTCGGTAAGAAAATATTTGGCCAAAATGACCATTCGCTTAGAACTCCACTCAACCTCAAAATATAATATCCGCACAACCCTAGGCGACTCGTCTAAGCATCTTAGCATAAATAAATTGATATTCGAACTAAATTGATTAGTTTGAACTTTTTTTATCCGATCAGCAAAATGTCCGAGTGACACGCATGCATTTAGTTTTCCTTCTAACTTCATTTGATAGGCATCAAGGCTTTTCATGAGAGTTGCTCTGATAATCGAAATGAAATAACCTTGCAGCGCATAAGAAGACCCGCGAAGAAGCAGGACAAATAGAACTAATACACTGCTCTTTCTATTCGTCACAGCCTTTTTTTTTGTAATTGGTTCTTCGCTCTCATTTTGTTGCTTTTATGAAATATCTTCTTCCTTCTTCGCCTCGCTTGGCGCTCTTCCCGAGAATCGAAACGGTTCTGTTTCCGTTTCTCTCATCTCTTTACGAACGACATTGACGGGTTATGCAGCTTATATCCGGCGCAAGTTTATGGTCCACCTGTTTTTCATTAGGGACGCTGAACGTTCGCAGTTTTATGGCGTCAGCAAGATTTATGCGTCTGCTGGGGGAGCTTTTCACCCGCAAGAACGCACGTGTTGGTCGTAATAACGCGACGAGAAAACGGAAGGGTCGTGTTTTATGAGCTTTTTTCAGATTGAAGAACAATATACTTTTCCCAGAGTCCATGTGACCTCTGACAATTTTCTATGCAATGTTTTGCACCATTCAAAATTTATTCGTAGCCTGTTCTTGATTTCTGCCCGGACCTATTTTGTACTGTGGATGCAAAGTAGTTGTATTATAAAATATGGGTGGCCCAAGTGGCCCGAAAAGTTGCTGTAGTCTGTAAGCATTCAAATGTCTGCTATTTATTGAATGAACGAATGAATGAATGAATGAAACATTCAAGCAAGCAAACACAGCAACACAAGTGAGCACAAGCTGATTGCGACCAACAAGCTTCTTACTAAGATCCTTGTGAACAGAATAGTGTGCAAACATTGGCGCCAGGGTTTTCTAAACACTTGAGAAACTGTTTAACACTACCTTGTGTGACTGTACAATTTTGAACACGTGAATAGGTGGGGCAGCAGTAGCTCTCCTGCTATGTATTTGCAAAGTAGCTACCTGGAAATCGCAAGTTTCAGATGTAGACGCCTGTAGAGACATCAGGGGCTTAGTCAAGTATCAAGTGCACGCAGTAATTCTTTGAACTTAGCTGGTATATTCCGCGCCATATGATACAGTTGAACAGCACAACCAAATTGTATCAACAAATCATCCTGTATTTGTCCTTTCTAAAATTTTCCCTGTTCTAACCTTTGATACCGCAAAGCTGAAGGTTGAGATGCCCCAAAGTTAACAATCGGGCTTTAGAGAAATGCTATGCAGGCAGAGCACTTTTGGGTTGTATGTTTGCCCAAAATTTCTTCTGCTTGCAAAGATTTAAAACACGTCATATGTGTTTCACAAGCCGATAATACTATTTTCCTTTTTAAAATTACATTTATGCGGCCATTATCAAGGGCGTCCGCAGAACTTTTTGCAAGGGGGGGGGCATCCATTAGCAGGGAAGAGGAGGGGGGGGGGGGGTTCGGTTGGATAGCACCAAAAAGGCGCTATTTGTGGTTACAAAAAGTACAAACAGTGAATTAGAACCAGACCTGGAGGATACACATTGGCTTTTATTACCTACAAAGAAATAAAGTTAATAAAGAAAATGCGAAAAGTTACTGTCACTTTTTAAAGAATGGCCAGTCTCGCTGCATGAGGGTTCCTGACTCACGCCAACTGATTACTAGCACACAGTACAATACATTCACATAGATAGAACTGCGCTCCGTCAATCTTCCTTGAATAGCACCTGCAGACGCCTCGGGTTTTTCTGGGCGAATTGCGAGATGCCATGTGTGGTGAAGTCTGTTGAAATGGCTCACGCAATAAAGATACTACTCGCCTCCCTGGCTTTCAATGCAGTACAGGGGTACAAGCGTTTTGATGGGCTGATTGATAGGTTTTGTTTCGGGGCTTGAGTGCTGCCGACATTTCGAAATTTCGAAGGAAAGGGTGTACAAAGTGATGGGACGGCACGGGAGGATGGTACACTCTCCCTACTAGGTGTAGCGGTGAAGATTTTTTGCAAGATATAGCTGCCACTTTTTTCCGAAAACTGAAGTTCTTGCGGTAAGACTGCATAAATCTAGAGTTTATAAAAACAAGAAAAAAAAAACGTCAAACCTTTCAGAATTGTTCGCTATCTTCAATAGCCAGCACAGGCAGTCTGTTTCACTGCCATCACATGACCGGCAATGTTAGTCAGTGTCTAAAGTGCAATATTGACCGCAGTCCTAAAGGGCGTTTCATACGAATACTTAGGACCTGAGTGTGCTAATCATTTGAGTAGCGTGGATTGTGGCGCTAGTTGGTTCACGTACATCATTGAAAAAACTTTGCGCTAAAGGACGGGACAAAGGAGAGAACGTCGGTGTCGTTCTCTCCTCTCTTCCGTCCTTCAGGGCAAAGTATTTTAATTATGAGCCAAACAAGCTGTGCACTTTTTTGTAGTGCATAAAAATATCCGAACTTCCAAGGGGGGCAGTTTCCCCCCCTTGCCCCCCCTTCCGGACGCCCATGGCCATTATACCATTATCCATGGAACTCCGGCTGCAAAAGTTAAGACATCCCAAGGCCACACATCTTTGTAGGATGGCTAAGCCGGTGCCATATTCGAAAATGTCGATGTAGCTATATAAAAGATAATAACACGCAAAGAATACATGAGAAAGAACCTAACCACACTGCCCGTAAAACAAGGTAAAAGCTTAGGTCAAAGCATAAAAGGGTGCACTTCCGTTACATTCAGCTTGCTTCGGTCGGTAGTGTGAACGCCAATGATAATAAATTACGGGAAATCTACGAGTTTAACAAACTTTTTATAGCGACGTTCACCTTTTTTTTTCAGTGAGAGAGGCTCGGCGTAATGATACCTACAAATGTTTTACAAATGCTTTACAAATGCTTTACAGGGGAGCCTGGTGGCATTGTTTGTGCACTTCTCTCTGAGTGACGTAAACCTTGGCTGAGAGAACTTGTTTTTGGCTAAAATAATCCAGAAGTAAACCTGACTACCAAGGAGCACCTTCCACAAGATAACATTTTCTACAAATTGGGCACTAAATTTCCAAACTATGTTTCGTTCAGTGTTCCAAATGACTGTTCGAGCTACCTGCAACAGCTTGAACATTTCCTGAACAATAAGTGTACCATCGTGAACTGAGATGCCCTGTGTGGGCGAAGACTTGTGGCGCCCATAAACTGTATTCTGATACAGTTGGGCACGAAGTACTTAGACACCACCGAATAACAGTTTCAAAATTTCATGTAACACTTTTTCGGTGACATCCTTAAGAAAGATGTGGTATTGTTCTCATTAGCGAGCCCGAACAAGCGATACCGCTTTCCGTCGTGCTCTTACGACGTGCCTGCGAAAGCGCGCTTGACGATTATACTACAGTCTTGCCGGCGGTTTATAGGGCAACGCCTCCCTGGTTTTGTGGAACCTCTGCATTGATGTTTGGTTCCCCGCAAAAGTGAGACGATAGCCAAGGCGCTACGTGGTCACAAATTGTTCTTGCGATGTCTTACGGGCGAATAGTTTCCAGAATCTGGGCCTTTTTATGCATCGTTTGCGAAAGGTACCCGGAATTTTTGAGTACCACCTAAGTTGAAGCAGCTGTATCTTATACCTGCCTAAAACAAAGAAGCAGACCCCTTGGCAACAGCTTTGACATGGACAAAATATGACAGAGTTATTGGATGGTGTCTAACTGCTTCGTGCCAATTGCATCGCAATTCTAGCTGCCCTGTCAAAGCACTGAGTGCGTATGTGGACCAGAAAACCGTTCTCTAGGAATGTATGACAACAATGTCACAGTTACTCGGGTTGAATAAAAGCGTGTTGGTTCTTGGAAGCGCGTCCTCCGAATGGCAATCTAAAGCTTTGAAGAATTCAGCTAACTTTGCCATTTTCTATTCCCTGAATAGCTTGCTGTGGGTTCAGGTAGCGTTTGATTAGACGTAGAAATCGCTTAGTTTACAAACAAGTAATTTTTTTTGCAGAAAAATAGTCTAGGCACGTTGGGCAATGTAGTCTTTGTTGTCATCGTCACACCTGAACCAAATCGTTTCTCATTGGTCGGGGCCGCAAAAAATTGAAGCTGCGGAGATGTTTCGACTAATAAACACAGGAAGGAAAAGGACCTCCTGGCATGCAGTATGTGCTCGAATTGCCACGAGATGATTCGTCTTTCGGTTGCGTGTTCGAAGCCATATGGGGACGGAGATGTCGGTGAGAGTTCCAAGCTCATGATTGATGGCTTGTCGGGCAACTTCTCGCACGGAGGCTAGCAGCATCCTTCGCCGGCGGCTAAGCTCTTACACAGTTGCCAGGTTGCTGCCACAGTTTTGGCACAACACCGGCGAAGCAGTTGAGGCCTATTTCTTTTTGTCAAAGGCACAGAGTACCGGTATGTCTGACGCCATCAAACGAGGCGATGACTTTGCTGTCTGCTGAAACCGACTAGAAGATAAACCGCCCAGGTTCCAAAAATAAGTATTAAAAATCTTGTCGGGGTAGGAAATCCTTGCCAAAAATTTAATTGCAGAGAAGTACTGAAACATATATAATATTGAGGAGGCTGTAGCACGTAGCTTGCAATTGTTCCGGTAGGATGAGTTGCATTCGCAGAGGCTGAAATAATGTGCCTAGATTCAAAGCGTGTTGCTAGATGGAGCACAGTGTTAGCTCGATACGTGTTTTGCAAGATGTAAACATTTCCTCCATCGAGATGATTGCGCGTCGTCTTGAGCTAAAGCTTATTGATTGATGGAACAACCCTTTGGAATAATGAAGATACTAGAAGTTACCCCGGAAGGTGCTTTGTTTACAAGCTGGGGCAGAAAAATTGATGACAACTTTCTCGCGAGCTGCCTCTTAAGTCGTAAACTACAAGCCTCGTAGGTTATAGCGAATTATATATGTTTTCGTTGTGAGTGCAAGTATAACCTTAAGTAATTATTCGAAAAATAAATCCAGGACCTATTGTATTTATTGCCTGCCTACCTTGTCACAACTAATTGGTTATTTCTTTCGTATTGGAAAGTTGTATTATAATTGTATTTTATAAGCACTGCGTGCTTAGATTGACCAGAAAATTAATCCTGTACAGAAGACGGAAAAATAAATAAATGAATGAAAAAAATACGCCACAAACGTAGAGGTTGAGCTCCTAAACCAATATAAATCACTGGTGAAGTTGGCCACATTGGTACCATATTTAATGCTGTTAGCTAACAGTCCCTTTCGAACTTGTCATTGCAACTTAAAAACTACCCAGAAAGAGAGAAACGCGAAATCAACGTCTGTATGGCGCGGTTACCCTTGCAGAACCAGAGCTCTTCGATGTCGGCAGTGGCGAAACTCCGAATCAAAAAACGGCTCGCACCTGGGCCCCTGCTTTGGATCGTGCGTACCATGGCGTCCCTGCGGCTGCCGCATGCACTATAAAAAAAAAACACTCGAATTATTCAAACTGACAATTTAAAGTTAAATTTTGTTTTAAAGTGCATGATTCTTTATTTTTGTGCTTTCGTTAGTTAATAATTACTATCGCAACTCCGGTTTTTAGGTGCGATTGTTTCTGCGTCCACGCATCAGCCTCGACCAATTGGCGCTTGTGCCGGCACTCCGGCACTACATACGTCGGAACTGAAGTACTAAATTTGCAGTTATCGTTTGGCCTAAACATCATTCTATGCCAAAACTAATCTAGTGGCCGATCAAGCGGCTCTAAATAATCAATTTCAGCTTGCATAAAGCCGTCGAAGCGACCTTTTTGCGCCAGAAGCGAAGCGATTTTTTTTGTCGCCAGAGGACCGAAGAGGACACACAGCAGACCATCAAGCGACAGTGAGCAAGCGACGGTTGACCCAATGGTTGTATTTCTTTTTACTACTTTTGCTTCGTATGTATATACACTTGCATAGTTAAGCACATTGGGCTCCTTTGGCATAACAAATTTACGTAAGCACTCAAATGCCTTTTTTCGCCCAGGTCGTCGAGCGGCGAAGCAAGAGTTGTATAGTTTATTTTGTCACCAAAAGATGGCGCCACTGTAAAACAAGAACCAAGGCAGTGGACCAATCGTAGGGCCACTCTTTGATGCATGGGGAGTTTCGCAACTCCGAAATCAAGTAACTGTGTTGTAGAACAGTCCTTATTCCAGGACCCCTTGACACCATCTGGCTTCTTGAGTTCCCTTCACCAGCCGATGCTGGTCGTCGAGTCCTAGCTGTACAGTGCTCTACCCCAGTACTCGGGGTATGGGTAGGACATTTGTGGTGAAGGTTAGGTTCGAGGCAGTAGAAGGTCCTTATCACAGCCCCACAAAGTGCGGCAAAGGGTGCCCGGAGCCTCGCAGGAGCGGTATTGTGGCATTTGGGGGTCGGGCGGGGTGGAGAAAGGCGTTCCGACGCGTCGAAGGTGGCGTTCTTATTCGCTCGTGAGGCTTTTGTGGGGAGGGGGACATAGTGTTCTCTACAGGCGGTGGTGTTGCGCAATTAAGTTGAAGGACAATAGAGGGCAGACCCTACCGCTGCTCACTGAGCGGCTGGCTTTCCCGGTTTGCCAGCTCTCGGGCAGGCTGGTTGGCAGCTTATCAGGCTCCATAACTTTGAGGAAACGCATGAAGCAACAGAGATACAGTGCCAGTTTACCTGGAAAAAAATTGGCTCGAATCCATGCTGTGAAGGTGGTTGGAAAGCAAAGCTTTGAACGACAGCCTCGACAATTGCCCATGCGACGTCACTTCAATTCACATACGTGGTTCTACAAGGAGTGAAACTAGAGATTCTGCCAGCCATTACCAGGAATTCGCGGGGGCAGCGTCCCGAACGCAGCAGCGTCGGCCACGGCCGAGCTAGAGCGGCGAACGCCGCCGCTGTAGCCCGGCCGTGCGTCGGCAGAAAGAAAACGGAGAGGAGCGTCTTTCGAAGGGTGAGACAGCGGAACCTTGCCATCCTGATGTGCCAACTCGGGGCTACACCAGCGCGCGACACAAGCGCATACACCGAAACAATTCGGCATGTGAGCTTAGCGATTCTCATTTATACCGATTTAAACTAGTTACCGTAGTTTAGTTAGTTTGAGAATTGCGAGAAAGCTGAAAGAACTTTTATAATCGCTATTTATCAGAAACAGTTGCTCCTTTCGCCTTTTGTAATACCTCTTAAAACTCAACTGAAGAGGTATTCACCAATTTATAAAACGGAGTCCCATTCTTGGCAAAGCAGTGCGCTAAAGGTAGCGTTTCTCTACGGCCACAAGTCTGTGTGTGGTCTCTACATTTTGTTTTCCCGCCCTGCAAACCAATCCTTAGCGTATCTTTGCCGTACGACCACTTAATTCTGTCGGGTCCGGGTTACCCAGGAGGTGCTGTCGAACAAGTTAATCAAGCCGTGCATAGGAAGCGCGCAATGGACGCGAAGCTGCGCGAAAACAGGCCCAAAACAACCGTCGTTCAAACAGGCGACAAAGCCGTCCCACCGGCGCGCCCGCCGCTGTGAGCAGGAACCTGCGGGCGAGGAACGCTGGATAACCATCCGCCGCGCCATCCACACCGTGCTCCAGAAGTGAAAACCGTCCTCCGCCTCCCCAGCAGCTTTGGAAGCTTCTTGTCGAAGTTTCCTGACGAAGGAACTGTTGGCTGGTAGAGGTGGAAAGCTTTTCTTTGAAACTGGTTTGTAGTATTATTGCGTACTGCATATTGTAGTATTACGCATATATGTAATCGAAACGACCTTTGACTTGGATTACTCTGGCGATGCTGCGAACTCCAGCTTGTTTGCCAACAACTGTAGTCCGCATTGTTTTGGGTGAAAATACGCTAAGGCAAGTAAAAAACGCGTGATTGTTCACACTCGTTCATCAAGGAAAATACGTTACGCCTTTAACGTTTCCCGTAAACTTTAATCTGGGGCCGAATTCTCTAGTACGAGAGGCCTTCGTTTTGAAACGACGCGGTAGCGCCATGCAAGTAATCTCGGGTTGAGGCCACCGCACTGGGGGGCCCAGAAGGAACAAAAATCACTGATGGGAACACTGTAACAAGGCCGAAAGGCGACACGCACTTTCCCCCAGTGTTTTGCGTGTCGCTTTGAGCTCTTCTTGTAGTGCTCCCGTTACTGAAGGGCCGTGACGCGGCCCTACGTATTCCCTGCTGGGCTCTTTACTAGGCCGCGCCCTCGCTACTCGTCTCAGTGGCCGTCTCCACGTTTGCATTGTGAAAGGGCGGTTGGTTGGTTGGTTGGTTGGTTGGTTGGTACCAAAAAACAATGGCGCGCACCCACTCTGGGGGATCGGACAAGTCAGATTTTGTGAAATCGTTAAGAATTCAAACTAAAGGTAAAATAGAGCTGTGGAGAATGTGAAAGACATGATGTTAACAATTTTGAGAACTCAAGAAAAAAACCATAACATACTGATGCAAAAACCGATACTACACGTACTAGAAAAACAGATTACGAGATGTGTTTTAACAGGGTAGGCGACCTGATTGTGAAATAAAAGCGTGAAGGGCGCTACAAACATCCCAGTGGCAGTAACCCAAACCCGATGCCCAAATGACAGTAAATTCAGTAAATAAACAGCAAATGACAGTAAATAAACGACAAAGAAAAAGCCTTCGTTCGGCTAGATGCTATGCCGACTTCATGAGCATGATCAAGGCGAGAAGAAACGTACAATGGAGGCAAAATGAGTTCTTCGTGCAAGTGTTGGTGATGAAATATTGTCACGAAGCCAAGGACGACGCAGTTGTTATGAAGGAGAAACAAGTTTATTGGAGCGAACTTGTGCTCCCCTAACAACTCAAAAGAATACAGAGGCGGCGAAGCAGCGGTCAACAAAGTGACTTGCGTCGGCGAGCGTCGCAGAATCGAATGCCCCGGCGTCTGCTCTGCCGGCTTTTTATCTTTCGGCGCGCGTGGTTCTCGAACCGTCGATTCGCATCGAGAACATTCTAGATCCAAGAAGATTATTCCGGGCTGTTCACGTTAGATCGGGATGCTCTCCCTATCAGAACAGATAACACATGCGGCACAGAAAGAAAGAATGGAACACGCGCTTCCCTTGGCACAGAGATAACACAGACCGGCGCAGCCGGGCGGTAAAAGCAAAACACAAATAAAAAAACCTAATGCATGGTTCGCGGCATTACCCCCCTCTAAGAGTGCATCGACCCGATGCTAACATAAGCGACAGTCCGAACAAATAAAAATAAAAGTTCGTCCATCGTCTGTAGAAAGATTTTAAGCGAACCACTGTGGGACGACTTCCGGGCCGCGTGTGTCGTCGTGATGTGCCGGAGTCACCATCGGGGATCACTTCGTAGGTAAGTTGGCTCAACACGTCGTAGAATCTTGTAGGGGCCGAATATCGGCAGCAGAAGTTTCTCACTCAAGTCCGCGTCGTCGGATGGGAGTCCAAACCCACAACGATCCCCTGGGTGGTACTCGTCGGCTCGGCGGTCGGAGGTTGTAGCGGCCGGCATCCACCAGCTGCTGGTCCCGTTTATACGAACTCGAGCGAGCTGGCGGGCCTCCTCCGCACGCTGAAGGCATCCTTGGACGTCGGCGTTCAGGTCGTCGTCTTCTACGTGAGGCAGCATGGCGGCAGCATTGTAGTCGGCAGTCTTCCGTAGACGAGCTCGAACGGTGTCACTGCGTGGTTTTCTTGGATAGCCGTGTTGTACGCAAACATGACATACGGGAGCACTTCGTCCCAAGTCTTATGTTCAACGTCGACGTACATGGACAGCATATCCGCAATCGTCTTGTTCAAACGTTCCGTTAGTCCGTTCGTTCGGGGGTGGTACGCCGTCGTTCTTCGGTGATCCGTGTTGCTGTAGCGTAAAATTCCTTGCATGAGCTCCGCAGTAAAGGCTGTTCCGCGGTCCGTAATGAGGACTTCAGGAGCTCCATGTCGCAGCACAACTTGTCTTATGAAAAACTTGGCGACTTCTTGTGCAGTCCCCCTCGGAAGAGCGGCGGTCTCCGCGTAGCGCGTCATGTTGTCTGTTGCTGCGACAATCCACTTGTTCTGGGATCGAGACGTAGGAAACGGGGGAATCGAAATCGACGACGCCCTCGACCACCTCTGCCATGCGAAGTACTTCTCATCGATGGATCTGAAGACCGGCTACTGGCAAATTGAAGTGGACGAGAGAGACCGAGAGAAGACTGCATTTATAACCCCGGATGGCCTATACGAGTTCAAGGTGATGCCTTTCGGGCTGTGCACGGCGCCAGCAACGTTTCAACGAGTCATGGACACGGTGCTAGCTGGCCTGAAGAGGCACACCTGCCTCGTATACCTTGACGACGTTGTCGTATTCGCCCGGACTTTCGATGAACACCTCGCAAGGTTGGAGTCTGTACTCGAGGCCATTCGTACGTCGGGGCTAACGCTGAAGCCTGAAAAGTGCCGTTTCGCGTACGAGGAACTCAAGTTCTTGGGCCACGTCGTCAACGCCGCGGGAGTCCTACCTGACCCAGCAAAAACTTCAGCCGTTGCGAACTTCCCAAGGCCGAAAGACAAGAAGGGCGTGCGAAGATTTCTCGGACTGTGCGCATACTCCCGGCGCTTCGTCGCGAATTTCGCACGCATTGCAGAGCCGCTCACGCGCTTGACGAAAGATAGCACCCCTTTCAGCTGGGACAACGACCAAGAAAAAGCATTCGGCGAGCTGAAAAAACGCCTGCAAAGCCCGCCCGTGCTCGCTTATTTCGACGAAAACGCCGAAACGGAAATACACAACGGACGACAGTGATATAGCTTTGGTGCCGTCCCTCGTCCAAAAACAAGCGGGTGCGAAAAGGTATCGCCTATGCCAGCCGTGGTCTGTCGAAGGAGGAGAAAAAACTACTCTGCCTCTGAGAAAGAGTGTCTGGAAATTATTAATGGGCGTGAGTTCAAAATTTCGGCCCATACTTGTATGGAGACCATTCAGGGTTGTGACAGACCACCACGCGCTGTGTTGCTCGCCAAATTTGAAGGGACCCCTCTGGCCATCTTGGGCGGTGGAGCTTGCGCCTGCAGGAGTTCGAACGTTACAGTCGTTTATAAATCCGGCAGGAAACACTCCGAACGCCGACTGCCTGTCCCGCGCCCCCGTCGACCCACCAGCACAAGACTCTGATGAAGACAGCGCGTTCTTCGGAATCGTGACGGAGAGCGACCTAGCCGCAGCAGCACGTGCCGACCCTGACTTACGCATTAATACGACTACCATCGAGGGATGCAACGTCACCGTACCTAGAACATTCACAACGCAGCTTACCCAGCACCTCCACCAGATGTCACGAAGCCAAGGACGACGCAGTTGTTATGAAGGAGAAACAAGTTTATTGGAGCGAACTTGTGCTCCCCTAACAACTCAAAAGAATACAGAGGCGGCGAAGCAGCGGTCAACAAAGTGACTTGCGTCGGCGAGCGTCGCAGAAATCGAATGCCCCCGGCGTCTGCTCTGCCGGCTTTTTATCTTCGGCGCGCGTGGTTCTCGAAACCGTCGATTCGCATCGAGAACATTCGTAGATCCAAGAAGATTATCCGGGCTGTTCACGTTAGATCGGGATGCTCTCCCTATCAGAACAGATAACACATGCGGCACAGAAAGAAAGAATGGAACACGCGCTTCCCTTGGCACAGAGATAACACAAACCGGCGCAGCCGGGCGGTAAAAGCAAAACACAAATAAAAAAACCTAATGCATGGTTCGCGGCAATATTTTATGGAACAATGAAAGTCGGGAAATGTTACGTCGGAAGCGCTAGGGATTGAAGGTTAAGGGTAGATTTCACTGTTTTCACGCTGGACGTTCGGTTATAGTTAGACAAACTGAAACGTGGAGAACCGTTCTGCAGCATTTCCAGTGAATTTATGAAATTTTCACAGGAAGGATCCGAAACAGAAGGGGCGTATTTCAATTTGGACTGAATAAGCATTTTGTACAACCGTAGTTTGACGGAAGATGGGGCCTTAACCTGAGGTAATTGAGCATACGATTTGCATTGTTAATAATATGTTCAATGTGAACGTTCCAGGTGAGTTTGCTTGTTATATTAACACCGAGATATTTATAAGATATATTAAATCCTATAATATATGTTATCTTATAAGGTATGTTATATTATACATTTAATTTTTTTTATTTTGAATTTTTATTTCTTGGCTATACGAAGGGGAGGCTGAGACTAAAGGCGGAGGGGGCCTGACAGAAGCCTCAGCCACCCCATTTGCCGTGTACATAATAAAAGTGCTGTTCACAAATTTAAACATACAAGCACTATCGTAAAAAAAGCCCAAAAGCACTGTCATTGATACATTTCCGATGTATTATACACAGTATAAGCCTACAGTGCACAGCAGGATAAGTGTAGATCAAACGCAGTAATTCGCACGCATTAACTTCCAACAATTACACAACAACGTCAAAATGTTGCAATAATTTATGGTGATTTGTAATTTTTCTTAACTTCTTCTTTTAGGGGAACACATTGGCATATTCTTCAGAACTTATGTATACTCCAAGCCTTATACTTGAGTATTGCAGGCGTTTTCCCTAAGTAACGTGTCTTTAACCTGTTTTTTAAACGTGAGTTCACTGGCGTCGAAGTTTATTTTTTCTCGAAGTTTATTTATTTCAGTTGACTGGTACACGACAGATTGCTCACCATAGTTCGTGCTTACTTTTGGAGTGTGCCATATTGCATGCCTGTGATAGACGGAAGATTTATTAACTTGATTGTGGGTCTTACGTTTATAAATCGTGTGCAGAACCTTCATGGGCATATAGTTGGTCAGCTCGAAGCATTGAATATTCAATAAATAAAGGACTAGTCCTCAAAGTGAAAAACTGGTAGGGCAGAAGCTAGGAGTGGTCATTAACTCTTTTGAAAGAGTGCATAGGATTTGGAAAAAAAACGCCACAATAAAGCACGACCTGTAATCGTGAACTTTTTGTATTACAACGAAAAACTTGGCGTTAAAAAACTGCCAAAAACGAAAAGGAACTCCTATTTCGATAAACCACGAATTTTGCAAAGGCAGTATAGCAAAGCGCAGCCAACTCTTCGCTCGTTCAAATGACTTGAAGGCTCTATGCCACAAAGTTTCTCTGGATAATGACATGTTACGAATGGATGACGATATATATGAAAGGGATGAGCAGAAATACTGTTTGAAACGTATTCGCTCGGACGTAACCCGAATTACTGACTTGATTACAAGCAGCTGTGTTTTGTTCTCATTAATGCCAGGAGCATTGTAAACAAAGTTCGTGAGCTTGAAGAAATTATATTCACATATGATTCACAACTCATTGCAATTACAGAGACTTGGCTATCCCCAGATATCCTTTTCCGAAATTGTTCCACCAACTCACAAAATGATTAGATGTGATCACGGCTCGCATGGAAGAGAAAGTTGCATTGGTAGTGAAAAAGGAAGTCACTCGTATCACTTCGGCCGAAATAACCGACGATGGAAGTGGGTGGTGTCAAATCGATTATCGTGGGCTCTTGGCGCTCGTAAAGGTAGTCTATCAGCCCGAAGCATTTTTCAAAAACATTCAGTCTTATACTAAACAAAAATACAAACTCAATCAAAAAGCCATATTAGCGGGGAACTTCAACCTACCTTAATTGATTGGCACCCTCTCCTCTCCGGGTCAATTAACGCACGGGAATGTAACTTGTTGCTTTAATTGATGATAAACTTTAATCTCGTCCAACTTGTCAAAGAGGCTACTAGGGTTACACAAAGTACTGAAAGCGCTCATATTTGTTGGAAAGTTTTCCGGATGACACTAAAGTCAGTGTTTGGGATGGCATCTCCGATCATAAGCTTGTTTTACTTTCTGCGAATTTCGGCCCTGCCAAAAAAGGATGGCATGAGTAAAAGTGTCTTCAACCATTCTGCTGCTGGTGATGAATTTATTATTTATTCACTGGATTTGTGCCTCGGGGATTATCAGACGGGAGGGGATGTAACAAGCTTGTGGAACACTTTCAAAAACACTACTTTGTCGTGTCTTGATAAATTCGTGCCAACAATTAGGAAAAATGAACATCGGAATCCCTGGATTACACGCGAAATAGTATACCTGAAAAGAACGCTATCAAGAAAACGGAAAGCTTCAGGTAAAGTAACAATATCATATCTTCCCTTTCGGAAACACTGAGGCACAAAATACGAAGCGCTCGGGGTTGTGTTTTTTTAAAACCCCACTTGTAAAGGTTATGAAAAACGCGCCGCGACAGGTTCGGGGATACCTGCTCGGAAACAAAAAGTCTGTTGACAAGCTCCATGTAGGCGACTGTGAAGTTACTGACCCTTACGAAATTGCTAACGAGCTAAACAGTACATTTCACAGTGTTTTTATGCGCTCGTGTGCAACACTCTATCAGATAGAACCTTCTGTTATTTCACGTAACATAATGCCAGATATAGATTTAAGCGTAAACGGTATTCGCTTCCTTCCTTTAAAACTTTGCACAAAAAAGTCGTCTGGTCCTGGTGGTATCCGCAATGCCTTTTTGAAGCGTTGTGCAGATATGATATCGCAATATTTATATGTTTCGCTCAAGGCGTCTTTGAATGAGGTTCTCTACCTGCTGATTGCTTGTGTGGAAAAATCGTGCCGGTTCACAGGGAGGAAGGCAAACTACTTGTGACGAACTAAAGACCAATATCATCAATCAGTAGTTGCTGCGAATTGCTTGAACACGTAATCTCTGACCAGATAACGTCGTTTTTGGAATCCCACAGCTATCAGTCGCCTTCAAACATAAGTTTAAGGAAAAGCTTTCAACCACGACCCTGCTCGTATTAGTTACACATGAGTTCGCCAATGCAATCAACAATCGAAAACAAATTGACGCAATATTTTTGGACCTACCAAAGCTTTTGATAGGGTACCGCACTCTCTACTAATAAGCAAAGTACAGCAACTAAGCATTGCTCCCCGCCTTGTGAACTGGACTTATGCCTATCTGAAAAACAGAACACAGTGTGTAGAAGTTAACAGCTGTCAATCCCAAAACCTTGACGTACTTCGAGGAGTGCCCCAGGGATAGGTGCTAGGGCCACTCTTGTTCCTGATATATACTAATGATATTTCTGATGACCCAGACACGGGTGTCACTGTGAAAATGTCTGCTGATGACTGTGTTATTTATACCCCTGTCGGTAACACGTTGCATCAATTATCGCTGACGAAAACGTGTAAAATTGCTGACCGGTGCGAGAGGTGGCGGATGGTAATCAACTACTCAAAAACTTGTGCTCTTACAATAACACACAAAAAACGGTCTTAAATAGCAAATATAATATAGGTGATACATACTTGGATTGGACTTGGGTTTGACTTGAAAATAATTGGGTTTGGCAATGAACACGAAACTTAGTTGGGACACTCACATTGATAAAATTTGCGCCAAAGCCTACAAAAGGTTGTGTTTCTTAAGCTGGAAACTGGGGGCGTGTTATTGGACAATACAGCCTAAAAAACGTTAATTCGACCAGTGATGCAATATACGTCAGTAGTGTGGGACCCATACTTAAAGAAAGATATAGAGAAACTGGAGAGCATCCAGCGACTAAGCGCCAGTTTATTTTCTCGGACTTCACGCGTTTCTCATCAGTCTGAAATAATAAGGAAATATGGGCTTGAATCGCTTGAAACCAGGCGAACAATTGCAAGATTAAACTTCGTTTATAAACTGTATCATAACGAATCTGGTTGAAACAAAGATTTGTATCTCCTGCCACCTCCGCAGCGATCAGCAAGTTTAAATCACTCAAGAAATGTTCGACCGTATGTTCTAGAAATAACGCATTTAAATACTCATGTTTTGTACGAACTGGGGACGAGTGCAATTCCCTACCTTCCGACTGCGTGCATGCTACATCTTAAAGGTTTGACATTTGTGTTAGAAACCCTCACCTGCTAGAATGGCGAAAAACCGTCTGCAGTATTTTTAAATAAATAAATAAATACATTTGCGTAACGGCCAAGATAATCTAAATATATGCGCAAAATTCTTTTTTGTATACAATGAGCGTGTTCTAATTTTAGTTGTGGTCTCCCCACACCAAAATCCGAAAATATAGGATATCTTAGATATTTATAAGATACACCGACATATGTAAATTTATTTATTTTATTTCGTGTACTTGGACTCCGTCCAGCCCTGCTGGCCTTCTTTATAGACTGGAAGGACGGAAGTTTTCTTGAATAAAAACCCAGTTGATAGTCAGCTCTTGCATGGCATTTCCCGTGCTCATCTGTATGAGCACGTTGATGAACGTTAAGACGGGCCTTATTGAGGTCGCATTTCCTCCTCTTATCGCAATGTTAACTGGGGAAAGGAACTCTTGCTCCGTAGAGTTCGCGTTGGGGCGGCTTTGCACGTCCACTCACGTCGCCATTCCACGCACCAAGCACCAAACCTAAGCTATTCTCTCTTCTCCCATATGCTCGCCGTCTGTTGAGGCTGGGAACCATTATTCAACGTCATTTGGGACACTGTAAAGAAGAGTGTAGGTTGGTTTATCTTAGTTACATCAATCTGTGTAGGTTCTGCAAAGTACCTACTGCGAAGGCAAGTGTCGCAATGTGGTTACGGTCGCCTCGCTTTATTTTGATTTTCACACCGGGCCCCAGTAGAGGGGCAATAGGGATGATCGTTGATGTGGTTGTAGTTCTTGTTTATTCGCAGTATGGCACATAAACAACCAATCGATCGTCCTATCATCAGTGGGTGTAGAAAAAAATATTGTTATCTAACTGCGCGGCACTTCATAAACACAATATAAAACGGTTGGAAAGCATTTTTATCCACAAACAAGAGGAGGATAAACAAGAGGAGTTCATAAGCGGTTTAGATTTGGAGAGGGGTGCATGGTGCTCAGATGACAACCAAAGAATCCGTCACGAGAAATCTTCGTGTTCAACCATCGTCGTCGTGATTTTCATTGAGTTATCTGTCTTTCTATTACTTCTTGCCCCACTTCTCAGTAGCCGTTCTGTTACCTGGTGGTCTACTGGTGTCGGTCCTCCGCATGACAGGCCTAGCCCGATTCCCGCTTTTCTCCCCTAATTTATCTTCCACTCAAGTTTGCACAAGGCAACCCAGTGGGCTCATGCAGCCCAGCTGTCCAACTTGTCCTCTTGCCGGCGCATACACAGAAGCTGGAGCAGGTGATGCCATGTTTCAAATAGGGCGTGTAGAGAATGTAATCTGCGCTAGTGGATATGTGACTTGAGAAAACAGCTGGAATTTTAACAGACTTAAAAGACTGATCACGCCTACGTTATCTATTTATCGGTCTTCTTCAAAGTTCGCAATGATCTTCATTATAGATGAAGACGCCACGGCAGTACCAATAATACTCTGCCCCACCCGTATATTATCGGTGCTAAATTGTACAGAAACATGGGGAAAAACGTATCACGTGAAAGGTGCTTGACTGTACGAGTGCTATACTCGCAACTATTTCTTTTTGGGCAGCACAGGAGTGTACACGTTCATGTGTGGCCAACAGCCAGTCTTTACAAACAGCAAACAGACGGTAAGATGATGAGGGCAAATACGAAAAAAAGAGTAGGAGCTATGAATTTGCAAAAAAGGCTCATGAGGGCCGAGCAGTAAATACAAAGGAATGCAAAGAATGTGTGAGACTAACACTGCTTTTGGTAGTCGACGAAAGCAAGGTGGATAGTTGGTAACTAAAGCATTGTCTATTTTTATTCCGCACATATCTGCAATGGGGCTCTGTGAAGATTGATATACAAATTGTATATGACGATGCATGAGTTTCTGCCTGTGTGCATGCAATGGCGCACACCCATAACGTGTATTCGCATGACCTGTTTTCGCCGCGACAGAGCAGCAACCTTTTTTTCCGCATTACGGCTTCTTCGTTCTTGTTTCTGGCCTTTACTGACACTAGTCATCTAGTGCCTGACCAGACACTAATTGTAAACGCCCGAGCGCGAAAGGAGTTGTAACTAATCACACCTCCTACAACTTTTGGCAGTTAAAACACATGGACGTCGCCATTTCACAGCGTGGGGTTTACAAAGAGGAATCTCCATGTTTCGTGTCGATGCCGTCAAACCCAGCAAGGGTGAATCAGTGTGAGCACACGTGTAACGCGGCGGGCTGTTCAATTAAATCGATGGAACGAAGGCTGCGCTTCTGATAGATAAGAAATAAAAAATAATAAGTGGTTACCGCGACGTGATTGCGAATTATTTAACTAGCGGTGGGATAATTCTTTGATGTTGCGTCGCTGTATCGCTCAATATTACCTTGATTTTACATTGTACATTGGCGAACCGGTGAAAAACGCCGGCAGTGCGGAAGCGGCAAACACAAACTCTTGACGTGTTTGGATATTGTTTATTTTACAGAATATCCACGGGATGTCGATTGCGCGTGGTCCTCTGCTGGCTGCTCGGTTGCGTTTCGCACACTTTCAAATTGATTTTAAATGTGTTTCAGGCTGTATTCGGCGCTGATATTTTGCAGATGATGTATGTGTGTTCACACCAATATATCTCCGAAGTTATCTCGACTTCAAAATTTTGTGTCAGTACCCCATTAAGCTGGACGTTCTTTCCATTTATCTCCACCAAGAACGAAGCCGACTTGGCACCTAAATAGCAAAATGTGCTCGACGGTATGTATGTATGTATGTATGTATGTATGTATGTATGTATATGTATGTATGTATGTATGTATGTATGTATGTATGTATGTATGTTTTATTATGTACGTACGTACGTACGTATGTATGTGCGTATGTACGTAATAACCTACGTATTATGAACACCTTCTGCAAACGGGAGAGCCGGAAGTGGACGTGGAGGAGCCCGAATGGGGAGCATAAAAATGAAATAGACCTCATATTATGCGATAACAATGGTGTCGTGCCGAATGTGGAAGTGCTCGGAAGGGTAAGGTGTAGTGACCACCGTATTGTAAGATCTCCAATTAGGCTACATTTGAGAAGGGACCGTAACAAGTTAGCACGAAAGAAGCCGATTAATGAGCTCACAGTAAGACGTAAAGTAGAAGAATTCAGGATCGCGCTGCAGAAGCGATATTCAGCTCTTGACGAGGAAGCAGAGTTTACGACACAGGAAGCCAGTGACAACCTTACACGCATTCTTTCTTATAGTGGCATGTTGAAATGTGTTGATGAAATGTTTGATTTTGAAAAAAAAAGAATTTTTCACATATGTACCTAATAAGTTTGTACTGCCTTGTGCACACGTTTTCTTTTACCCCCTAGAAAATATGTAACTGGTCTTATCACAATGTAACACCACCACTCCTGCTTAGGTCCATTCGTGGCCCGCAGTATTGCTTAAATAAGTAAATAAATAAATAAATCACAGAGGGTGCAGTAGAAGGGGGGGGGCACGTTGGCTAGACAGGATACTGGTAAACTTTCGCAGGAGACGAAAGATCTAATTAGGAAACGGCAAACAATGACAATCTCAACCCCAGCTGACAGAATAGAACTAACGAAGCTTTCTAAGTTAAACAATAAGTGTAAGACAGCTGACATACGGAAGTATAATATGGAGCGGATCGAATACGCTGTAAAGAACGGAGGTAGCCTGAAAGCAGTGAAGAGGCGTCTTGGCCTGGGGAAAAATCAGATGTATGCACTTAAAGACAAGCAAGGCAATGTCATCACAAATACGGATAAAATAGTCACAGTAGCCGAGGAGTTCTATAGGGGTCTGTACAGTAGCCGGGATATCCAGGATAATGCCGAAGGAGAAAGTAGTTCAAAGGAGATAGACATCCCACAAGTAACGGCAGAAGAATTAAGGAAGGCTTTGGAAAAAATGAAAGGGGGCAAAGCACCTGGTGAGGATCAGATAACAGGAGACATCTTGAAGGATGGCGAAGAAATTTTACTTGAAAAACTGGCAAACCTGTACACGGAATGCCTAATGACCGGGAGTGTAACAGAATCTTGGAAGAACGCGAACGTCATCCTAATCCATAACAAATGTGACATGAAGGACTTGAAAAATTACAGGCCGATGAGCTTACTGTCAGTCGTCTACAAGGTACTTACCAAGGTACTCGCTAACAGAATTTCTGCAACCTCAGATTTCAGCCAACCTAAACAACAAGCAGGGTTCCGTTAAGGCTATTCAACAATGGACCATATTCACGCGATCAATCAGCTGATAGAGAAGTGTGCTGAGTATACTGAACCCCTATATATAGCCTTCATAGATTATGAGAAAGCATTTGACTCGGTCGAAACCTCACCAGTCATTCAGGCATTGCGGAACCAGGGTGTAGATGAGCATTATGTAACAATACTAGAGGATATCTACAATGTGTCCACAGCTACCATCATCCTCCATAGGGAGAGCAGTAAAATACCTATAAGGAAGGGTGTCAGACAAGGAGACACAATCTCTCCAATGTTATTCACAGCATGTTTACAAGAAGTATTCAGAACATTTTGGGAACAGGGTGGAGTAAGGGTCAATGGAGAATACCTGAGTAACCTCAGATTTGCTGATGACGTTGCTTTGTTAAGTAATTTGGGGGAGGAATTGCAAAGCATGCTTACCGCACTGGACAAACAGAGTAGAACCGTGGGTCTGAAAATTAATATGCAGAAAACTAAAGTAATGATCAATAACCTCGGGACATCACAGCGGTTTGACATGCGTGGCGAGGCCGTGGAAGTAGTAAGCGAATATATTTACTTAGGCCAAGTTGTGTCCCCGCGTCCCAACCACGAGGCAGAGATAATTCGAAGGATAAGAATGGGGTGGAGTGCATTCGGCAGGCATTCTCAGATAATGAATGGCAGCCTACCATTGTCCCTTAAGAAAAATGTGTATGACAGCTGCATATTACCGGCACTCACCTAAGGGGCAGAAACTTGGAGGCTCACTAAGAGGGTTCAACTTAAATTGAGGACGACTCAGCGGGCAATGGAACGGAAGATGATAGGTGTAACATTAAGGGAAAAGAAGAGAGCGGAGTGGGTCAGGGAACAAACGCGTGTTAAGGACATATTAGTAGAAATTAAGAAGAAGTGGACGTGGGCAGGGCATGGAATGCGAAGGCAAGATAACTGTTGGTCATTGAGGGTAACAGAGTGGATCCCTAGAGAAGGCAAGCGTTGCAGGGGGCGGCAGAAAGTTAGATGGGCAGATGAGATCAAGAAGTTTGCGGGGATAAATTGGTCGCAGTTAGCTCAGGACCGGGGTAATTGGAGAATAATGGGAGAGGCCTTTGCCCTGCAATGGGCGTAGATAGGCAGGTGATGACGTATGTATGTATGTATGTATGTATGTATGTATGTATGTATGTATATGTATGTATGTATGTATGTATGTATGTGCGTATGCATGTATGTATGTATGTATGTATTTATGTACGTATGTATGTATGTAGTTTAGGGAACGAGAGGGCTTTGAAGATGGTCACCAGATAGAAATAATAATTTGGAGAAGGTAGCGGCCTCAGACCTCTGCCAACGTTTCGACAAGGGACTTGTCTTTTTCAAGGCATCAGGGTTCATCTCTGGCACACTGTTTTATAGATACAGATTGAGTTGGAGAGAGAGGGGGGAGGTTGTTAAGAGCGGGGCCGGAAGGAGGACAGCAGAGTGGGTCAACGGTCGGTTGAAAGGAGCGAAATAGTGAGAGAGAAACGGAGGTGTGGTTATTGCGACAGGACCCCACAGTAGAAAAAGAGGGAAGACTACGAGAGGGTCGGGGAAACAGGGGGGGGATGGTTTAAGCTGGGCTGCGGTGGTGCCGGGCGACCTCAAAGGAGGCTTCCGGGAAGTTTGGGGCCGAGAGGGGCGTCTTGGGGGTGCAATTGCAAGGTTACTGAACTGTGTGTAAGAGAGAAAACTCGTAAACAACAACAGCCTGTATAGTCCGAAGAATTCCGGCTGGGGAGGCCAGTGTTCGCAGAAGAATAGAAGGGGTATGCGCAGGTACAATCCACGGGGAGCTTTGCGGTAGATTCAAGGACTTCTTTTCTGTTTTCTTTCTTTTCTCCTTTTTCTTTTTGCGTGTGTATGTAAAGCAGGTAGTAAGACGAAATGCCGAAGGTCGAGGGAGGCGAGTGCGCGTGGTATGTAGAAATCGGCTAGGAGCAAGACAGGAGAAAAAAAAGAAAAAAAAAAAATGCACAGAAATTGTATTCAAGTAACAGCTTTGGGGCTGGGCAGGCAGGGTTGTTGCGAACGGAGATGCCCACTTTTTGTAAGAGCATTATTTTTCTGTTCGATTCAGATACCGTAAGGTTTCTAAGCTGCCTTTCGAATCATTGATTCCAGCCGGCTCCAGGCAGTTGAATTTATGGATTAAAGGAGTACTGACGCGAAATTTCCCGCTTTCAGTTTTTATGCTGTAAAGAATACCTATTGGCCCAGTAATTACGAAAATCGAACCGAAAGCCGTCATCCGCCAACACAGAATTAATTATAGCACGTTTATTGCAACCAATTTCAAATTTGGTCGCCGCGCGGGAAAATGGCCGTTTGAAGGCCAGCCTGGAAGCGGGCCAGCCTTACGTCACGGTCTCACCCGTGACGTCAGGGACGTTTTTCTTTCCTCCATGCGTTCGCCGCATCGTCTGCTACGATTGAACATGGTCCGCACTCGCCCGCGCAGTCGACATGTCGTCTGAATCGTCAGACTCGGATGAGTCGCTGCCACCCGACAGACAGAACAACTTTATTTGGCCAGGCGATTAGGCCGGGGATGCCTTCGCCGTAGTCCGTTTTTTAATATCACTGCGGCTCGAACCGGCGCAGACCGCGATAGCAACAGCTTGTCGCCACTCTTCTAATCAATCTGATCGCGAAAAAGAAGCTCCACATGCGAGAAAGTAGATGTTAGTGTGTTGAAGATTGTGCTAGGAGTTGTTATCAGCGCTGAATTTAATAGTGGCGTTCATATATTTGCCGCGATGGTAAGCCTACGCTGACCGGCAGCGGAGGTTCGGCGCTCCGACCCAGCACTGCCGGCCCCGCGGTGCGGCCAGCGGCCGAATGATGGCGCCACCTGCGCGCTAGAATCAAAACAGGCCGCGGCAGATGTCTTGGTCACCGATCGCTGAAACAGAAATTATTTCCACAATAAAGCTTCATATGCGAAAAAGGGGATGATGGTGTGGTGAAAAGTTGTGTAAGGGATGGTCATTCGCAGTTGTACAGATACCAGCGATCAAATAGTCGCCACGATACTAAGCCTACCCAACACCCAAGGTGACCCGTGCAACCCCGAGCCCGCTGGCTTGGGCGACAGTTCTTGCGGCCGCCGCCGCGCACGAACTCAGTCCACGTTTAGCGCTGCATGTCGTCGCGTGGAAAATAATGCATCTTGGCGTCATCGTCGATTTGCTCGGACAGACTTCCACGAGCATTACTTCGCATACCGCGAGCTCGCCATAGCACAACTTGGGCGAGCTCGGCGACGCGCACGCGGTGCCCGTCGACATCGCTCACCGCGCGGTGCCGGCACCACGTAGTTTTCGGCACCAGTGCCGAATACCATGCGCCGGCAACGAACTGAAGAGCAAAGACGTCGAACACGCAACGTTTACAAGCATTGCTCACACAGCTACGCCCACGTCTCCTGCCCAAACGAATACCACCGACAACAGCAGCGCAGGATATTGTTTCCGCTTCCGAAAACGGCTATATGATGTCACCCTGAACCGGCCAGACACGCAGGCCAATGTTTCGTCACGCCGAAAGCGATTTCGCTAGTGCTGCCGATTTGTGGAAGCTCGCGGCCTGGACAATCAAAATTGATTTTAGATGTGATTCTGGCCTCGGATCGCTGCAAAAATGTCTGTGAGGCATCTGTACAAACTACTGAAGCCAATTATATCATTTTTTAGGTGTCGAAATTTGGTGTCACTACTCCTTTAAGTACGATTCTCTGTATTTCCGGTCCCTTGGAGACAAAGATTGACTGCATAATATAGAGCTTGAGGTCATCCAAATTGTGGTTCGGCTGGTTGAAGTGTTGCGCGACTGCTATTGAGGCACTGTTATGAGTGTCGGCCCGATGTCCATTCAGGCGTAAGTTCATAGGTTGACTCGCTTCTCCAATGTACTGCTTTTGACAGAATGAGCATTCTAGCATATGCACAACGTTAGAAGAATTGCAAGTGAAGCTTAAATTAATCTTGTAAACGTATTAGCTGGCAGTGCTATTGACAATGCGATCCGTCTGGAGATGTTTGCACGTGTTGCATTTATGGTGGAGGCAAGGGCTGATGACTGGTTCCTGGGAAGCGCCAATTTTGGCATGCACTAAATTGTCTTTTGGGTTCTTGTTTCTTCTGTAGGTAACTCTTAGGGCTTTCGGAAACATCTTTTTAAGTCGGTCAATTCTGACTAGAATGGGGTCGTATTTCCGCAGGATACTGTTTATGTTAGACAGCGCGTTTGAGAATTTGGTTATTAAGGCTGGTGGTTTCGACGTTGTTGCTTGAGCACTTCGTCTCTTTCTAGCTTGGATGCTCTTTCGTAAGCCATATCCAGCGAGCTGACCAGGGGATTCCTGCTTTCCAGGGTGGACTTTAGTTCATTAAGGTGTTTTATATAGTCTGTGTTATCACTGCATACTCTTCTTAGTCTGGTAGCCTGCTCTACAAAGATACCTTGTTTGCAGTGTCGTGGGTGATGACTAGTGCAGTCTAAATGCTGTTGTCTGTCCTTTAGTTTCCTATAAAGCGTGGTTTTCAGTTTACCATTGTCAAGAACAACAGTGGTGTCTAGGAAGTTCATTGTTTATCCGAGTACTGGCATGAGAACTTAATGGTCGGATGCGAATAATCAAAATGCGGAATGAAACTTTCTAGGGCTGTGCGGCCGTGGTCCCAAATTATGTAGATGTCATCTATGTATCGAAGGTAAACCTCCGGTTTGAGGGGGAAAGACTCTAAGAGGGAGGCTTCAAGCTGTCCCATAAAAATGTAGGCGTAGGTGGGTGCGAAAGGAGTGCCCATGCTGGTTCCAAAATCTTGCAAGTCGAACTCGAAATAGTTGAGAGTAAGAACTAATTTTAGTAAAGTAATGTAGACTTCCAACGCATGTTGGTGCCGGTTTTCTGCTAAGGCCTTTGATGTAGGTTCTATTCCTTCGGTGATGGGAATGTTCGTATAGAAGGCGGAGACGTCGACCGTGACCAGAAGGGTGTCATTGGGTATTTGCCCACCATCGTTTATTGCTGCCATTATGCGGACGAAGTGTGGGGTGTTCCTGAACAAATGAAGGAAGAGAAGTCGGAATGTATGCCAAATGGTGATTCAGAAACACAGACAATGCTTCCGTAGGGGTGTTGTTTTTAGAAACTATGGGTCTGCCCTCAATGTTAGCAGAGAACAATGCTTCTGTGGGGACTTTATGGATTTTGAGGAGGAGGTAGAAACGTCCTGCTTGCTTGTTCATCGGTCTCATGAAGTTTAGTTCTGTTGTGGTGATTAATTCTCTGGCCAGCAGATCTGTGAGAATGCGAATGATCGTTTGACTGTAGTCGTTTCTGGGATCATGGTCTAAAGGCTGGTAGTGACCATGCTTGTTAATTAAGCTGCCTGTACGCCTCATCTTTATATTTTTCCATTGGTAAGATGACAACGCTACCCCCTTTGTCTGCAGGTTTAATGATTATGTCCGTTCTGGCTGCTAGGTTATTTAGAGCGACTTCTTCTGAGGGGGTCAAGTTTTTGCGTTTATTCGATTTCTTCGTTGTCATTATACTTATTTTGATACTGATTTTATATACAAATCGAGTTCTGTAGATTCCACGGCATCTGGCGTCCAAGTGCTTTTCACTGTTGTCTTGCTTATCGGAAGAGAATTCCTTCAGTCTCATTCTGCCGGAAAATTCGGTGAGATCCTTGTGTAACTCGTATTCATTCACGTGGTTGTCGGTAGGGCAGAAAGTGAGGCCTCGTTCTAGGATATTTTTTTTTCGGTTGTCGATAATGTTTCTGAAATATCTGTAACGTTGCTGTTACACGTGACGGCGGAGGTGGATACAACATTCTGTTCGGGAACAAGTGTCAGGTTGCTGTTACTCCTGCTGTGGGAGCTAGATTCTACATTTTGATTATTAGCGGAAGGGAAAATTCCACCATAGCAGATTCTGATGTGTCTAGGGGGACATCAGATGATTTAGTGCCACGTCTTCAGGCTTAGCGAGAACAGGAGGTTCAATGGTGCAATGTGTGTCAGGAAAAATTAGCTGGTAACGATCAAATTTAACTCCTTGTTTCTTAAACAGCTCGTGTTCGTTACGGTTTCTAAAGGCATTAAGGTCAATTTTCTCTTGCGCAGTTAGAGGAATGATTTGAATCTGCTCATTTAAAACACTAAGTTGTTTGTCACAGTGCTCTCTGAGAATTTCTAGAAGGGAAAGCGATGCAAGCTTCAAACTGTCCTGCCATTTAGCTTCTAGTTGAGTGGGGAGGGGGAAGGGGGGAGAACTAGAAGCTAAATGGCAGGACACTTTAAAGCGTGCATCGCTTTCCCTTCCAGAAATTCTAAGAGAGCCTAGGCCTCGGCTTTCTGAGCAATTAGATAAAGCTGACGCGGAAAACAGACGCTTCGTTTTTCTTGATTTCGAATTTACAAAATTTTCCAAGCCTTGCGGAAACCCCGCCCCGTAAAGACAATTTTAAGCAGTGACTCAAGGCCTTGTACTCGACCCTACCTGCCAAACATGCCCTTGCTGACACCCTTATGAGTCTAAGAGTTCTTTCTCGTATCTCCTAAACGCTATAGCCCTGCCTCCATCGAGAAAACTGTGCGAAAAGTTGTGAGCATGGCTATAAGATGCTTCTGGGTAATTTCTTGCGCTGAATGTTGAGTTTGGGTTGAAATTTCAATTTCGTAGGCGCAGCCTCAGCAGCCAAGCAGGCATGGTAAACCTGGGTAATTTGAACAGTGTTTGTACGAACAGTCATTTTGTTGCCTGATAACATCGTTATTGGGCAAACTACCTCTTTGCTATTCGTCCATTCCAGCCCGTTCATTTATTAGGCACAACGAGCTACATCCCATAAAGTGTTTAAATAGTTCTGGGGCTTCATTGCAAAGATACGTTTATTCTACGTTTTTTTATATGTGTGTTCTGATTACGTCCTCTGTCGTACAATGTCAGTTTCTTGCGCGGTTGCCGCCAGCGGCTGCACGCTACACCAAGCCTCACAAGTATCCCTCTACAGCGTACAACTTGACTGAGTGTTGCGTATTCCTGCAATCTACATTAAAATGTATTATCCGTCGGCGTAGTCAGGCAATTTACAACCTTTATTAACTTGTCTCACATTCAAAGTGTGAAAGCGCGGAGCCGGTTTGAGGGGCATGGAATTGCGAGGGTTAGAACAGTGCTACGCTCCTGCTTTTCGAAAAAGCTGGCATTCTCGGCCGTTTTGACAGTTGCAAGGCTTCGTGAGTGTACCGAACAAGCACCCACTGCCAAAGAGCCTCAACTGAGAGACGTCCGAGTTGATGGATGAGCCCACTTACCAACACAATGGTTGCAAGACGGATTCTTGAAAAAGCAACAAAGGTCGCCTTTGGTAGCACCGCGGAGTTTACTCGGCACTTTGTCATTCGTCTCGTCACTTTGGGCGGGCCACAAAATAATTTACCAGTACCGAGGAAACCTGAGAGCTAAAAATCATTGCGAACCCCCCATTTACATGATTATTCCCAGTCTAAAATCGCAACAGGAACACTGCAAAAACCGAACAAGAATTTCTGTCGTACGACAAAAAACTTTGTTGTGATAACAGAAGTCCTGTTGTTACGACAAAGCCATCTGTTGTTACGACACACATTTCTGTCGTAACGACAAAGTAGAATTTCTCAACTACAAACATTCCTGTAGTCACAACAGAACTACCATTTACGCTACTTTCAACATTCAAACCATGTGCAACTCCTGATCGATCATCAGGATCACAGCAAGACAGGAAGTCGGCCCGACGGAACATCGAAATGAGGACAGGAATACGACACACGACAGAACATCAGAATCCTGACACGACAAGAATACGGTAAGGCGACAGTACGACACGCGAAAATACGACGAACTAGAGAAATTTTTTGTCGTCATTTTCGACTGGATGTCTCCTTTTTTGTCTATCGATTCATCTGGGCATCGTCTCCAAGGCATTTCGCTTTGCTGCTCCCCCTGTAAAGTGTACACTGCGTGTTTATCAGAAGCATCTGTGATTCGCGATGCGACCAACTTGGGCGATCATGAAACCGCATTCATAACTTCGCCATTCCTAACATCAACAAGAATGTATCGAGTTCATGGAATGGCTTCCTGGAAGAACAGCCAGCGCTGTTACGCATGCCCTTGAGGAAACGATAATACTGGGATGGTAACTCTGGAGCAATAGAAATAGCCATGCAATATTAAATGTCCACGCCTGCTGAAGTTGGTGCGCATGCGTATTCGTCGCTCTCAAAAGCAGCCGCCATGATATCCCTTTGTGGTGAAGCGGCCCTGTCTGCCACGATCAGTGCGGTGATTATTCCGTTTCTTATGGGGGTCGTACCCTGAGTGCCCGGCATATTCAAAGGCAACTTTCAAAAAAGCATGTTCATGGCGCCACACGCCTTTCGAAGCATGGCGATCTGGATTACAGATCTGCGAGGTGAGTTTTTTTTTGTCGTTGCATGCTGAGGCAGCACCCAGTCATCCCTCCGCACAACCTGAAAAACCGAGCAAGACGGGCAGGCATGAAAGTTTTATTTGCACAGAGCAGCGCTATGAGGGGAACTTTGCAGTGATGCGATTGCCAGTTGTCTGCGACTGGCTGCCCAATAAGAAACGGCCTCGGTAGATGACATCTAAAAAGTGACCACCCAAACACGCATTTTCGGCAATCGAGCTATAAACGCACATCGTAATTCCTTTCACAGACTTTTTAAAAAGCCGATGCTAGCTGAGGCACCGCTTGCACAGACCTGCAGAGCAACAGAAGGGAGCAGAAAACGCATGTGAAGAGTTTCCGGCATGTGGTTGGCGCTCGGTCCGCTTCTTGGCACCGCCCGGGTTTCGAAACGATTCCGCGGATGGCGGTAATCCACGAGGAGGGTGATTGTAGCGATCGCTTCCCATCAAGCGTCTTGTAAAGCACCTCTTCGAAGCCAACAGGGTGTGCAAGCGGCTCCCGACCCCCATTCTTTATGCTTCGAGGTGTCTGCTCCATTTCAGCCGCCCCAAGATGTCAGTATGAATCTTTCCTGGCGGTATAGCAAGCTGAAGAAGAATGCGCAGCTGGCAAGATTGTACGGCACGCGGTTCGACTCCGCAGTAAAGTTGCCCGGTGGTCAGAGGCTGGATCAAGCGTTTGCTCTAACCAGAGTTAGCGACAATGCACAAGAAGATCCTTTTTTCGCTGTCCCCATTTGATCTCCCCTATCCCCTTTCATTCCCTCTCTCCCCTTCCCCCAGTCTGGGCTGCATGCTGGTGAACTCCCAAATGAGCTCAAGACATCCCCAGTCCAACCGTTTTCTCCTTTCTACTTCAATAACTCACTCACCTCACCTCAAGATCCATCAGCCAACCGGAGCTTTAGATCAGGGAAAGTGCCGTCAATGGCACACCAATTTCAAATTAGGCTAAATGGCTACGTGATGTGGATGGCATATTAGTTTATTCTTCCTGCCTGTTCGCGAGTGAAACAGCACTCCGAGCACTTCGCACAAATTGCGCGAACGTGATTCAGAGCTCGCTGTTGGTACGGAACGTCCACGGCTTTTTGATCCGGAGATATCGGCAGGTCTTGCCGCGAGTCTCGCTTACCGCGACGCATACTTACCTACTTACCTCTCGTGAGCGCGTACTTACAGCAGAAATACTTACAAGGAGTGCGTACCTGGCGTAAGTAGGTGCTTACGGCAGGGCTTTCCGCGAGATCTTACCGACTAAGTACTCTCAGGAAAAGCCATCGTGCAAGGCAGCATTATAACCGTTTTGTGCTTCTCCAGTAAATTTAGTGCTCGCCAAGCTTATAATTTTGCCGCCCGTTCCAATAATGAGCTGCCTGGAGTGAACGCTCAAAATTTGCATAACGCTGTAAGGCGCTACTCATCCGTTCTTTTCAGTCTCTTGAAGGTTTCAGCCTCTGAAAGACCAAAACGTTTTCTTGACGGCTGGGATATCTGAAGAATGGATGCCGCTACATAGGAATGTTGGGAATTTTGTGTGAAAGAAACTAATAGCCGGCTGAGGCTAAAGCAAGTGGTTAGCAGTCTCCACTTTCAACTAAATGGGGCAATGAGATAAAAGATTTAAGAGCGCAGCCATGAAGGAGATGCTCGCACAAGAACAAACATTTCAACCGAGGGCGAGGGAGAATTGTCTACTGTAATGAAAAGCACAGATTTACCGACGTTTACTCTCGCCTACATGATTCTCGGCGGGGGATAAGGGAAGATGGAAAAAAGACATGATAAAGGTGGGCAGGAGAAAAATAATGGCGCAGGATAGCTGCGATTGGGAACTAAGATGCGATCTCTTTAGCATGAATGACAGAGTTCCCAATTTATTAATTACCCCAATGTTATCAAGACAAGATTTGAGTGATTGGTGGTACTTCGATGGTCCTACAACAATCTTCAAATTGTTTTTGTTATATGCGCTGGCAGTCCTAAAGAAAGAGTGATCTTTGCCTCATGCAGGCCTCTTATGCCAACAAAATACATCCAACTGTTTCTACAAAACAATAATTGTTGCGGTAAGTGTTTGTTGCTGGCCAAGGCGGAAGAGGTAACTGTTTACCTAGTTGCATTTAGCAGGAAACGAGGGCACAGAGTTTTTAGGTTTCCGAGGAAACTGTGTTGAAAGTATTGAGTTTAACTTTGGGTTGATAGTAGGCAAAAATTACCGGTTATGTGCCTGGTTACAAAACACCCTGTGGCTTTCAGTTAACAGAAAAAGCGGCCCACCATAGCAGAAGCTCTGTAGTTTTGAAAAATATGGGCTAATATATTTGGTAAAGAATTTTCTTTGGTTTCTTGAGATGCTGGTGGATCCAGGTTTTCACAGAAATTTTATGCTGTGTCAAGCATTGCAAGTAGGGGGAAACGTCTTGTATTGCAAAAAAGAGTTCTCGGTAAATTTGCAAATTTTCATGAACACTATGCTGACTTGAGACCGGGTCCACTATTTCTTCAGTACAGTATGCTTAAGGCTAACCAAATTTATTATATGAAGCTTTTACAAGTGGTATACAAAGACAATCTTCATGGCAAATACAGCGTCACTAGGAGTATGCACTCTTTCACACATCCCAAAATACATACACCGTAATTACGAACATACTACGGCAGGCAGTCTTGTCAGTTTCAGCATACCGACATATTAAACAAAATTTCAGACCAGATTGATTTCAAATACACTAGAAACAAATTTAAAAGTACGTGGAAGAATACCTCCTAAGCCAGAATTTCTGCTTCAACGGCTGAAACTGTGGATTTCGTTTAGACTGATTCTCTGGTTTTGTAGTTCTGTCTATGTTTAAAACGCAATCATAGTTCTACTCTTATCGTCGTATGTTACGTTATTTTAGTTTACTGTTATATACTTTAATGTACTTTATTGTACTTCACCCTTGTTGTTCTTTGCAGTCTGGCGCTGCACATGTTGCTTACATTCTTTTATTATTCAAGCATTAGATTTTCCAGGTTGTCAATTTTGGTTATTGATTGGGAGCTGGGGCCTCTGTCAGGCTTTTGTAGCCTTTAGTCCCAGCCTCCCTCCTCGTACTTTTAAGGAAATCAAATCCTTGAATCCCTTTAGGCTGCAATGTGATGGGAGGTAAAACTATTTCTGGACAGAATTCGCAGCGCTACATCGTAGTCCAGCAATGCTCTACTGCTACGAAGCGTGCTGTGGATGTAAGCAACACCTTCATCAATTGCATAGAGCTCCGCCGCTGTCGACGATGTTGGTTGCTCTAGCTGAAATAGAAGAATTCCGCCTGTAACCAGCACATAGTCTAGATGAAGAGCTCTGCTGGGATAAAACTTACCAAACGTTACTGTTGGGCGAGTGGTAGATCATATGAAGTGGTTCACAGGGTGAAGGGCAACCGAAACAAGGAAGACGATATGAGTGTGGAGCAATATATGTTGTCCATTGCTTCTTGAATTTAGAGCTCGTTGACTTGGAAGGAATGTGACTCTCAAAGAAAGCTCTTCAGTTGTAAAGAAAATGTCCAGGACTGGCCTCGGAGCTTTCAAGGCCATAGGAAAGGGTGACGTAAAAAACGTGGCGAGGTATTGATGGCGTTGAAAAAAGCATCAAATATGCTTCTGAGACTTCTCTCAGAGTGCGTGCTCGTGCAGTGAGTGGATGGCGCTGTTCGGTGCGCTTGTGCATTGCATTAACATCTCGCCGTACGGGTGTAAGAAGTTGCCTAACGTTCAGCGTATCACACAAGCCACTCCATTATTGTAGCCGTCGCTCAGCCAGCTGCTTGGAAGAAGTGGAGACCTTTGTTTCCACTTCAGATATACTACGAATAGCACCACTTGATCGTGTCGCGTTATTGGGAAATGTAATGGGCGTAGCAGTTTTTATACTGGCATTCTGCCACGATGTCAAGGATAGTTCGAGGATCGAGTACTGCAAAATATGTAGCAGTGAACTGATAAAGTTGCAAGGCACGAGATGGCACTGCGGTGATCTAACAATAGACGGGCCGAGTTCAAAAACGCAGGATCCAGTGAGGGATTCTTTGGTCCGTCGGCATTTAAATTACAGCGCAGTCATTTCCAGAAACGTGTCATGATCTGTAACGCGGGAAAGTGCCTGTTTTCTTTCAGCTCCGCGTTAGCAGACGACAGTAGCGGTGGGAGAGTCGGGAGCACTGACCGTTATCCCCCTCGCACTGCGCCACCAAAATGGCCGCGGACTTGATGGATGGGCTTTGGGGGCCACACACCTGATGAAACAGGTCTATTTACCACTGCACACAGACCGCCGCACATGAAAATGTCTGCGTCAATCTCAGGCAAGATAACAGAGACCTGGGGGCCTGACATAGTGTTTAATAAGTGAGGACATGGTTCCCAGAAATATTCTACGATGCAACCGCTAAACACATAGATGCAGTCATAGGGACATAAGACTTCACGGCTGCGCTAAGCTCCCCGGTGTCGAGCTCTTGGACCGAGCGAGTTCACTCGGGAAGCGCAGTGCGACCTGTTGTGCAACCCCAAAATACCGCGGCGGCCCCTCAGCGGCAACGCATGGGGCATTGGCCGCATACAGACTCACTGACAGCTCTGAAATGCGGACTGCTTTACTGCAGTTAATCCTTTCTTTGACTCGCTGCTCTGTCAGAGTTCGTTGCGGTGCAGTGCTAAAAATGAACGTCTTGCAGGCGCAAGAACAGGAGCTCGCAGGGCTTCTGGCGCTCGCTAGGTTGAAAGGGGGGAAGCGGGACCAGCAGCTCCTCCCCCCTGAACTACGTGGGCATCAGGCATTCCAGCTATTCATTTCGAAACAACACGCGGTGTACCATCGTCACAAATTGGCGTGCGGGGGATGACTTTAACGGAATTGGTTTTCGATGGAGGCAACCCTGCTTTGCAACTCTTTTCATTTTGTCTTGATCAAATTCAGCGGCTCCGCGTGGTCTCAATATCGAGAATATTTCCTGTGATTATCCTCTCACAGCTATACCGCGTCTCTCTAAGTTCAGAAAGGGAAAAAAAGCGAAGGACAATCTACTGAATTTCTTGTGGGGTTTTACGCGCAAAAGCTACGCCCGGGCTTTCAGGCGCGCCGTAGTCGAGAGGGCTCGGGATTAATTTGGCCCCATGAGCATCTCTTACGTGGGCTGAAATCTCGACACGCGGGCGTTTTGTGCTTACCGCCTCCATCTGAAAAGCAGTCTCCGCGGCCGGAATTGAACCGTGTCCTTGGGCGCAACAGTACAACGCCTTAGCCACTGAGCCACCACAACAGGTTCGGGTAATCTTCAGAGAATTTCTCTCCGGCAAATCGCTCTAGTGAACAACCTCCGGTACTTCGACTACCATTTCCACGGTTTATCATTGCATATTCGCCCGCATATCCCGCTCCCCTTTTTGCATTAAAGTGTCCCTCTAGCATCTAATACTAAGCTTTTATCTTATTCATTTCTGATTCGCCGTTGTCGAGATGGTGTCTGCACTCTCATCATCATAGCGAGACATCGGTGCTTATGATTTCACAATGTTTAACCTGTATATTATATTTAGCTTGATGACAATGGCTGCGAACCTTCCACAGGTGCTGTAGAATTCCCCCACATTTCTTGCTATCCTTTTGCGGGTCGGAATCCCACCTCATCGACTTCGTTTCTGGATTCTTTCAGCAGCAAGAAATAAAACCTCGCTATTTACAACGTGAAAGCCCTTTCATGTTCTGCTAAACTTACTGAGTTTTATGATATGTTGGGGAGTTTATTGACTACACCGGCTAAGCTACCCTGACAGGCAGAGTTGAAGTTTCCAGCATCGTGGCTTTCCGGTGGCTTTCCGACCCCAGACATTATTAGCACCACCTGCTTTATACTTTGTCTGACCATTTTCTTGGTCACGTGATTCGCGGCTGCTGCGGTTCGCCGGCCTTTCCCCGTTAGTTTTGCCCTTCTGGATAATTACTAGGCCTGGGTGGCCAGTTCCTGCATTGGTCAGGATAATGGGCCGCAATCCCGCATGGCTTGCTGTATGTGTCCAAGGAAACCCTGTTAGTGCCACTGCACTTATCTGGCTTAGCTTTGCTGATGTGCAAAGATACTATATTTTATTGGACTGAGCAGCAAAATAAACCCAGGTATGTTGACCGCAAAAGTAAACCTAGCTTTCTATCAACTGAGGGAAAGGTCGATTTTAGGAAAGGCCACTCGGCAATTGATCGCATTTATGCTACGAACCAGGTAAACTGGAAACGTAGTGAAAAGGAAACCTCTGTGAATGACCGTTATAGATGACAAAATCGTTTCATCGTGTAGATCCACCGAAATAACAAACGTATTTGCAACAAGGCGTACAAGAGACCTGCATTAGGCTTCTAGATATGCTTAGGCTTTGACAGACACCAACTTTTGTTTTTGTACGACGTAGCCTGAACGCCAAAGCTGAAAATCAGGAAGATTGAATTGAGTGGAAGCATTTTGATCAACTTTATAACATGTGAAGTATGCTGAAAGTGCCACTTGATATAGGCAGAAAGTATGTGCAAAAGAAAAGTGGATAACTGTTCAAAGAATTTCAGTCAGATACTGCGAGAAGTGGCAACTCCACTCAGCTCTGAAATTTTGGCGAGATCAGAAGTAGCGTCCAGAAAGTGGGTACGACATCCTTCCAGCTGCAATTATGAAGTGTCCTTAAATATTTCTAGTTTGCTTGTATCCCTATATTTTATCGATAAATTTGCTTGAACGGGCCAATAAAAGTGACTTCAAATAATTTTGGCAAATCTTATTTTGTTGTGCGGTGCATTTCTGAACAGAAACTTCTCTTGAGAAAAATTTCCGGTCCGCACAATATTCGTATGTATGCTTTAAAAACCGCGTATCAGCCAGACTCTCGGGCCTCGCAATGATAAGCCAAACACCCTTTCGTGATTTATAGTTGGTATGTGGAACGGTTTGTAACGTTCCTCCCATTTTCTGATTCCCTAATTTATGGTATAAATGTATTCCATTGACAAAAAACCTCTTTCTGCATCCAGCCAGTTATCTGAGTAGATGAATATCTTTATACTTTTGTGGTAACGAATAGTTTCGTAAAACGTGTATGCAGCGAATATTAGGCCAACAATCTAGCACTGAGGCTTTTGTTTATCCCCTTTTATAGATTAGAATCATATTGAAATTTTTCCGAGTTCGCGGTGCTTTCATGTTCAAGGGCATCTTGAAGATAAATTTGCAAGGTTTCCTCGCATGGAAACTGCTTCATCGTCTGGCTGATTCACGTAAAATTTTATCGTAGCGTGCTGCTTTCCTTGACTTCCTCTTCATCAATGGTTTTGGCTCCATCGTCTTCAGTTATTTCTTGTACTTCAGCTTCCAATTCGGCCCTGACAAGAACGCTCCGTTCCTTAGTATTTTCAAGCTGCTCATAACTATTTCATCTGTTTACTACTCCGTTAAAAATGTGGATGAGGTATTTCCGCGCGATTGCAATATTTTTCGCCTTTTGCTTCACTCAATTGAGTGAAAAGGATCCACAGGTTTCTAATAAGGCTCGCCGGGAGTGGCATATAATTTAACACCAATTTCCGCGAGAATCCTTCTGCTGCCTACTGAACACTTCCGCTTCGCAGTCTGCCCAACTAAAGAGCAATGCGGAGACATCATTACCAAGTGGTTTGTTCCGGCCCGTTAATCTGCGCTAAGGACGGCGTCCTGGAATCAGCGACCAGCAGAGGATAAGCGAGGCGCTTCAGATTGCGTTAATAACGAAGGAAGCCTCTTAATCTTGTAGATCTCAGCCTGCTCGCTCCGCCCTAGTTACAGTCGAGGAAATGAAGCTGCTAAGCCCTCCCCCATCACCCACTCCTGGGGGTTGTTTACTCGTAGCGGTGTCTTGCTCATCTTCGCCAACGCACCCACCCGCACGGCGGGCTTGGAGACCCTGTGTAGCGTGCGTTGGCAAACGTTTGCACAATGCTCTTTCTCATCCCAGTCTCTCGAGGAAGGACCGTTCTTGGATGTCGGCAGCAACACGCAAATCGCACGTTTGCTTTGGGAGAAACGGCAGGCTCCAGTCTATTTGTGTTTGCTGCCTCGTGCTGTTAGCACAGCACCAAAGCTGTCTCCATTCGCTAGCCCTCAAGGCAAAAATAAAGCCAAGTTCTCGACTCATTTCGAGCATGCGGATATCTTTACACTTCCTGAACCTTTTTTCCCGGGGCAACTAAAACAAAATTGATGTCATTTAAAGGAGTGAAAAAGGCAACTTGTTACATGGCAATCGTTTACTCTTTTCTCTTCATCACGTAAATTTGCAAAAATAGAACAACCAAGGAAAACAAAAGTGGGGCAGTCTGGACTGTAAACAATATTTTGTGATACAACAAAAACACTAAGCAAGCCCAATCGACGCTTCCGCGCTGATAGAAGCCACAACGCTGAAAAGGTAATTTACATATTTTTCGTAATGGTCACTATAGCAACCAATACCTTTACAAGAACATTTCCTAGCCTAATTGGCTCGTCGTGCGACCTTGGTGAATTTCTTTACCTGACGCGCGCAGAACGCGATGGTTTTAATTTGTTCGGCACTGCCTTCCAGTTCCGACTCCGCTTTTCGCTATCCAGGCGCCAGTAGTGGTATTGTATAGTGGTGAGAACACACGCTGGCGGCCACGTTTCGCTAAAAAAAGAGCAGCGTGCAGCTGCTACACCGTACTCATAAAAGTAATTGATTTGCTACTCGCACTAGAACGAGCATTGTTCATGCGTCCCTAGAACAAATTATGCCGTTTCCATCTATCCGAAACCGTAACAGTGGTTACGCTTGCTGACTCCGCCCTAATTGCCACAGTCTATTTATTCGCCATTGTCCCCTCACACTTACGGTAACCATGCTAGCTCGCGAACAAACGTACCACGGGGCGTTTGAAGCAACAAAAGTTTGCTTTGAGTTTATACAACGCCTTAATACCAAACCGGCTGAAATGTCCCAACTCCTAAATTACGCACACATCACAAACGTGGCGCACTGAAACGTTGAGCGCCACGTTTTTTTATTTTAGGGCATTTCACATAAAAGGGCTCTGATTACGTTCGATTGTACGCTTTGAGTGAAAAGGTGACGACAGCTGAGCTAGAACGCGAGACAGAAAAAGAATATTTGAAAAGCCCAGACGCTCTCCTACAAGGCAGGGGAATGGGGATGCCTGTTTAAATTCCGTACCGTGACTTGAGCGTCTACGACCTGTCAAAAGCAGTCGACTGGCGGGAAAACGTCTCAGTGGTGCGGCAGGCTCTGCCATCGCCTGCGCCTGTCTGCGAATTCAGTAGGCTGCGGTTTCAGTTTACACGGTCCCTAGCGGCGTGACTGGTATGCTCCGTTCTTCGGTCTGCTGTCCATTGCACCATCCTACTCTCCATCCCAGTGAGCAATGTTCACTGCACAGAAACTGTGCTTTTATGGCGCGCCATTGTTCACGCACGCAAAAAAAAAAAAGACTGGTCTTAAAGAGGCATTCTGCTGCACGAGTCGTTGCAATGATTATCTTATATTTACGTTTACTGTACAGAAATGTTTTCTGCACCACTTCCGCCTTATCTTCCTCTCCTCAACTCCATGCTACCCGAAGCTGAAACAAACATTTGTGCACCGTATTTTTTTGTAATGGTTCTTCTCGAAATTTTATACATCCAAAGCGTTATGTAACGAGCCATTTTGTACATTATTTCATTTCGGCATGTCTAAATGTGATGTCAAGTGAAATATTTCAAATAGTCATTGCGCCAAAACGTACCGATGCCTAAAGCGCCCACGCCAGGAACCACGATGATTCTCCGTGCACTTCCGTCCAAACTGGAGACACAGGAGTGCCATGAGCGGCCTAGAATCTTCACGCAAGCCATCCGAGTACTGCAGAGTCCAACGACTGGCCATCTGTCCTTTTGCTTGAAAACATTCTGCAAGCGTGGCTCCAGAAAAAGCGTATTATAGTTGCTGTATACTGTAATGCCCTCATGAACTACAGGCCATTCGGGGGCAAAGGGTGGGCTCAGCACTTGATAGGCATGGCTGGATATCTTTGGGAGAGGCCTTCGTCCTGCGGTGGACACAACCAGGCTGATGACGATGCTGATAATGATGCGGATGATGATGATGATGATACGCAACTTACGGGCGCATATAGAGAAGGGTAACAGAGTGGATCCCTAGAGAAGGCAAACGTGGCAGGTGGCGGCAGCAAGTTGGATGGGCAGATGAGATCAAAAAGTTTGCGGGATAAATTGGCCGCAGTTAGCACAGGACCGGGATAATTGGAGATTAATAGGAGAGGCCTTTGCCCTGCAGTGGGCGTAGATAGGCTGATGATGATGATGATGATGATAGGGAAGCTTTCTGTAGAGGAGAATACAAAAAACTGTCACATATCAAAGCTCCCGAGGAGACCTCCTCTAAGTGAGCTATACGTTTTAACTCTACGGCGTATAACAACAGTGCACAACTGTCATCCTTTGTTATCCTGAGGCGACGATGAGGGAGATAGGGACCAAAACAGACTCATAGAAGAAAAAATGTTCGTGGTGAGTGTACTGCGTGCTCACCAAAAAGTCCTTCGCGTCTGTACTGCGCAGCTTTTAACCTTCACGCCCTATCACTGTAATTTTCAACTCGAAGATGATTGCATTACATATGAAAAATCGACAATGCCGAAGAGACGACCGCCCAGTTGTGCATAATGAGAGAGAGAGAGAGATAGATAGATAGAGAGAGAGAGAGATAGAGAGAGAGAGAGAGAGAGAGAGAGAGAGAGACGTTTATTAGCAGAGTATTTATGTAGGTGCAGGAGTGGTTCCTTTCACGAGAATCCATGAGCTGCCTTAGCACCGGCTGCACTCTCGGTGAGCAGGAGCTGGTCCGAGGGACAGGGGCTGGACGGCAGTGTCTCCCGCGGCTCTTGAGGAATTGGGATGCGGGGAAGGGGTGTCGGTACTTTTTATTATACACCTAGGATATATGTCTGTGTGTACCAGGTTCTTGGCAGTATTTGAATTCTGCTGAATATTGGGGGTGGGATAACCGGTGTAGCCTAATTGGGTGCCGGAAGGTGTTGGTTTGTAGGAGTCTAAGTGTTGTTTCTTGAGCTTTCCTGAGGTTTTAGTGAGGTAGAGGGAAAGTTCGTCGATTAAGCTTGTAAGTTGTTATTTCGTTGTATGTTACAAGAGGTATAGGTATCTTCACATCCTCCGAGGCCTGGTCGGCAAGTTCTCGGGCCTTTTGGTACGCAAATTCGTTGCCCTACATGGAAGCATGTGCAGGCGTCCTCACAATCCTTACTTTTCTGTCTGGGAATTTGGTTGAGAGCATACGGTGCGTTGCTGGTGCCACCCAACACGACCTGAAGCTCCTGCACGCGTCCTGGTTACGACCACCGTGGCTTCCGTGTGCGTGAGGGCCAGCGCCACAGGTAGCTCCTCCGCTTCTTTAATCAAGCGGTTATTACGGTGGCACTGACAAGGAGCTCTGTCTTTGTGGTGACTACGCTGTCTTTGCTCTTCTGCCACGGATTGCGGGTGCATCCGTGCAGGCCGTTTCTGGGAGAGTGCCGTATTTCTTGTTTCAGGCTTCAGCTGTAGCTCCTCGTCGACCGGAGTGGCGAACCGGGTGCATGTTCTTTGGCAATGGGTTGGATAAGATATTATGCCGCCACCGCTCAGGAAGCTGCTTGTTCGGCTTCACGTCTGCGGAGCTCCATTTGATTTGGTTCAACAGTTTTTGACCGGTTTTTGTCATTACAAGCCGTGCTCTCTGGCTGGAGAGGTGGCCCTTTATGAGCTCGTCCACCGTGTTGTACAGACCTATACGAAGGAGCCTATCAGTTGACGCACTCATGGGGATCCCAAGGGCTTTCTGCATAATGACGCGCTTATTTCTAACCGTTCCGGCTTAAGCAAGCGCCCTCCGGCGCAACTACCGCTAGCAATAGGCGTGCTCTGGCAGTTCTCTGCAGTGCGAAGCCGGGCTTTGCTTCGACCCGAAAGTTGCGACCCTCCCCTCCTGTTATGGAAAACGTATTTGTGGTTCAGGCACCACAATGAAGAGATTGTGATTTTCGCGCAATGGGCATATGAAATTTCTTGTTAACGCTGCTTGGCACTTTTTATGCTGAGAGCATCTGTAGTCAATTTAACTCTTTCGATTTCGTGAAGCAGTGCGTGGAGGAGTAAGGAATGTACGCGTGGCACGCGTGTGAGTTAGCGACAGCAGTCTAAATCTTCTGGTGTGAAGATATAACGAAACTTAGAAACAGAGCAGGTTTCAAGCTGTAAAACGGAAGGAAAGAAGCAGACAGCAACACATAACTTATTTCTAACGCTGCGCATGACCAAGTCATAAAAACATGCTGTCGGTTTGTGTACTATAAGCGGAGGGAGTACTGTCTCTTTGCGAATTGAAAGAATGGATGTATTCTTTCATTTGCGCGAGACGGAGTGATTCAGTAAAAGTGTGTATTAAGGAACAGGGCCGTAGGTGGAGCCATTAGTTCAGAACGCCACTGGTGCCACCCTCTGTTTTCCCCTATTCGATCGGCTGCATATTTGTGGCGCCGGCTTCTCTCCCTACCAGCTTAATGGTGCAGAGAAGAGCATTGTGCGAGCCTTTTAAGCTTGATCTTGGAATTTATTGCTGCACAAAATGTTCCGCCTAGGGTTTTGTGACCATCCGTCCACCTTGGCGACGCATTGTGCACATGTTTGCAGTCCTCTACGCGTCTGGTAGCATCAGCTGGGTGTGTCGGTAACTCGTTACTTCAACAGAATTGAAAGCTGGGCTAGTTGGTATCTGTCCGCCCGAAACAGCGCTTAAGAACACAATGACGAGGAAGAGACAAGACAAGACAATGACAAGACAAGACAATGACAAGATGGCCCTGACTCTCAAAATATTTAATCGGAAGAAAACACACATATATACAATCATACACCACTGGTGTCTCTAAACGTCATCACTACACAGTTACTTCTCGTTACAGAACTCGTCACAGAACTCGTTACTTCTATCAAGAGACAGCTTCTAATATTGGAGTATTGTACGTTGGGAAGAAGAAAACGTGGCGCAAACTAGACGTGGACGAAGGAAACGACGTAAGACATATACAGGCGCCTGTCTTACCTCGTTTCCTTCGTCCCCGTCTAGTTTGCGCCACGTTTTCTTCTTCCTTAAAATATGTACCAACTAGCTCAGCAACAAGTTTTGTTATGTACGTTCGGGAATTGAACTGCTCACACGTCCCAGTGACCGGAATTGGATGTTTTTTCTTCCCAAGCAATAAAAAGGAATAGAACTGCGGTTAGTTTAGACTCCTGGGGATGGAGATAAAATGGAACATGGGGGTCCCATTCGGCAGACCGTATTCGTACCACTGTTACTTGAAACGCTTGTACGGTTGTAGGGCAAAAATCCCTATTGAAACGTTTGTACCGCAAAAATCACATTTGACTTGTCTGGTAGTAGACTGCCTACCTGTGAATATGGCGTTGTTAGTAATGTGCCACGCTGTTTTTTGATTAGTTTAGGCCCGTTTTCGGAACATTCTCCCTGCTGGGTAACACGCATGCCTCTCTTGTCCCGCTCAGTATTCATGGAACAATGCCTTGCCATCCCGCGCACATGGCAGATGACACTAATTTGCTCAGAATAATGTGCAGATTTCACATTTTCTGCTTGAACTTTATCAGCGTCCTCATCTTCAATCTTCCCTCAATAGATCTCTTCAACTATGGGAACTAACTTTTTTCCGCTCTGTTTCTCGAACCTTAAAAAAAACTGCTAGTCGTGTATTGCAGCAGACGGAAATCCGCTCCCACACTAGGCGGTCCGCACTCTTCCAAACTTTATTTGAGTCCCTCTGACCACCAGCTACCTATCGAAGTAACTTGTGAGGTGAATCTCATGGTAGAAACATTATGATAATCCTACCGTGAAGCGCACTGTAAAAAAATGGCCAATTTTACGGAGAAAGCTGCTGGTAAAATGTTGCCGGACACATTTCCGTAATTTAGACGACGGAAAGAATTTTAAGAACGGACATTCCGTAGTACGGAAAGGCCGTAACAAAACAAACACTCCGTTTCAAAAAGCACGGCTTTCCGTAATTGATAGAACCTTCAGAAAAGAAGAAAAAAAACACTTCGACGAGGAATCGAACCCGCGACGTTGATCGAATGGGCACGACGCTCGAGACCACTGCACCACCGCACGAACGCTGCACTTGTGCCGAACAACCTGTACACTACATAGATGCCCACCTGCGTGTGCCATACATCGTTGTTTACTAGCTGGCTTACAGATTTCCTGCGCTAGATAAAGTGCGATTTCTTAAATAGCGCTTGCGCAGTAAGGTTCCGCGAAGCCCCCACAATAGTTGATCCGCCATCAACTCCGCTGTTTCGAGAAAGCGCGCGCAAAATGTGTGTGACTTGGCTGCGACTGCATGAAATACGTGCTTGCTGTGCTTTGGTTTTAAGCTTTAGGCTAAATATTTCGGCCGATATTGATTCCTTAAGACCTAAATCACCTTCCGCAACTCTGCTTCCGCACGCAAATGACCTTATAATTTCTACAAGTGTGCCGGTCACACATGCATGTGCAGTTTGCAGGTCCGGGGCAGCGAATGTCGCCGGAGCGTCGTAAAGACAAGATACAGCGCTTCGTGCTTGAGCGGTATGGGCCTCATGGTCCTCAGTAAAGTTTACTACACTTTTAGACACTAACGAAACAGAGCCGCATTCATTACGCCACGAATGTTGTCAGGGCGCAGTTTTTGCTTCTCGATCGATTCCCGATGATCGACACGACAATATATTTCTTGCAGTTATTAATAAACTGATCTGTTTCTGTTCTGCATCATACAGAGGAAACGCTCGTATTTTGCATCGCAGAAATACTTTCCGTTTGACGCGTAACGGAGAGAGCATCCGTATACTGAGGGACGGAGCGCACTTCCGTTAAATTACGGGTGTTTTCTTTGTTCTGCATCAAACGGAACACGGATCTGTTTTATTACGGCCATCTGGTCCGTAATTTGTCCGTAAAATTACGGGATTGTTTTTACAGTGCGTCGCAAATCATTTAGGATTACACGACGCTGTGCAAGAATTCTGATTTGCTAGTGCCCAGAATCCCGTCCCGGTTACCCCTTTGCCTTTACCTACCTTTTCTTTGCCCACCCCATCTTGAAAGGCAACCCTTATGATGGTAATTGAATGCCAGTCACTGTCATATTTGATCTACGCCGCCTGATCACTGAAACAAAAGAATAATACAAAACGAAACTATCAATCAATCATATGCTTGCTTTCCTGTGGTTTGCACTGAAGTGCAGCTTCAAATTTTCCGAAAGTATGCAACTCAAAGACGATTTGTATGAACTCTGTCACTGAAGACTGTCGGTGAGACATTTCGGTGTAGTGCATTACTCCGCCTTCGTTTTCGATCGCGCTTGCTGTGGCGCTTCCGCAAGAATACGGTACTCCCGCATGAACTGATTTTGGTTTTGAAAAGAACGCCAAACATACTGACGGCAAAAGACCTCCGCGGGTTGGTCAAGGTGCACAGGCGTATAAAGATAGCGACACAAACGCTGATGTCGAGTGGACGATAACGGCTCCGCACAGCGTTTCTGGCGCATCCGTTTCCCGGTGCGCTGATTGGACAGAATGAGGAACGAGGATATGGCCGCCGCCGCCGCCGACACTTCGGGCTTGTCTGGCTGCTGTGGGACGCGTGCAAGTTTCAGAGCGCGGGAGAGGCCAGTCGCACGGCTTCAGGGCCCAAGAACGCGCGACTCGAGGCATCATCACGTTCGCACGCTCTGCCGTTCCCGTCGAAAAACCCTCGCCCACCGCCGGGGTGCTGTATCCGCCCACGGAAGCTGTGACACCCCGTCCGACACCCACCAGGATTGTCCACCCTTTAAACAGAATGGCATTGCGTGACCCGTCTGTGCCCCCTTCTGTCCGTGCGCTCTGTTCCCTCTACGTCTCGTCCGCGTATGTCTTGCGCCATTCCAAGGAGAAATAAATGTATCTCCGGAATTTATGGAAATACATAGCTCCACAACGGCGAGAGTGCTAATTTTCAAATTTGTGTGGGCGCCACAATCGGGCTCAAAACCAAAATCGGCTTCAAAACAGCCAGCAGCATCCCCACGCACACTAGTTCTTCCTGAAATCCAATTCAATCCAATCAAAAATAATCCGTCAGCGTCACGCGAATATATTTCGGCGTACCGATTCTTCGATGGGCACACGTGAACTACAGTGCACTAGAAGTTCAGTGTACCTTAGTCAGTAGTTGCTCATATTGCTGCTGCTGCTGAATTAGCGCGTCGTTTTATCATTCTGGCTTCCATGAAGCGTCTTTTAAGCGCAAAATAAATTTACTTGCCGACATCGGCAGGAACCAAGCAGTATCACACATACTGGGCGCCCCGGAAGCAAGAGTGCGCCACTGGTCTAAACAAAGCCGAGCCATATTTAATGCAAGGCTTCACCAGTCTGGAGTAGGAAGTTCTTCGAGAACTTGAAGTCCCCCTAGCAAAAATTCACAAAGGAGCTGCGAATGAACCAACGGCCCATCGCGCCTGAAATTATGAAGGTCAACACGCTTGAAACAGCAAACACCTTCAATATTCTTCACTCCAGTTTCAAGACCAGCAGGAACTGAATAAGCAAGTTTATGAAGTACAAAAGATTTTTGCTGCCACAGCTGCATGCACCACATAAAATGTTTTCTGTCTGAAAAGTGGTGCCACCTTTTTTTACACCTGCTGGGGTAGAATCAAGGTCAAAATGTTTCTTGTAGTTGTCATGGCGAAACTTGCCAGCGGGTTACAATCGGGGGCGCGTTACTGATCGTGCAAGTACGGTGTGTCCACAGCAAGTGTTACGCTGTCCAAAATGATGAGCTGATGACAAACGTTTTCCTCACTGGCTCAGAGATGCGATATTTTATTTCACGCTCAAATTCACCTCTTAAACAGGGAGACTAAGCCACATGCAGAGTACGAAAGCCTGCAGTTCACCTAGGTTTGTGACAAAAATAATAATGTGAAGGTCGTATCGTGCTCTTTTAATTGTCCCGTAACCGAACTGATCCCAGTAGCTTCAGAGCAATTGTCGTCGTGCGCTAGAGCGAGTATTTTTATTGGATACATATATTTTAACTCCTTTTTTCACCCCGGCTAATCCCTTATTCTCCGTCGTGTTGGTGTATGTGGGTCTAGTGATCTGCCACACCCCCTTTCACAGGAGCTTCGCATGGCGCGTTCTTTGCAGCACTCACTTGCATCTGATAGTGAAACTCGCTTTGACACAGAATGCGTCTTATCATCGCACTTTCGTGCCCGAACTCGTCCTGTAGCATCACCCGTTACGCACCGCTGTCGCAGGCGTTTGGTCGCCGTGCGTAAGAAAACTAGACGAAACCTTACCCATCAGCCTCGAAACAAGGCATTACCGCTACGCTTTGCGGACGTTGGAGGAAACCACGAAAGAGCCACACATGGCTGTGGGGCGTTAGTGCACGCGCGCACGCAGGCTACGACATGGGTCGTGCGCTCGCCGGAAAGTGGCAAGCAGGCTGCAAGGGACCATCAGGCCTTCTAGCCGTCAGGCCTTCAGAAAAAGAATAAGCTCCGGAAGACTGAGCCAGAATGATCATTATGGTTACGAAGGTCGCAGTGACTCTGATAGTCAACGACCCCAAAGTCAAAGCAAAAACTAATCCAGAATAATTAGTATGCTGTGGATGGTGGCAGTGATAATGACAGTCAGAGACCTCAAACTCAAAGCTGAAGCTACAAGCATTAGCCCTCTCACTGTGATAGGGCACGCAGGGGCTTGCCGAAAAAGATATAAAATAGTCAAATTCTATCACAAGCGACGTCCCACCAAACTAACAGAGTGGGCTTCCAGTCTGCGCAAACTGCACCTCATATCGCAAGTTTCCTTGCATGGAATGGACCTAGGTTCTGTAGAGTTCCACCAGACCCGGCAGCTAGTGTCACGGAATCGTAAGGAGGATAAACAGAAAGATAAAAAGTTGAGCTTGAGCCAAATACATTCTTTCTTGCGAGGAAGAGAGGAAGAGGTTGTCAGTGTGACTGAGCTTGCTTCATCTCATGAGGAGTCTCTTATTAGATTTCTCTTAAAATAGGAACAGTGCCCGTCGCCGTCGTCGCCAGCGTCAACACTAATGGTACTAAAGTATCCTCCCCGGAAACGAGCTAATGAATTCACACCTTTTGGTTCTTGTGAGGATTGAACTCGAAGCCCGGGGCAGGAACCCAGGGCGTTACCGCAGCACTGATTGGGCACCCCAGCAGAGGAGTGAGAGGAGATGGACCGGGGCGGGACTGATGAACGTGACGGCACGTGAGTAGCCCTGACTGTGGGGAACGACGGCCAGTGTGCCTGTCGGAGTAATTGGCGGCAAAAGACGAAGGATCAAAGTGAACAGGGGCAAACACCAGATATCAGTGAAAAAATTAAAGCCGTTCCACTCAATGTGAAAGCTGTCGGAAGTGCAGAGCAGTGATTCGCCATAATGGGCTGTACCGCCGTTATCCGCTCACTTGCTGCCACTCGATGCATTTCAAATTTCCCTCCTTCGCTGTGCTCGTGCGCCCCCTGCCTGAAACTGCGCCAGCGGGAGTTCTGTTCTTTTAGCGCTTGCTTTAATTCCCTATGCCGGAGCTGTTTTGAGTCATTTTGAACGCGTAATTTTTTTTCTTGTGCGGCTGGAGCCATTCTGCGTCATTTCGAACGCGCCATTTTTTCTTGCGCGGCTGGAGCCTTTCTGCGTCATTTCGAACGCGCCATTTCTTTCTTGCGCGGCCGCGTTTTTCGGTTACTATCGTAAACACAAACCCAACGAGCGTTCCAAACTAAATGAACGCAGAGGCTGCCAGCGATATGCACAAATTTCTCCTGAAATGTACCTGCAGTTTTCTTTGTGCTAAATTACGGGGAGATGTATGACAAGAGCCAGCGGTTCACGAGGTTTGAATGGTTATGACTATTTAAACCGCGTGGTTTTTGAAGCCTCAGCGTGACTCCCTCACGCCGGTGCAGAAGGCGCTACTTGGGTCCGTTATCTCGATGCGCCGCCTAATTCCGGCAGGCGCATCGCCCGTTAGCGAGCTAAGACGACAAGACGAGCCCATGAATTAGTACAATGTCGCCAATATCCCTGTCCTGTAAGGAGCTTTATATCCTAGTTTCAATCACGTCTTGCAATCTTTCAAAGTATTTACCTTGAAAGACCGTCTAATTTCTTTCGTGCGGAAGCAGAGCTTCTCTATTTGACTTGAAACTATCCCGGAGTGAACAGCGGAGCAGCTGTCTTACTTCTAGGTTAAAACCATACCATACCACTTCCCCAACTATTTCTGGGTTGTCTTTTCCCTTCTGTTATTTGCTCTCTCGCAATCTTTATAGGTGCGCCCTGATACCAGCTCCGTAAACATTTCTGTCGCAATACTATTTCCCTCTCCTCGCCGATAAACTTCTCGCGGATCGTTGTTTGAAAAAAAGTATTATTAGCTTTGACAGGCACCAGGTACCTCCTTTCCTTATTTCAGCTAGTCAGCAATATTCTTGGCATAATGCGAACTTATACTACTCTGTTGAATGCATTTGTTGGGTCCAAACAATACCTAAGACTAGTAAACACATGTTGGGTCATTTGCTTTTAACATCTTGCTATATGCAAGAAATTGTAGTGGAAATAACTTGAGTTATAGCAATAACCGTGATCTTCACAGGTGGCTGTCACTGCAAATAACTATAGCATGTAATTACCGCCATTTATTTCTTGCTTTGATAACTTCTTAAATTTGAAGTGGGCAAAGCGGGTGTTCGTCTGGAAGTGACGAACTAAAAAAAGTTCAGGTGATATTAAAGCATTTTATCACATCACATTTTACTTTCATATTGTGTGGTTTCTTGGACGAGTTCGTCAGTCGTGAATAACATGTGCGTGCGAAGGACTGAGGACACAAGGAATAGACACGACACGCCGTGCCCAGTCTACTCTTTGTGTCATTCGTTCGTCCCTCCTACACTTAATTTCGCAATTTTCTTCAAAGCGTAAAGAATTGTCAACGTCGCGTGGTACTTCGATATGTGATCAGCTTAAACACGGGCACTCTTCCTCTAGAATGGTAACTGCAGGAAAACAAGGTTTTCAAATACGTACTATCTCTACAGGCGTTTAGACGAGTCGAAGCCTTTGTCAGGTTACAGTAGAGGGCAGCGTCAACTTTTAATTAAGAACAGCCTCAGTGGGGCGATTTATGCTGGCGGGAGCAACGCGTCTACTAATTGAGTGTCAAGTCCTTGATTTGGATTCGGGAAACCTTCGAGCAGGCCTTGGCGAGACTTCTGCTCAATAACGTTTTCGCGAGTCAGACTCGACCAGAGTAATTTTTTTTCGACGGGGAGTTTTCTGACAATCCTGCATTGGTCGATCTAATAGCAGTGCGCCAGAATTTGGTAGGCTGGAATTTGTCTTTTGAATTTTCTTGGCACTAATGATAAATTTTCTGCTGCACCAATGCAAGCACAGCATGTTGTGTGCGAGGTGGCGATTATGGGAGCACACCATGTGGGGACGTCCTTATATGAGTAAATTTTAAACAGCATGTAGTGCATACACGTGCTAGCGGATACTGCATCTCAGTACACGACCACTATAACGCCGTATTCGAACGTTCGAACATAGTTTAGAGCCCCAGGGTAGCATTTTTAATTGTCGTATTCCTTTTCTCATACAGTACCCATGGGCCACGGCTCAAAAAAGGAACACTGCAGCTTCATCGGACACGACCGCTGTTTGTGGAAGCACAGATTACCATGCTTGTGATTATAGTGACATCTTCGTGCCGAGCAGAAAAACAGCCTATCGTACGATAATCGCACCAGTTCTAGATATCCTGAAGGCGTTTGCTGTTTCACCTCAGCACACTTTCTTCATAGTGCGAGCTGAAACGCTCAAGTGGAACAGGAGCCAAAGAGTGTGATGGAGCATGCGCACACAGGCCTGGCTGAACGCCGAAGCCCAAGTAGAAGTAAAACTACCCCCAGAAAAGGGGCTGACACGACGACTTCTCAAGAAGCCGCCAAAGCAGTTTGATATGTGTTGCGAGCAGTCAATGCAGGCATTTCGGCACGCGAGGCCTCGTTGTCCCTGCTGAAGGACGACGCGTTGAAATTGCTCAAAAAGGTACACTGTCGCCGTCTATCACCCAATTTCAAACATTCAGCAGCGTAAATAGGGCGAAGCATTTGCACGTTGAATTTTGACGGCTCCCAGTAAACAGGGCCGGCTCATCTTGTGTGGTGCGACAGGGCGTCGTGACATGACAAGCGAATGCGCTGAAGCTTCTGTTATGCCCGAAGACGTAGTGGTTTGAAGACTGGCCATGGTGTCTTAAAATGACCAACAAGGTGTCTCAAAAGGGCCAAACAAGCACACAATGATGCTGTGGTTTGTCGAACGTCACGTGAACGACGAAAACGTTCGGGTAATTCAAACACTGCAAATACTTACAGCGACAACAACTAAAAGCGAGTCGGCCTTTTCATGTAGGGAGCATGGTTTAACATGAATGTAAATTTGTTGTCGTGTTCGCATACAAGTAAAATATTACGGGTTAGTTTACCGTTGCCATCTGATGGGTTCGAGCTGGTCTAACCTAAGCAGTAGCCCTCTACTGAAGCGTGTCTGCTACGGTGGGCGCAGCTTCTGCGCCTCGAGCTTTTAAACACCTACAATACTTGTATGCATTCTCTCATACGTTTCCTTGAATGCGGCACAAAACAGTACCGGTGGTCTGAGCTGGACTTGGGCGACAATGTCTCTACATGTGTCAGAGAACACATACCCTAATCGATTTTTAAAAATTTGTTTAAATGCTTTAAATCTGCGCCAATATTACAGCACTAAGCTAAGGCGACAAAAGTTGTCGATACGTTCACATTTTGGTGACCTAACCACTGACTTTCTCTGTTCCCTTATTTTCTCGCGTGGAAGTGTTTGCGTCCCGTGAAAGATCCTGTTCTGGCTGCATTCAATATCATCTACTACTTTGTCCGTAACTACCAGAAGTCGTCAAGCTACAACGATACCACTAGCAACGTGAACAGCACAACTACTTTTATTACAGATGTCGAATCCTTTGGTGAGAAAACTAATTATAGAAACACTGGTCGAAGTAACGGTACTTTTCTCCTGCTTTTTTCGAAGGTAGACGATTGGCTCGGTTATTTATGATAACATTTTAAACATCTCACTGTCGCGGCTGCAAGGTTTTGTGAGGGAAGGCGAGAGAGAAGCGAGATTAAAAATGTCCTCGTTAATGGCTATTTTCCAGTCCCCTTCCCACGCTGCGCATTCGGAAGGGCAATGAAAGGATCACGCCGCCTTTTTAAATTGCGGAGCACTTTAGGGGGCCCGCCCACGGCGTCACGCAGGCAAATGCAGGCTCCGGGAAAATCACCGCTTCCCTTGTCGGGATCGAACCCGGCCTCCATGGCGTTACGAAGCCGATGTCTATTCCATTGCGCCACACTGGCAGAGAAGAACTTCTTGCTGGGCTAGTTGGTGAATAGATGCCATTATCTGAAGCGCAACGCACGAAGAACAGAGCAGACGAGACAGGCGCTACTCGTCTGTCTCGTCTACTCTGTTCTTCGTCCGTGTGCTTTTGTTGCGCTTCAAATCATGGCGTCACCCTGGCACACGCTACTCATATGCAAAGTGTTGGGGGTAATCATCGCGCTGAGCCGTTTCCACGAAGGCTGCCGTTGCTATGCCGCAAATAAGTACAAAATAATATAAAGTAAGAAAAAAATATTGAATTAACGCTTCAAAATACCCCAAATTAGCAAAACTCAATTCAGTGCCTCTTATAGATCCAGTGTCTCTTTCACTGCGTCGGAAATGTTATCGCCTGTGGATAATAATAATCTTTATTTCATGTTCCAAGTAGTACATGAGGGGGCGAAAGAAAAAGCTGCTCTTGGCAGCTTGACCAGCTCCCGCCCCCTTTTTGCAAGGACAGCATAGAGCAACACATGAATAACAAGAATGTGTGGTTTTTGACTGTTTCAAAGGTAACACTCGCTGAAGGGGTTATAAATGTTACAAGATACTAGGTTGGAAACTTTTCTAAGCAATAATACAAGAGAAATAACCTGACAATGCCTGATATTTCATAAACTTTTCTACCACAACCCCATTCTTAAACAAGCACTTTTCACTCGTACCTCGTACATATCTTCTCGATCTGACCACGTGCATCAAGTACCGTATTTACACGATTCTAATGCGCCCCCGATTTTAACGCGCACCTGATTTTCCTGGCAAAAAAAAACGAAAAAAACTTGCACCTCCGATTGTAACATGCACGGGACTTTGTGACCCAGACAAACGAATGCGAGAAAAACGGGCGATTTATTTCCCGAAGTAATGTCACTCATCTCACTCCTCGTCGCTCTCCGCGTACCACAACATCTCGTCCTCGGTGCCTTTAAGCGCGTTCGCGATGCCACACTTCTGAACGAACGTTCAACCATGGTCGATGGGATCGTGGCCCACGCCTCGCACGCCCATCCCGCGAGCTTCTCCAGAGGAGCACGCTTCAGCCGACCGCTCGTTTTGAACGCGTGGGAGCCGCTGCTGCCATTGCTGTTATCAAGCGCGCAAGTGGAAACGATTTGACGATTTGTGTGAACGCCGATAGAAAAGCCTAGGCGCTTATGCTTCCTGCGTTCGAAAAATTGTTGCTAAACATGGAGGAAGTCTTCCTCCATGTTGCTAAAGGCTTTGGCGCCATCTTGAGATGGCGATGGCGATGGGTGGGACGAAATTTCCGCTGTTTCGGCAGTTTCGGTTTTGTATCCAGATTCTAACGCGCATGCGAATTTTCGGACTATTTTTTCGAAAAAAAAGTGCGCGCTAGAATCGGGTAAATACGGTAAGTGTACTTGCAAGCCGTACTAACATGTATCACGATTCCTAACATTCCTACAACCAGCATTGACTGGAACCACCTTCCTGCCTCCATCGTTGATATACGTGATCCTGTTAGATTCAAGATTGCTGTACAAAATGCCCTGAATTGACAATTGACCATGTGCTCTTTTTTTCGGTACGTACCACTTTTGTACCACTCCTTTCTCTGAAGCCTCTGGGCCTTGAAAGTATTCTAAATAAATGAATGAGTAGGACTTATCAGAAACTGCGGCACCCTCTCTTGACTACTTGTGGTATCAACACCAGGCTGATACTGAAACTAGTCAAGATAGGGCACCACAGCCCCTTTCGAATCACTGCTCCGCACTTGGCAGCTGTCACGTTGAGCGGAATTGCTTTAATTATTTTCCTTTCCTTTCTTTCTGTACCGCATCTATATCAGCTGTTTTGTACGTAGTCTCTTCATCTTTCTTATGACCTGTTGCAACACGGCGCAAAAAATGCAAATGAAAGCGCAAGGATAACAAGACCTGGGACAAACAGGGGCAACAAATGGAGCCTTCTTCCAGTGCACCCTTAGTTCCCCTGTTCCTTTTTTTTTGTCGTCCGCATTTTTTTGTTTCGCTATTGCTTGCTGTTATTCAGCCGAACAGTACGTTATAATTGCTTAATGAGGGTAAGTTCTCCCGTTTTGTCGGTGTGTTAAGAGGGCTTCATGGTGGCCCTAATTTGGGTCAGGTCCCCTTCCTTAGGGAAGAAGGAGGGGAAAATTGGAATCAAGGTGTACTTGCAAAGATGACATAAACGCGTTGTCTGCAGGCGTGTTAAAAGCAAAGCTTGAAGTTGGGTTGGGCTCGGCGAGTTGTGCGTCTTTCCTGTATAGAGGGCGCTGCAACGTAAACAGGGTCTGCCTGCAGGCGCGGAAGGAGAGTTGTGTTCAAGTTATCTCGTGGAGTGACAGCTTTTGTCATATTACCGAGGTAAAAAAAAAACCCAGGCCATCTCCACTAACGTGAAACCCAGGGAGGGGCAAAGCATGCAGTGTATAAGTGTATTCAAAGATTGTAAGTCTCTCTCTTGCCACAAGGTGCGCGCTGATATACGCGCCATCCCAATTACGAGGACGGAGGAGAAGTGAAATTCCAAACGGAGAACTGCACATTTTGAAGTTAAGCGAGCACGCAGCGAAATAGAAGCAAGCAAGCAAGGGTGAACCAAAAACGAGTGTCCCGGTGCGTTCTTTTAGTACGCGTTTTTGCCCATGGAGATCAAACGTTCTAGCGGGAGGCGTTGGAAAACGAATGTCCCGGTGTGTTCTCTCAGTGCGCGTTACGGTCTAGCGCGAGGCGTGGGAAAACGAGTGTCCCTGAGTTTTAGTACCGCAACCACTTGAGAAAACAAACGACGAACGATGACGACGACGACATGAGACGCCGACAGCCGATCCCCAAGAGGCTTCGTCCCTAAAAAGCGCTGCTGCAGTGGCCAGATGAAGGACGCTTGACTGAGCTTCCTCGGACGCTTATTTGTGATTGTAGGCGTGAAAAGACGTGCATGCTCCAGTGATGTGGTATCGGCAACCCTAGAAATGACTTTTCTGGCATTATATCAAACTATCCGTAACACTATTCCTAAAGTCAGACTCCTGGAAAAACGGCGTTTGAAACTTCAGGCAGCTTATAACGAACACATCGGGAATCGGAAATCAGTTCGCTATATCCGTTTTTTCGCTGTATCTGGGCGTAAAATATATGTGCAGAAACGGTAACGGCAAGCGAATATTTATTCTTCATAGCAGGGATTTCGTTAAAACCGGGTTCGCTAATAGTCGGCTATACTGTAATAAAATAAACTTAAGTGATCCATCAGTAGGATATTAATTGGATGTTAAGCACGTATTGACTCTATCTCGTAAAGATACTCGGCTCGTATGATAGCTTGTCCTGTTTAATAAAGCCAACCCAGATGATCTCGCTAGTACAAGTTTATCGCAATCAATCTTAGCCCACGTTGATGCATGCTACAATCGAAGACGAGCCCGTAGTTCAGCTTCGCCGCAATGCCCTCCAGTTACAAAACCATGCTATCAGCAATGCGAATTTGGCGAATGATAGCAGCGTGCAAAGCATTTGACTGGAAAATGCGACCTTAGCGGTGACTCTGCACCATGATTGCATTGCGGGATGCCACAGCGTGGGCATAACGTGTGAGTCGAATCGTACGCTGGGCATGGTCATTCGCCGAAATTTTATTTTTTGGCTGCATGGGCTGACCAATCGAGTGCATGCTGATGATGATGAACCACGGGATTTTATGAGAGTATAAAACCGAGCTAATGAGGCCGCATGGCAACTATAAAAAGGTCGACCGGGCAAACTGCACTGCGGCAACATGACCAAAACTGCCGACCGGTGGCCCAGACTTATTGGCAGCAGTAGAGCAGCACCGGGTAATTGAGAGAAATAGATTCCATCAGCGCAGCTCCTGCAATACGTCCATTGCAGCCTCATTTCCTGAGTGCTTTTGCTTGGACTGGGCTAGATCACGGGGGTGTTACAAAAAGCGCTCTAATGCGGCCATCACGTGCCAACTTCTTTTTTACTTGCAGTTGGATGACCTCTACTGACACGTTTTAGCCTAGATGTTTTTTTTATATTTAGTATAGTTTGTATTTCTGAGAGCCAGATGAATAGATACTTTTGATGAGACTGACACTCGCCCCTCCCCACTGATTATGCGCTTAGTAAATATGCTCGAGGTGCCCAATCTTCGCGACAAAGATTGTTTACGTGTACGAACCGCCCAACCATCGCTAGTAGTTTGGAAAGTTGTTTGCCCACATATACTTCGTCTTCATGTACACTGTTGGGACAGAAGTCCTTTTTGGAGCGGTGCGCTCTCTGTGAGATCAAATCAGATTAGAATAAGCTTCACCATCCCTCCCTAAAGAAAGTTGAGAAAGGCGCGAAAGCTTTCTCGCATCAAAACTGCGTACAAAGCGCGTTCAATGGATCATCAAACTTTGAAAGACCCAAAAGCAAAGTGAGAACGAACCCACGCGACAATTTTTCGCGCACTAGGTAAATGCATCTACGAACGATGCGTGGTGTATGAGATGAAGACATAGTACTATTGTGCGCCTTCTTCATGGTCGATGCGCGCTTTGTCTCATCTGGAACCGTTCCTTTTTCGCGATTTTCAAGTAAACGCTTCCCCACAATGGAAACCCTGTTTCACGCGTGCGCCGTGTGTCCAGACATCTTCTCAGGGCTTTTCGCTCAACCCAGCCGGTTCGGTTTCTGGACAGGACGCTGCCGTTCCCGCTAAGAAAGCTTTCGCTTTAAAAACCTGCTCGGCAATCGGCAAGCTCCACTTAGCAAATGGAATCGTTACGGAAGACTCGGCCCGCCTAGGCGACCATGTTCGGGGCGTCGAGCTCGACAGCCCATTAGCCGACTTCGGGCCCATGGCTGCGTGTGAGCGAGGAAGACAAGTGGTCCCTTGTGCTCTGCTCGCCGCTTCGTGTCGAACCGGATGCAGGATATGGCAAGGACGCTGACCCACATACAAGCCGTGAATTGGGCAGCCGAGGTCGACGGGGCAGGGACGGCCGCGCTCGCGACGCTGGTCCTTCAGTGCCGGCGCTTTGTGGAGGCGGCTGGGAAGAACCTCCGCCATTCCTCAGTGGCTGACACGTGTGACAATGTGGCTGCGCCCGTGCGATGGTGGAAGTGAGCCTGTGTGGTCATATTATAAAGATAGAGCGGATGCGATGTTCCTCTGTGGGGGATATTCGCCGCCATCAGAGGAGGAGAGAGAGGACGTTGTCATTTGACGACACCACACAAAGTATCCGCTAGGGCCTCAAAAACGGAATCAAAGCTGCCGTTTTTGTAGGGAAGTGTTCTTCAAGGAGGCCTCTTTAGGCTGCAATCCCCATTCTTTCATTTCCGAGGAGCTGGATGCTATAAAGACGTCCCAGTGAAGGAAAGGTATGATGACGGGGCGTGGAAGGAAATCGAAATTCTGGTTTGAAAAGCGTCCGTAAATCTGTAAGCACTTTAAAAGCTCTATTTTTTGTCTGCAAGCTCAGGGGGTCGTAGCTTTTAAGAAAACAAAAAGCGATTCTTTTTTGCTCTAGATAAAAAAATTAATTGCCTTAGAACCTGGTTAATTGGCATGCCTGAACATTATTAATAAATACTTGCACAATCAACTCAGTTTTTCCTTGGTGAGCTTGTGGTGTCTAAAACTTTACGAAAACACTCAAAAACAATTTTCGCTGTAAGTTAAAATTTCAGGACGAGAAGGGACGCTTAAGCGAATTTGTCAAATTCTGGTTTTGCTTCTACTGCGTATACTGGATCAAATTAACACACTTTTCATCGTTTATCCGGTTGATCAGTCTGTAATTATTTTATAAAGCCCGAAAGAAGAAAAACTACCATGCGCGGTCTGCAGCGGCTGCACCGATGTCCAAATTAGCATTCAAACAAGTTACGGCTTCGGTTCTGTAAAACAACATGCTTGACATCCAAGATTATCGTTGGATGGGCATTCTCGATATCTCAATAATCGCCATACCGCGCTTCTGCCATGTTGTCGGCTGTAAAATGCCTAAGATAAGCCTCCCAGGACGGCTTGGAATCGTAGCGATCACTAGCCGAGGCCTACTCAGTGGAATGAACGCCCTCCGCGTCACCGCAGACGCTCAAATGCAATGCGATTTTCCCCCATATTTGGAGCTTTCCTCACTCATGCCTGTATCGTAAAAAGCATGTTTGCACCAGGCCAAGGGTCTGCTGATTGTGGCGTGTGCCCACTGCCCACAAGCAGTCGGTGATTATGGCAACAGCACGCCAACGAGAACTCGCTAGCGCGGCAGTGCCAGCCTGCGCGAGTTCTGTGACTAGCTTCGTGGAGCAATGAACGTTACGGCCAAAAATGGTGAACTCAGTATAGAAAACATCTGACGAAAACGAAAAAATCAACTTACAAAAAAAGGTACCCTCAGGGATTCGAACTTTCGACTTCGAAAATGAAATACCTAGCACTCTAGTCCACTCAGGACACGGGCGAACTTTTTTTCTTGCCAAGAAGAACAAAACAGCGCATTACAACAATACCAGCCACAGTGACTGGTAAAACAAGAAAGAAAAACAGAAAAGCAAAAGGGGGACTGCATCGCTTTGAGCGAGCAGTTAAAAGAAATGTACTTTTATGACAGGCAAGTCATCCATTAGCTACAATATTTCTTCATCATAGCCTGCTCTATGGAACACCTCGCGTAATTTACGTATGCTTTCTACAAAATATCAACATACAGAACGAGCATTTACATCTGCATTACGTACAACCATACGGCTCCTCCATATACCATGTAGGCCCAGGAGGAAGAACAGGTCATAGGCAAAACATCTGGACCTAAAGCGATGTATCGAATTCTATGGGGCGTCAAAATCAATTCTTCTTTTAACGGGTGAACGCTGCCGCTAGAGGAAATATAAGGTACATAATGCATAACCAGTTTAAACTTTTATTGAGTTTTAGCGTTTCAAGCAACTAGGTGACTATTTGTTGTATAGCGCTCGTGCAGTAAGCGTCCCCCAAATTTCCACGATATCTCACGTCTCGCAATTGCATTTCTTAGACGCAAAAGCGTTCGCAGATGTGTGGTCGTGCTGCTGACTGCTGCGCTTGCTCCCCCAGAGCAAAAAAGTGCTTCCTGCTCCCTAGTTTTACGCTGTATGGTAAAAGTTTCAGTTGATTTTATTTCCTTAGTACCTATATTGACTTCACTGACTCTTCTCCAACCTTCAAGTGGCCTTATGTTTTCCTACTAGCGTACCAGTCAGCGAAGCGCCGCATGAGCGCTTGCGCAAGACTTGTGTGGAGCGACCTGGACTTGTAGCTTGATCCAGTGTACAAAATAACAAAGTAAACAAAGGCACATTCTTCCATGCACAAGCGTGTCGCGGCTTAGTTTCAACTGAGCGAACGAATTGCGATGACCCGTCGGTGGCCTGCCGACTAAACGCTGGGCCGACTGACTGTCGGAAGGTCGGCGAGCCGTGCAGTAGCGCAGTCAAACCAAGTCATCTCCTCCAGCCGTGCAGTCAAGCCAAGTCATCTCCTCCGGACGTCACACGAAAACGCCACAGAAAATGGGCGAGGATGCAAAGAGGAGGACGGCATTTTCGAATTCATTTTCGATGCGAAGCATCTCATGGTCGGGGCTATGTCCTTCCCTTGTCGTTGTTGCGCCGTCCACACCCTACTGCGCATGCTCGGCTTGCTGAATGCCCTGTCCCTTCTATGGCTCCTAGAGCGACAGTGTTGCCGGGGTCTTCCTACGCCGGCACGAGACGAGCACGCTTCCCCTTTAAGGGCTCCTGGAGCGACAGTGTTCCCGTTGTCTTGGCCGGCACGAGACGAGCACGCTTCACGCGCCTTCGACGTTTCATCGTCGTCCGCGGCGGCGTGCGGCGGCTAGTCTCGGCGGGCCGTGATTAAAAGCAGCCCACTACCACCCGGGGAACGTGCATGGACCTCATCTTCAGCAACTTTAGGGTTCATCTACTACAACAGCCCTTGACGTTACATTTCACAGACCATAAGGCGGTCATAATCAAGACGGAACGCCAACCGCAGCTCGACGTCACCTACGTTGAACATGATGATGATAATGCCTAAATAAAGACAAACTCTTACCATGTACAACGTCTCTCTCTCTCTCTCTCTCTCATCATATATATATATATATATATATATATATATATATATATCTTTAATGCCTCTCCACTCTAACACCCCCCTCCCTACAATAAAATTACATCTTCCCGTATGATGCTTATGGTCGAGCCTGTTCCCTCTCTTGTTGTTACGCCGTCCGCACCTTCACTGCGCATGCGCGTCTCTCCTCCATTCTCCTCCTCACAGCCGTATAAACCAGGTGTGCACACGCGCTGCGCGCTACTCCACTGCACATGCGCGTCTCTCCTCCATTCTCCTCCTCACCGTACCCATGCGTCTCCTTACTCTAACACCACACACCAACTCTCCTCACACTACTTACTTCAACTCTACTTACACACCAACCAGCCCCCACTGCTGCTTCGCATCCTCCTCAGGGTTCCCCCCACGGGAAGATGGTGAAATGTTTTCTACTAAATAAATTCGCGTAAACGCACTCAGAGTGGTCGAAACATGGTTTATGGACTCCTGACTACAATTTGCGCGAGTAATCCCGCAATGTTTACAAATCCCTTCAGTGTCCCTTTAATAAGGCGGCCGAGGTAAGCCCGGCAAAGGCTTTCTACCCCAAATGTATCACAAAAATGAACCTAATGAATATGACCACGGTGACTATGGTGGCGATTACAAGGCATGCTCGCAAAAAGAATTTAAAGACGCAGATCAACTGGGGGAGGTCGCAGAAAACTCAAGAGTTTTCCTCGCTTAGGATGCTCGTTTAAAATTTCATCAGGGGCGTAACAGGTCACTTAGTTTCAATCTTCTAAAAAGCGGCTTGCCAAGGACACGAAGAAGGACGTTCTAAGTATTGAATACCGCTCACTTTCACATATGGCATGGCTACTGCGACCTTCGAGACGAGTACAACTGCTGTGGTCAGCAATCAGAAGGAACAATAGACGCGTGAAACTACAATTGAATGACGTGTGGGTGAGAGCTAGTTGGTACTCCATGAGAAAGCACCATTAAGCGAATCAAATAACTAAGGACGAGACAGAGAAGAACAGAGAACGTCCTTCGTCTGGTCTTTTGCTCCGCTTAAAGGGACTCTAGTGGAAATTTGAGCGCAAAAATTCGACAAAGACACAGAAAGACCAGATGGGACTAGCGCTCTCCCGACTAGCGCTAGTCCCGTCTGGTCTTTCTGTGTCTTTGTCGAATTTAGTCCCGTCTGGTCTTTCTGTGTCTTTGTCAAATTTCTGCGCTCAATTTCCACTTGAAAACATGAACCAACTAGCCCAACAACACGTTCTATTAAGCTTAAAGGGACCCTGCAACACATTAGATAAGCGCTTTCACTCTTTCCTTCGCGTCTGGAACCACTGCGAAAGCTATAGTTATCGCCTGCACGGAGCGGTACTGCGGGATTTGCTCGTCGCACCAGATACGCCTTCCATTCCTGCTTTGTTTTTGTGGCTTTTTTAAAAAGTTGGTATCGAAGAGCATTCATTCCTGCAACTGAAGGAAAACCGGCCAACAGCCGCTAGATGACCTTAGTGACGTAATTTGAGCCGTCGAATAACTTCAAGACCGGGAAAGGCGGACAAATCTTTTGAGCGAGTTTACAAGTTATCTGATGGGCATAGAGCAGTCATTTTTGGCTGAGGTACTTTGCGGCCCGTAATCTAAGTACTAGGTGTGTTGGGTGACTACGTTCTGCAAGCATTTAAGATTTCCAAAAAAGTTGAAAAAGGTTCCAGGGTCCCTTTATTGGTGGTCCATCAGTGCAAGTACAACACAGACAACGAGGGACCATGCGCGCCTATTATCTGAGTGTACGTACAACTACATAAATAGGAATAGGTCCGTAGCACGTATCTACATCACTCTTACAAGACGTGTACTCATACACAGTATAGACCTGTCTGAAGCAACCACTAGGACGTGGGAAGCAATTATATCGGTTGGCCAAGGCATGTTTGTTTACTTTGCTGCTCTACCGCAGACGAAGGTGACAGGTAGCTCACATGGGACGCTCGTAACTCAATGCGACAGCTGTCAATGACAGCTGGGTAAAAGCACGTGTAAACACCGGTAAAAACACGTGTAAAAGCACGGGTAAAAACACAGCACGAAGCTTGCCGGAAACAATGCTGGGGCGAGCGGTTTATCGCGAGCCGTGTCGTATGCCGGACGCCAAGCCCGCATTTATGTCCACGTACGTGGCGACGCGTTGCCATCGTTATCACTGTTAGCGACACAGGCGATAATGGTCCTCCTGCTAGCCAAAGACAGTTTCAGGTCAGTACCCTTCCCAATAACATGCGCAGGCGGACGAGTAACGGCATTCCGATCCGCTCTTTATGACACAGTCCGGCACACGCCTACGCCAGCGGACTTATCAAATTATTTGAAAAGCAGTTCAATAATAATCGTTGTCAACCCCTCGGTTTTACATTCACTGTATTTCGCGGTACTCTGAAGGAGGCACTGAAGACTACCGGCGAAATTGCTTCAGCCTGAAATCCGACTCCACTGCCGTCTCACTCTTTGGTCGGCGGAAAAGAATGTGTGAATTGAGGAGGAATCACAAATGAAACAACATTTTCTAAGCGGTAATTTTGCTCATAGGGATTCGATGACACAGACTGATGGATGCTATTCGGTCCTGTTCAACAGGGAACGAGCACGGCAGGGCATTGCGGCAACAGGGTACAAATTCACTCCCTATCAAGTGGTTTTCTCAGTTTCGAAACAATCGTCCGTGTACTCGCGAACCCTGTTTGCTTCGCTGCTGAAGATCTCGATGCAAAAAACTGTCTCCCTTGTGTTTGTCGCAGGTATATAAAGAAGAAAATCAGCTGCTACAGCAATGAAACGATTCCGCGGGAGTCACGTGCCAGAAAAGATGTGCTACTAGAGTTTTGTCAATGTTTATTTCCTCCATTTTTTTTTGCAAGCCATGCGCCGGCAGTATTCGAGGAAATGCATTCAAAAATTGTCGAATATAATTGATTTCCCACTTAGCCAGGTATAATTAATACTTGTGCAAAGACGCTGCTGGTGAAGGCTACTGGATTGCCCTAAGGCGTTTTAGCATTGTTGAAAATTAAGCGAGAACCATGAAACACGGGAAGAAAAGGACACCGGTATAATTTTCAACAATGTATGTGCACCAACTAGATTGACTCTCAATTTTACTTGAGTTTTATCAGTAGAAACTCTATTGAGTTTCAATTAAACGAAGAATTTGATATTCTGTTGTTGTTTTTCTATTTAAACGTTGTTGGACTTTTTATTGAACTGCACTCATTAGAAATGTCAATGTAGTATAAAAAGCGTGAAAGTCACTTAGTAGTCTTATTATTTTAGAATTCGATAGATATAGTGTGCAGCGCTGAAAAAAATAGCCCTTCAAAGGTATATGTTTCAGCGCTGATGAGTTTTGTCAATTGGTTCTCAAAAGAGTTTCAATGGACTGGTGTCATTAGGTTTTGTGTTGTGTTTTCTCAATACAAATCCTTTTGACTTTCTACTGACACATCTCAAAAGCCAATTGAGTTTGAATTAAGTTTCTATTGACTCAATAAAAACTCAACACGAACTCAATTGAACTCAAAATCCATTTTTGTAAGGGAAGGTTTGGCGCTTCATTGAAGGTAAGCAGACAATTCTCTTTAGATTACTTGAAGGTTGGCTGCTCAGTGTAATGAATCGATGATTCCCACGCACCAGCTTCAGAGAAGCCGCTAGCGCATCCGGCAACATTGCACACGGCGCAAATCTAGGTACGTGTCCCTGCATTGACATTACCTAGGCCGGAGGAAAAAAACGAAGCCCTCGTTACGCGGAAGGGGGAAAATAATGCCCACGCCTAATGGCCTCTCTTTTCATACACGATCGAGTTGCAAGGCTCGCACCGTATGTATCATATCGCACGGTTCGCAAGGCTCGCACCCTACGTACGCCCAATCGTTACTCATCGTTTTTCTCTTACTCGGCGCTGCAAGACGAGGTGTTTGTGCGTTGGTCATCTGCCTCGCTCAGTCGTCTCCCTGTGATTGTGTATGGTTGTTCCAGCTACCGATGTGCCACATTTTAATGTATGCCCTGCAAAAAGCTTTTGTTCTTCTTTTATTAGGGGCGTCATTTCCGGGGAATTCTGTGCGAAAGGATAGCTGCCCTGTGGTTACCGTATTCGTCTTCACATTTGCACAGTTATGTAATTTATTTTAGAAATCCTGCGTGTAGGAGTGATATAGTTGTTTCCTTCGGGAATAAACTATTTATAGGGAAACTTGCATTCTTACTTAGATCTCCGTTCAAACACAAGAAGCAATTCGGTGTCCAATGCTTGCTAGTGTTTTAATGCAGTAGAATTCTATGCGGAGTATCCCCCACAGCCAGGACCGTGTAATGCCCTGCATTTCCGCAATAGTGCAGATTTTGAGGAACTTTCAACCCGTAATTATTATATCCGCGTAAATGGAGATAATTGGTCGTACGAAATTTTGAAACACTAAAAGAAATAAAAAGAATAAAAAAATTACGAAAAATGGCGAATTGTGTAAATCCTGCATTTACGCAATATTGCAGATTTCGCAAAAGTTCCAAATGTAATCGTTACAATACCGTAAATGGCTATACTTGATCGAACAAAATTCGGAAAAACTAAAAAATAAGAATAATGCAAAAAAATACGGAAGGCGGCGAACCATGTAACGCCCTGCATTTCCACAATAATGCAGATTTTGCAGAACGTCCACCTGTAATCGTAATATTAGCGTAAATGGGGATAATTGGTCGAAATAAATTTTGAAACACTAAAACAATAAGAAAATATAAAAATTGCGAAAAATAGCGAACCGCGTAACGCCCTGAATTTCTACAATAATGCAGATTTCGCAAAAGCTCGGAATCTAACCGTTATGTTAGCGTAAATGGAGATAATTGGTCCGACAGGATATAGAAAAGCAAAAAAAATAGGTGTAAAGAACTCACACTCAAGGCAAGCGCCATAAAAATGCCACGCATTAGTAGACAATTCTCTGAACTTCTGCAGAATTTTTTTCTCTTGAAACTTGCAACATAACCGACTGCCAGGATGGTGGTATTGGTGGCGATTATGAAGATTTTTGTCATCTTGATGATAGGCTTCCAACTTCCAGCAAAGTAGGGGTATATGCCAGCTTGCCAGCGGATATAAACATCTACGCAAAGCTACTGTATACAAAAAGCTACACAAAACTACCGGACAATTGCCCGACGCAGGTTTGTTTTTTTTTTTTACTCTAAATACATACTGCGCCTCGTCATTCGCCAAATTTGCAGTCATCACGCTGATTCGTCGTTTCGGGGCGTTGTGGCTAAGCCTGCCCACGGAGATTTCTTACAGTGAGCAAAGAGGTGCAAGTGGCTTTAAGTGTAGGCATCTGGATTACAGATGGTTTCGTACTTTTCTGTATGGTGTGACTATCACCTTACAGCGATGTACACGCCATTTCTATTCACGCAGTCGGGATACCGTATTTTCGAGAGTTCTTCAACATTGCACACTGCCGGTTCACACTTTGCGCGCGAACTGTCCACGAGACGGAAAGCTTGAGAGCCTTGTTACAGAGCCTAAGACCATCTTCTGTTCTGCCCCTGTTTTGTTACCGGCTATTTGCCTTTCTCGGAGGGCTGGCATTATAAGCACGTGTGTTAACCATTCTTGTAAACTGTATTGGACTAAACGGAAGTATGCAGTACGAAGATACACCATCAGGCAGCGCACACTTCTGGCATTTCGCTCTGGAGTTTGTAAAGCAGGTGCGCTGCCGTGAACAGTAACAACAACAAAAAAAAACCAGTCGTGCACTACAAGTTGCATGAACTGCAGCACTGTAAGTTACTGATGGTAAATGATACCGAAAGAGACTCAAACACCGTGTTAATTTCACGGAAACTGATGGCACAGCCATTGATCATCAATTGTTCAGTTTAACTGCCAAGAATGCTGGAATGCAACAAGCTGTATATATACCTCTGAGATGACTAAGTGCAGGCTTCTCGTTTCCCTTATTGCAAAGGTTGGCGTGACAGGCCGACGCCATGCTTAAATTACCACCGCAGCATGTGGCAGCAGTAATTCTGGGCAGATTGCTATGGGTGTGAGTGCACGCGGAAATGTCTACGTTAAATGTCGACTGCTTAATAGGAAATTATTTTCGTCATTGTTCCGCAAATAGCACAAAGCCCGTATTGTCATTTATTTTTCTTCGATTTTCGCAAAAAGAATTTGGTGCAATTCGATCTTTGCAAAAAGAACTTGGCGTAGTCCTTCATAATGTGCAGTGTCTTGTCGCACCAGGCAAACATGACCCGCGTAGGATATATTTATTATTAATATTGTTAGTTGTTGACACACTATGGAGCTGTGGAAGACTGGGGTTCCGGACCCAGAAAAATATCTTATGGATTTTTTTTTACCGATATATCGATTCACCCAAGAGTGGATGCACTGACCAGAGTAAATCTCGCTTTTTTCCAATCCCTTACTTCTCCAGTGCTTGCTTTGATCATTTCCCGCCCTCGTGCTTTCTGATATCTTGCCGGTCGTGTGAATGTGCGCTTTCTTGCTTCCGAACGACGGGAGTGTATCATTTTACTAATAGTTCTGGTAAATGCCATCATCTCCAACAAGTGCTAAGCACCCCGGAGGTATCCTATCACACCACTCTAATAAAGCACCCTAACTGTAGTAGGGTACCCCAAGTACCCTATTTTTACTGCATTTTACTAGCGAAAAATAGACGCGGACTAAGAAGAAGTACACAGGACACTCGCTAGACTACAACTGAAATTTTACATAGCGTCCGTGAAACAAAAAAAGATAACATATCACCACGACCTGCCCCTACACATCCCACACACGCCAACCTATGTGTCGCACATGCGCCCTCGTAGGTAGCATATCTCCTTATCTGTAAGAGTGATTGAAGGGGTGCTGACACAATTAACTCCTTCCCTGTAGATCTGAAATGCCTCGTTAATCTCGCGACTAGTTTGGTCATGTCCAGATCCTACAACACGTGTTTTATCGAACGCCGGTGTACAATCAGGGCACCGCCTGCAATGATCGGCCAGATGGCCTCCCGCCGCAAGCGACGAAACTGCTGCACGGTGCTCTCTCAGCCTGTCGTTTAAACACCGCCCCGTCTGCCCACGTAGCATTTGCCACAGGACAGCGGAATGCGGTAGATGACACCTTCTTTGCAGGTTACAAACCTGGTGCCATGTTTTTTGGTGCAACTTGGCGTGGCTTCTCGTTTACGGCGGGCACATCCTCATCAGCTTGCCAGCGCGGTGGCCAGCACTTCCACGCCGCATTTTTTCCCCACTTTTTTGAGGCGGTGCGTGAGGGCACGGCTACGCGTCGCAACCTCTCCCGGTTGGCGTCTTCTTCCTTAAAGGGCCCTTACCGCTTTAACCTCCTGATGAGGCTTTCTGCGACCGAAGCCACCAACTCCAAAGGGAAGCCCGCTTGCGTCAGACGAGCCACTGAGCTTGCACACTACCAGATACCTTGTGAGCGCACGACTTCTGGAGGGCACTCGCAGGCAGTTCGCCGCTATGCCGCTTAACCACCTTGGAGTGGGCCGAAGCGTAATTCAAAATGCTTTTTTGAGCGCGGTTGGGACATCCAGCATATGTGCCACTCCGTAAACAAAGCTTCACATCCAGAAAAAATGAATGGTTCTGTTCTCAGGTTCCTCAAAAATGAACTTTAAGCCTTTGAACACGTCCTAAACACATCTAAAACATGTACAGAAAGAAGGTGTCTGTATTGGTTCCTGCATTGCCCCAATACTTTGCGAAGTTTTTTAGCAGTTTGTGACAAACGCATTGCAGCGCGCCTCAACCACAGTATAGTTAAGTGTTTCAGATATGTTGATGATTTTATTGTGTTTGTGGATGCAGCCTTCAGGATAGACGGGGAGTGATTGACAGTGTTTTAGATGTGTTTAGGACGTGTTCAAAAGGCTTAAAGTTCACTTTTGAGGAACCTGAGAACGGAACCATTCAGTTTCTGGATGTGAAGCTTTGTTTTACGGAGTGGCACATATGCTGGATGTACCAACCGCGCTCAAAAAGCAGATTTTGAATTACGCTTCGGCCCACTCCAAGGTGTTAAGCGCGGCATAGCGGCGAACTGCCTGCGAGGTGCCCTCCAGAAGTCGTGCGCTCACAAGGTATCTGTAGTGTGCAAGCTCAAGTGGCTCGTCTGACGCAAGCGGGCTTCCCTTTGGAGTTGGTGGCTTCGGTCGCAGAAAGCTCATCAAGGAGGTTAAAGCTGGTAAGGGCCCTTTAAGGGAAGAAGACGCCAACCGTGAGAGATTGCGACGCGTAGCCGTGCCCTCACGCACCGCCTCAAAAAAGTGGGGAAAAAATGCGGCGTGGAATGCTGGCCACCGCGCCTGGCAAGCTGATGAGGATGTGCCCCGCCGTAAACGAGAAGCCACGCCAAGCTTGCACCAAAAAACATGGCACCAGTTTGTAACCTGCAAAGAAGGTGTCATCTACCGCATTCCGCTGTCCTGTGGCAAATGCTACGTGGGACAGACGGGGCGGTGTTTAAACGACAGCTGAGAGAGCACCGTGCAGCAGTTTCGTCGCTTGCGGCGGGAGGCCATCTGGCCGATCATTGCAGGCGGTGCCCTGATTGTCACGCGTTCGATAAAACACGTGTTATAGGATCTGGACGTGACCAAACTAGTCGCGAGATTAACGAGGCATTTCAGATCTACAGGGAAGGAGTTAATTGTGTCAGCACCTTCAATCACTCTTACAGTAAGGAGATATGCTACCTACGAGGGCGCATGTGTGACCATAGGCTGGCGTGTTTGGGATGTTAGGGAGGTCGTGGTGATATGTTATCTTTCTTTGTTTCCGGACGCTATGTAAATTTCAGTTGTAGTCTAGGAGTGCCTTGTACTTCTTCTTCGCCGCGTCTATTTTTCGCTAGTAAAATGCAGTCAGATAACCACTAGCCCAACCCTATTTTAACACTGCATGATTTCTTGCATTCCATGGCTATTTTAAAAGCAGGCGTAAAGAAACTCAAACTCCTTTATATATACTTTTAAAATAGTTGCGGAGCAATTCGTGATACCAACTGCGTTATCATGGCCTTATTCGTGATAGCGCGTGGCAGAATGACGATTTTAAACACGTGTGTTGACTACAAGACCTTTTTTCTAGTCAGCTTGAAAACGTTTTCCGAGGATCCGCACACACGTATGCGAGCGCACAGATGCGCACGCACGCACACATCGGCGCTGACTCGTGTACGGCTCCTCCGCAGTAACTGTTGACTGCCTCGCCTGAGCGAAACCAGCGCAGACCACTTTTAATGTGTCTGGTCCGCCGCTGTCAAATAGAGAGATCAAGGGCGCGCGCGCGGTCGGAGAATATTTTAAACTCCGCGGTGCGCACGGGAGGAGAATAAGGTAGCGACGCCTGAAAAGCATCGAGCGGCGGCAGCAGGCCTCTTCTAGTCTTGTGCTGCTTGGTCATTAGCTGCGCGCCCAGCCCCGCGACCACAGGGTGGCATGCGGCGAAGCGGCCGGATTCTCCTCCGCGGCTTCGCGATCGATGCCCAGCGCAGTGGAGCCCGGCGGTGCGTGATACTGCTCTTGCTCCTCCCACCCTCCTCTCCCTTCTCTCTCAACGGCGAGATTTCTTCAAACTAGCGGTTCTCCGCCGCCGCCGGCTCTGGGTCACGTCAGGTCGAGTAGGGCCGTTATTTATACCGCCGCGGTTTGCGGTGAACAGTCGGAGCAATTTAAGGAAAGGCGTTTTCGGGACATTTTTGGAATGTATACAACGCCTGTAAACATGCCTGAAGTTTGACGAGAAAAGCCTCTTCAATTTGTTCAGGGAGCCACTTGTTGAAGCGTCCTCTTCCCGAGCGTTGAGCCTCCAGGCATGTCCCACTGTCCTGGAAAGTGCACCAATGGACAGACGGCACAGCTCTGGTTTGACTGGGCCGATTTCAGGCGGCAAGATGCTCACAATATAGACTTGTGTTGCATCTTCACTACGGAATACGTGCGCGCCTATGTATACTCGAATATACTCGAATATATTGCGGCTAACGATAGTAAAGTACTCATTAAAAACTGGAAGACAGTTCTGCATTTGATCCACCAAACAAAGATAAATCCGGAAGTGGTGAAGAGCGCGTAGTTTCCCTTATTACAGAATTTATTACCTGCAAATTTTTTCTTAAATTTCTTTGTTTACTGTGATAAGGCTACAATAGTATGCCTTTTTACGGCGGCGCAGTAAAGCTGTTAACTTGTTTCTCGTAGATTTGCACTGCCAGCGATAATGTTCATTTTCTAAATTTACTTCGCTTGTGTTTTCGGTACCAATAACCTCTAGTACGAGAGAGGGTAAGGATGCTGTGTGTTATCCAAGGGGGTGGCTTGGTCGCCTCGTTCTTACGCGGGTGAGCAGAAGTTATTATTGCGCTGATTATCAGTGAGCACGTCCCGAAATCGTTCGAACACTGTTCACGTCTGTGTTATTGAAATTTTTATCCCGTAAAGCGTGTAAACTATCTCGCAGTCGACCGCTATCAATCCAAGTGGCAGACTGAACAGCAGTTGGTGCGGGCATGTCACAGCAAAATGACGTAAGGAAGAAAATAGGAAAATGATCTGTGATGTCTGGTCGTAGAACGCCAGAAAAAGTATCGCCGGCATCGTAGTTTTCACAGCATGTGGTCGATAAGAGTCGAGGAATGATCAGTAATACGTGTTGCGTGCGTGATGGTGTTTCTGAATCCGTAAGATTCATACATCGTTCTGTGCACAAGGTTGGAATTTGCCAACAAATCAAGGTTAAAATCTCCGCACAGAACTGTTTTTTTTATTATTAGCAGCCAGCTTATCTAGGATTATTTCTATGTTTTCAAGAAAGAAGGAAGCCGAGAGTTTGGTAAACGATATAACACGCCAATTGTTAGCCCTATGCCTAGCTCAACGAACAGCATGTCGTATTCAGAGGGTACTTGGTTGGTAGGCGGGTACATGTGTTGAATTCCAAGTTTTCTTTTATGTATATATTATAACACACCTCCCCTCGTTTGTGTTGGCCTGGAAAGGGACGCTACATAATATCCTGGAATATTTACAACCTGGTTAGGTTGGAGCCATGTTTCCGTCAACGCAATCACATGATAAGCACATTTGTGTTCCCGTAGAAGCACCTGAAGGCTATTCATATTTTTATTACCGCTGCGGATATTGCAATGCAGAATTGATACGTTGTAGCTAAAACTGTATCTATCGTTTAAGTGTTCAAGTGAGGTCGTCATTTCTCGGTTTGACAGGCGCTACGCCTACACAATCTTTGCCAAGTCGTCTTCAGAGGCTATGTGAACGATAGGCGAGTTTTCAGTTTTTCGCGCAAGAATCCTTCCTCGCTGTACCCAAGAGAACTTCCACTGTTTTTCTTTGCGCAAAACTTGTGCCATTCTAAGCGGAACTGTTTTTTCTGGGCACAACTGCTCATTTATGTACACAGCGTCAGTCTCTTGGAAGCCGAACTCTGACGCAGTAACCCTCGTCTTCTTAGACGCTTGAAGAACTTTGTTACGCGATGAGCGAGACACGAACTTAATCAAAATGTTTGGCATAGCTTTGTCCTTGGAAGGCACCCGATGGATCACATCGATCTCCGACTTTTCCACACTGAAACCCAGCTTAGCTGTCAATGGCTGCACGTGTTCTTGTAATTTCTCGTTTGCAACAAACGGAATACCTACAATTTAAAGGTTGTTTAGCCGGCTGTACTGTTTCTATGACCTCAGTTTTCGTGGCTGCTAGTTCCTCTTTCAGTTTCTTGTTGTCCATCTTAAGAACTTCGTGGTCCGACAGCAGCTTCTTCAAGTCCGAGCAGACAGTCCCCAAGCTACGCTGTATGTCGTTAAAAGTGTCGCGCACACATTTAATAGACTCCTTTACGGCTCCTATGTCAAGTTCCAGCCTGCCTAAAGTTTTCATCTTAGCACTCATACCGTGAAGTACTTTTGCCAGCTCTTTGACAGTAGAAGGCGGTTTATCGGCCATTGTCACCCGAAGCAGCAGCGGACGACTCAGTGCACTTAGAAACCGAAATTAAAATCGACGTACCTGTAACAATCACACAGGACGCATTCGGTGCGTGTTCGGCAGCGACCGTGCATGAGTCCGCCCGCTGCTCTGGTTAAAAAGTGTACACCAGGCTCCTTTGAAGTCGTCTTCACTCCTTTACGCTGCCTCACTGCTGCGGAAACTTTATTTCAGGATCAATTTAAGCAGTCCTGCATTGAATAGGCGGGCAGTAGGACCCTTTTCTTACGAAGTGATTTCCCGCTCGCAACGACCGGTTCCTTAATTCCTCTTGGGTACGTGGATGCGGGACGACAATTTTTCGCCGTAGACAAGTAACGCGCGAATAATGCTCACGCAGTAAAGCCTGATAGAAAAACTCGCCGTTACACCCTGAAATTGTCGCTGTAGCTTGATATTTGGGTTGCTTTGTTTCCCGATTAGAAAACAGCGGGGAGCGGGTAACTCGGTATTTCTATTTCCGAACTTCTAGGTGCAAAATGACCGCGCATGTTTGTACGCGCAGAATTTTGAAGGAGGTAAGCTAGTCTCATATGCCACCGGTGTATTCGAAGGGAGCGGGGGATGGTGGTGGGGGCGGCCGCCCCACCTCAGGTGACCCCAAAAAATGTTAACAGCCACGTCAAGAGCCAAAATATTAAGAGCCATTCGTGCATCCTCCTTCGCTCCCTAGACGGAGAAAATGCGGTGCATTCCTATACTTTGTTCATATTATGATCTTTATTTGCTATTAGTATTATTACTTTCGCCTGCTTACTTTCATCATTCATCACGACTGCAAAATACCCCCTAGAAGGGACCCAGAAAACCGGCCTGCTCATATAGGCATGTCATGTCTAGTGGAGCATTGTTTTGTAGCCGCGATAGACAAGTATTATTACTAGAAGAAGCCTTGTAACGAATGTGGGGTCATGCAAAAAGTTCGCAGGCTCGCAAAGTACGCAAAGTTCCGTCGTGTCGTATCAGAGAAATCGGTTAGCACTGCACCGTGCCAATTTCTTTGGTCTTTTGCATCCTGTAAATACACGTGAAACGTTGCATTTTTCTTCGGGGGGTTGTGGGAAGGGGGGGGGGGTTACACAAAGACATAAGAATTTTTTAATACAAATATTTCAGGACAAAAACACCTTCATGGGCGTTCTGCGGTGTCATGCATACGGCGAGAGTGTTTGTTATGTTGTTTCTTTAGGGCAGTTATCTCGAATATTTCTGTTTGAACGTTTTTACGGTAGAAAGTTCCACCAGAATACGTTCTCTCAAACAATGTTAAACTTAAACATGTACGTGTGAAGTCCGTGTTTAAAAGCAAACCTTTCTGAGCCACACTGATGGCGCTGACGTCCGAGTAAATCACACTGCAGGAAAGCCAACTTTAAACACACTGCCTGCAGGAAAGCGATTATGTTTATGAAGATACGTTCTCTACGCATGGTTGGAATGTGGTGGTGTGGTATTGGACGTTGGACTTTTTACTTTCGCTGAGTGTAAGTGGATTTTAGATTTGGAGAGTCTATTTGGACTTTGGCTGTGTTTCAGATTACATAGGAGGCGGCTTCGCGTTTTAATCATGCTTCGCTTAAGAAGGGGCTTTGAGTTCTTTTTTTTTTTTGCCAAAGAAATGTCTGGTTTTGGGAAGATCACTATTTGCAATTTCTGAAAGATTTTGTTTGTTTTGTGACAAGGTAACATCTCCAGCTTTTCACAAAAACGCTGTCAGCGAGGCAAACCATGTAAACTGCCTCGTCATGTCACTACAACACTGCCAGATTAAGAATGTTAGTGCGAATAAACAACAGAGCTCATCATAAAATGTGCCCAAGCGCTGTGACCGGTGTGGCCCTGTCTTCGTGTCCGCCGGGGTCAGCAACGCAGTCCTTCTCTCGCAATACTTTTATGCAGGGTACTGTTTTCTTGTACGCGTAGGAAACCTACAGGGTTTAAGCCTGTGTTAATTATTGGTCGCTGTGGCTGCAAATGCCAACCAAAAGTATCCTTTTAAAATGTGTTCGGCTCAGAAAAGTGCGTTTGCTGTACGAAAACGAGGGAACAGAATTATATAGCTTACAAGATCCTACCGATTCCTTTCAACGCGCCCTTTTACAAGATGTGCCTTGTTAACAGTTCTTGCAGCATGAGCCTACCACGATTTGTTTCATCCTGTTAAAAACTGGCCCCTTATCTGCTCGCCCCTCTAGAAATGTCGTCTAAAAATGATAGTCTTCAGCGCTTTCTCCACTCACTCTCCTACCCTCTCGCTCCGGAAATAAACACGACAATGGAGGTTTCTCTCAATTCAATTTTATTTTCCCGCGTTCGCCACGCTCGTGCGCCATCTGTCATGACCTTTTGCACGCATATTTTTTAATGAACGCTAGTATAAGTTATGTATCCATATTTTGCCTCGATAATCGATATGCCTAAGGCGTTTTTGTCAAACAATGTTAACAAGTGGGGAGTATGCTACCGGCGTTCGTATTAATTAAGGTTCTGCTCTTAGATACTTCTTGTTCAAGAATTGGTTTAAGTTTTGTTCGGGTGGCGGAATCCAGGGACAGCATGACAGAGCATGACAGACAGACAGACAGACAGACAGACGACAGACAGACAGCATGACAGACAGACAGACAGACAGACAGACAGACAGACAGACAGACAGACAGACAGACAGACAGACAGACAGACAGACGAAAGTTTTTGCACTTAGTAGCCCAAGAAAGACTCCCGTTTTCAAAAGCTCAGGGGCTTAGGCGGAAGCTTACATGAAGTTGAGGACAATTTATAATGTCCAAATGCCTATGCCCATGTCACAGGCGAGTGCTTTAGTTAAATGTTCTTTTTTCTTGTACCAATGCATCGAGAAAGGCGCCCTGCGTGGTTTTACAAAGATCCTCAATAAAGAAACCATTTCCCGAACTACAGACACGATGCTGTTCGTGAAAGCATGAATAGCGAAACTGCTACATGCTGTTGGTTGGTGCCCAAAAGCATTCCGCGGAAAAAGTTAAAAATAATGGAACCATAAATTGTCAAGTCATCTTAAAGAATCATTTTCTAATCATAAGGGAGCGGCTGTTTTTGTGCATGGCTATGGTTTTAAAGCTTTCCGAAACAGCTCCGGTGGAGCAGCCATTTTGGGCGGGCTGTCGATAACTGAATTGTCACGCTTGAGACATCTTCACGCAGCGTTGTTCCCTTGTGGCTTCATGTCAGGCAGCATGAATTCTCTCGAATGGCTCCAAAAGTCGCAATGTAGGACTCTGCCCTTGTGAAGTTTGGGGTCGTAGCAGGCGAATGGTTGTGCGCTCTGAATTCAGGAAAGTAAAAAAATGTGCGTAACCGAACCCTTTCTGCCGCTGCTTGAGCTGAAATTTTGCCAAACCCTACTTCATGGGGTGACTGCGCACTCATAACCATTTGCTTCCATAAATTAAAGTATATTTCGTATCTGATGCACCACGAACGCGGTAAAACAGCAACAAGCCGGCTTTTACAGCACGATAAAGAAGATCGTGCTGTAAAAGTACTGCTGCATGTTAACAACCGCGTCCCTTTGAGTGACCATTAAAGCATCGGCCGTTTGTTGTGAACATCAAATCGACCAAGGATAGGCAAGGTTGTTGGCGTACGAAGATAGGTTCTCGGAAAAGCGACACAAACCGCAAAAGATCCTGAATAGACGCCGATGCCATTGTGGCTCGACAAATGGAAAGTAAGAAGTGTGTTAGTGTGCGTGGCGCCGCACTGTGCTGCACTGTTGATCGTGCTTTATTCAGCTGCGCGGGAGGAAGGCTTAGGAAGAGTTTTGCGATCAAACCCTCGAGTGTCACCGGGGCAAACCCGCCCCGTTTTGTGAACGTCCATTTTCTGCAAAGAAAAGCAACGCGCCATTGCTCGTGCACACAAAAAAACTGGGTCGCAAACCATTTTCTCAGCGCTCATTCACGCACATTATGCTAAAAATTTTAACAGTTCCGGAAAAAAAATTACCCCCTCTTAAAGAGGTCAACAACGCCCGCACCACGTATATGCTGGGCTCTGAGCCACAACTGGGCTCTGGCCAATGGAAGGCTTTTTTAGGAGCGAAGCAGCTTATGGTCGAGCCTGTTCCCTCCGCTGTGGTGTGGGTGCCGTTGTGCGGCGTCCACACCCCCACTGCGCATGCCTGGCCAGGCACCGCTGATGATGATTGTTGCAGGATGCCCCTAAGGATTGGCCAACTAAAGAATCCATCACGAGATAGCTTCGCGTTCAACCACCGTCGTCATCTTCCCGTAGGGGAACACTGAGTAGTATGCGAGGCATTCCTCCTCTCCTCTCCGACGCTCCCCTCCTCTCCGGCATTCCTCCTCTCCTCTCGAAGCTCCTCTCCTCTCCGGTATTGCGCAACTGAATGGCAACACCTGCGGCTCCGCGCGCGATAATGCGAAGCAGCTTAGGGTTAGAGACGCGACGGTAGCCGCTGCATACTCCGCTGGGGGCGCCACTGTAGCTCCGGGGTATAAATGATGCCCGCGCGCGCTCCACTCCCCTCATTCTCCTCCCACAACGCCGCGATCGAACTGAAAACTAATGGGAACTTGAGTCGACAACATGGCTGCTTCGCATACTACTCAGGGTTCCCCTACGGGAAGATGGTGAATTTTTTTTGTACCACCGCCCCACTCTTTGCATGTTACTGTCAGCTATTTCCCTTACTTAGTAAAACGCCCCATGATCACAGCTTTTCTTAGTTGTAGCCACTGGCCTATGAAACGGTGTGTCCTCCCGAAATTTTTAATTCGGGGAAGAGGCAAAGGGACTAGGATTGATTGATTGATTTTTGGGTTTAACGCGCCGACGCAACGCAGGCGATGAGGCACGCCTTAGTGGAGGGCTCCGGATTCATTTTGACCACCTGGGGATCTTTATCGTGCGCCGAAATCTCGTACACACAGGCGTTTTTTGCTTTTCGCCTCTATCAGAAAAGCGGCTGCCGCGGCCGGGAATCGAACCCGCGTCCTCGTGCTCAGCTAGCGTAACGCCTCAGCCACTGAGCCACCGACGGCGGGTAAAGGGAATGGGAGAGGCCACCGACTCTGCCTGTCAAGCAATGACGCACTCCGATAATTATTCTTCTGTAGCACGCAACGCCAAAAAAGTTACGCAACTTCTGTGTCGTCACTCTCTCACCATGACGATAAACCATACGCTCCTTATTAAAGGACAGGAACTGAAGAATCGGAAGGTAATGTAGGGATTGCAGAATTTGTTCACTTCAACAATTTGGACTGAAGTCCTTGTTTGCTTACCGCTTTTTCTAACTTTTTCCTCCTTTCATTTTCTTCTCGTAGTTCTTTCGAGGCACGGACCCTCTTGAAATAAAATCCAGTGTATACCAATGGTTCTGGCCTTTAGCAGTTCACACATTCAGTGGCTTAACAATCTGATGTCACTTAGGATGCAATATAGCGCACACGAGACAGGTAATTAAGGGGCAGCGGAGTTCAAACAGCTACCCAACTCTTCTTCGGCAACCTAAGTAGCCCGGCGCTAGAGGGCGATGGCATCACAGTTCTTGGAGCAGCCATTGGAGATAAACAGAAATAAACAGGGGGGGGATGTTGGGCCACCACCCTGAATGCACACCTGTCGTTCCAAACTACACTGCTCTCTTCGATTGGCGCAATTCCCTTGCTGTTCCGCACCGGCCTCTGAAAAGGCCCCGGGATTTCGAAATTATACTGCCGCCACCGAACACTGGCGGCAGTAAGCCTGTTAGTTTCACAACACTGAACGGGAGGAATGTTAATCGTGTCGCTGTCAAGCTTATTTCTTTACATTTTTATAGATGTCGTTTTCAATGCCCCGCTACGATCGCTCGACAATAACGGCGGTGATTACAACGTCTATAACCGCATCCAATCCGTAATAAATCGGCAAGCTAATCGACTGACGTCACAGCCGCATTCGAACGGTCTCGGAAGGCCCCCCTTCATTTAGTCGGTGTGCATACCCTAGACGCCCCTGTCAAAGTTCCCAGAAGCAATAAACTCTGTCTCGGCTTGATTACAGGACGGCTGCGTGCGCAATATTGCTTCGGCAGTTTCGAACCCGGCCCCCGACCACACGCTTACCATATGTCCGAACCGCCCGCCTTCTTTTTTTTTTTTTTTGCCAACGTCGGCTTCAGTGCTGGCCTGGTTTCCAGTGGTGCAATCGATTAGGCTACTTCGCTAGCCACCTCGCTTAGTTTCCACGAATAAGCAGCGCAAATTGGGGCGCCATAAAAAAGTTCCGAAGGCTCAGCGTACGCCAAGTGAATCGCGAAACTTCAGATGGGCGCGTTAACGAACTCGCCAGAACACGGGTTAATCCAGTGGACGGTATATAGTGAGGAAACGCATAAGTAAGGCTGCTATATGCTGAAAGACGTATTTCCTTTTGGGGGCACTGCAAGTGAAGAGTAGACTGGGAACAAGCATAGTTAAAGCGGCTAGAGCAAGAACCGAAGGATAGAATTTGGGTGAATCGCGGAACTTCATCGGCCGCTGCCCATTTATGGTGCTCAGTAAAGCCCCTCTAATGCTGTTCTTGCGAAGCAGCCCGCGAATATCTAGGAAAGAAGGAATATTCACATTGGACGGTGAGGCACCTATATCGTATTCATTAAAAAGAAGTCTGTAAAACCACCTGGAGGCACTGTGGAAAAGAAAGTTCTAGACGTTAAGCGTTAATCGCAGAGTCGGCACAGAGTTAATCACAGTCGGCAACCATATTCTCGCAGGGGTAGTTCAGCGCTCTTTAATTTAAAAATCTGTGCAGATGCAAAATAGCTCGAGCTATTTTGGATCTGCATGAAGCGGAGCGATCGCTCCGCTTCATTTTCCCGCCTTAGAGAAATGTGATGGAGTCATGGACAAATGAAACGCGATCACGAAAATATGAACACACAAACAGCGCGATTTTTTCCCATGATTGACGCGTGGATAGTAAGTACAGTTGGGAAATGTGGCTTTCCAAATGTACCAAAAGCGCGCCATTGTTGGACCTCCACGAACAGTATTCTTCACTTTTTACGTGTTTTGGTTCATATTTTTGTGTTCGCATTTCATTTTTCCATGGCTGTACGTAGGCCATTCGGTCAAACGAAACTGCCCTCATATTTACTACATATTTACTACCGCTCAATCTCATGCAATCGCCATCTAATTTAATCCAGGCGCAATCTAATTTAATCCAAACGCCATCTAATTTTATCCATATCGGTCACACTTCAATGGTGCCTTCAAGTGGCCATACTGCATTGCAGATCGCTTGTAAGCCCCTATGGGTAGACTGAGATTTGGAAGCTCGGGGAGCTTCAACGAGCATTGAACAACCCGCCGTGGTGGCTCTGTGGCTAAGGCGTTGTGCTGCTGAGCCCAAGGACGCGGGTTCGATTCCCGGCCGCGGCGGCCGGTTTTCTGATGGAGGCAAAAAGCAAAAACGCCCGTGTGTTCGATATTTCTTCGCACGGTAAAGATCCTCAGGTGGTCTAAATTAATCCGGAGGCCTCCACTACTTCGCGCCTCATGGTCTCATTACCGTCGGCGTGTTAAACCCCATAATCAATTAAATCAATAAATCAAGGAACATTGAACACAAACCAGGTCTATTGCCAATTCATGCATGCACGGGTTAGTGTGTGATGTTAGTGTGTGTGTGTGTGTGTGTGTTAGTGTGACACTCCAAGACTCCTGCACCTCTCATAGCAGCCACGTTGAAACAATTGCGAACATACCAAAGTGAATTGTGGCTGCTCTCAACTCCTGCTCTCATGCTCCAAGCAATTGCGTACGCAATTTCTTGGAGCATTGTTGCATCATTTGACGGGAAACTGCAGGTGTGCTCTCAAATGCAATGCCCGTCACCTCTGGAGTTTTTACACTCCTACCTATCAAAGATTTGTAAATCGCGGCGTCCGTGTCACACTGTCAGCCCCCGCAGTGAGCAGCACGACCATGATCTCTTTGCTCAAGCAAAGCACCCGTGAGACGGATAAAATGCAATTGCCCATCACCGGCCCAGCATGCGTAGTTCCCTCTCTAACAGGAGCACCCGCAATGCTTCGTATCATTCCAGCATTAGCCAACCACGATTTCTCAGAGGTGTGAAAAGGCCCGCCTTTCTCTTTTATTCCTCCAACCAAGCAACCGATCAAAATGACCTGCTCGTAATGCGCGGATTATCCACGGATAATTACGGTGCATGCACGAGCCGCGAGAACGGCGCCACGCTTGCATGCCACGCTGGGCTGCCGTTCCCAGCAGCGCATCAGAATCGCAGCGGCCAGCGTATATACCTGCGAGCCCCGCACCGTTCTTTCAATGTATTTCTTTTTCGCAGAGCCGCGTTCGGCGCGTAAAAAGATCCCGTCGCCGCCACAAGCCGCTATCGATTGGCTGTTGAGCGTTGCCCGCCGTCTGCGCGCCTGGAAATTTGTATCTATGTACTGCGTGTGTCGTAACTTGTGCACCGCACTGCTCTCCTCCTTCTCTTCTTCCCCCTCGGGTTTCCCAGCAGCTGTCCGCTTTTGCTACTTCTGCTTTTCCGGTCCCGAGCGGCGACAATTTTGCGCGGGTCATCAGGGCTGCCAGGTGTCGCCGGAGACTCTTGCAGGCGAGACGTGTAAGAACGCTGAGGTGGTTTCCCGCAGGAATGGCGCAACCGACGCGCAGGCGCACTTTTCGTGGTTTGTCACGTGACCGCCCGAAAAGCAGAAACTCCCAATGGTAATCGAATAATTGTGCTGGGTTTGCACTGCGTTAGCGGTGCGGTTAAGCAATGCTATAGTATCGCAACGTGTGAGTTTTCTGCTAGGTCTTCTTGCTTAACGCGGACGCACGCGCAAGTACCGACACTGAATCTTTCAACGTAGCCCGGTGCCGTTGTGTGAGCATAATTTAACGCAAAGGAAACACGGTTACTTTTCAGGAGCAGTGCTAGGCTGTTTTCGCACCATTACGACGCTCCACTGGCCAGACGCCAACGGTGTACGGCAAGTTGTCCTAACCGCAGCTGCAAGTATGCGAGATTTGTACTTCAGTGAGCGACAGTCAGCATGATCGCATGATGCGGTACGTTATGAACATGTCAAAGTCATCACTTCTTGGAGACAGAAAGGAAGAGGGGTGGCTAGAAGAAGGAAGGTTCTAAGTGATACTAAAGGGACTCTGCAACAGTTCCGATAGACGCTTTCACTCTTTCCTTCGCTTCTGGAAGCACTGCGAAAGCTATATCTTTCGCCAGCATGCTGCGGATGTGTGTTATTTGCTCGTCGCAGCAGAACTATACGCCTCCCGCTTTCGCTTTGCTTTTGTGGCTTTATAACGTGGCTATCGAATGCGTTCATTGCCGAAACTGAAGGAGAGCCGGCCAATAGCTGCTGCACCGCTGTACTGACGTAACTCCAGCGGCCGAAGAACCCCTTAGGCCGCGAAAGAGAGAAAAAAAAATTTGAGCAAGTTTCTGAATTATCTTATGGGCAGTAATTTTTGTTGGCGGGACACCTGTAGCGCCTCGTTGGTGCTGCATAGTTGAGGTGCAAAGCGCTTATGCTTCTATTGCATTGTCGCAGAGGCCATTGCATCAGTCGCAGAAAAAGTGTTGAAGACAGCGGGGGAGGAGGGGAAAGCGGGAAATGACAGCATATAAAAGGTCACTGGTGTTGCCATACATCCATGCTGTATCCTATCGTTTAAAAAAGGTGGCTGGTGCACATGTGCGGGCGGTACTTTCAGTGCCAAACAAATTAAGGCGCCTTTGCAAGAGAGTAAACTGGCCCGGGCACTGGCGATACTGGCGAACCAAAGAAGGCGTTGTCTACAAAATTCCCCTGCCCTCTGGCGAATCATACATCGGTCATACTGGTCGCTGCCTCAAAGAAAGGCTCCAGGAAGATAATTACGCGTGCACGTTGATAAACGCGCCCAGCATTTTGTCAACGCATTGTGCAAGATTTGAATGCACTTCAGAGTACAAGAAAACGCCAGTTTTCCTGAGGTCAAGAGACAAGAGGCAGCGGGGAGATATCGGAAACATACTGTATGGTGTCCTACTACGCTTCGGATCATTCTAGGCTAGTAAAAAATGGTATAGTCATTGCCTGCTTCAGAACAGCGTTGTTTAGATCCTGCTCTCATTCGGTGGGCCATACCTCCGCACTACAGGTTTCGCGTTTTCAAGATGTTGGCTATATGCTAACTGTTTTGCGAGCCTCTTGTGATGGGCTGCTAAGAAAGCTTAAGCATGAGACGCAAGTGCAAGTAGGGGGAGGACAAGCAAAAGAGCGTCCTGGGGTTTCTGTATCTACATGGCCTCTCCCACCGACTAAAAAAGGTGGCCGAGGACTATGAAGTGTAAGTGGTGTTCTCTGCAAAAAACAAAATAGGTAATGTCTGTCCTACGGTCAAACAGAAATTTGAGGGTAAACATGAAGTAAAAAAAGGCTGCACTATTAGCCACAAGCGTTCATTTGTTGAATATACTAAACATGTTGTCTACAAGATACCCTTGAGATGTGAGCACGTGTGTATAGGCCAAACTAGAAGGTGCCGTAATATAAGATTAGGGAACACGCGTCGAGCTTGAAAGGAAGCCCTTTCACGGAAGCCCTTGAAAAGGAAGCCACGCATTGCAAAGGGTGTGGCTCCACACCTCTTTTTGAAAACACAGTTGTTTTCTTTACGCATCACAATCAAACTTCCAGGGAGATTGTGGATTGTGGATATTGCCGCGAACCATGCATTTGGTTTGTTTATTTAGGTTTTGCTTTTACTGCCGGCGGCGCCGGTCTGTGTTATCTGTGTTATCTGTATGCCCAGAGAAGCGTGTGTTCCATTCTTTCTTTCTATGCCCGCCTGCGTTATCTCTTCTGATAGGGAGAGCATTCCGAAATAACGTGAACAGCCTAGAATAATCTTCTTTGTTCTGGATGTAAATCGACGATTCGAGAAACACTGGCTCCGAAAGATAAAAAGCCTGCAGAGCAGACGCCGCGGCTTTAATCCGCATCGTCGCGCTCGCCTTCCCACGTCCCTTTGTTGACTGCTGCTTCGCCGTCTGTATTCTTTGAGTTGTTCAGACAGCACAAGTTCGCTCCAATAAACTTGTTTTCCTTGAAGACAACTGCGTTGTCTTTGGCTTCGTGACATCTGGTAGAGGTGCGGGGTACATGAACCCTACGCCCTCGTCAAGCCAACAAGCAAGTCCCACTCGTGCCAGCCGCCGACAACAAGTTCTTCAGCCGAAGTTTGGACTGCTTCTGGATAAAGTGAAGAAAGAAGACGTCGTGACCACCACCATGATCAACGCAGGCACCATGACCAGCACTACCAATCCTGCCCTTGTTCTTCAACAGCCCCGGGAACCACCATCGTTCGCCGGATCCCCCGGAGAAGACCCTGAGGACTACTTGGAGAAAGTGGAGCGCGTCCGACATCTTTAACAGGTGGGATGACGAAGAAACTTTCCGCCACATTCTCTTCTATTTAGAAGATACGGCCCGAACGTGGTTTGAGAACCATGAAAGATCACTAAGCGACTGGACTCTCTTTAATTAAGAGCGAGTTCCTCAAAACATTCGCTACCGTCGTGCGGAAAGAACGATCCGCCCTTTTGTTGCGCTTCTTAATGCGCGATGTGAAGGAGGAACTGTTTGCTGGACTTGTCCGAAATCCGCCAAAGACCGTCGCTGAATTCGTGTCCGAAGCCAGCACCATTGAGAAAGCCCTCGAAATGCGTGCTAAGCAGTACGGCCGGAACTTTGTTGGCACGGCCAATGCGAATTGCGTCGACAGCATGCGCATTCCCGAAGATAGCCTACGCGAGACTATCCGCGAAATAGTGAGAAAGGAGCTGCGGAAACTGCTCCCAACGCCTCCGCAAGCACAAGTCGCTTCTCTTACCGACGTCATTAGAGAAGTGCAGCAAGCGCTGGGAACTTCAACGACGCCAGTAGCACCTCGCGAGCCGTAAGCCATGGCCTACGCGGCTGCTGTCCGTCGCCCTCGCCCACCTGCGCCCTATCGTCACGAGGCTCCGTACCGTCGTCCCCTTTAGCCGGCCCGACCACCTGCGGTGCAACCCCCCGCTCCAAGGAAGACCGACGTGTGGCGAACGTCCGACAATCGTCCGCTGTGCTACCACTTCGGAGAGGCCGACCACATCTACCGTCGCTGCTCCTACAGGAGGCTCGGTTTGCGAGGGTTCTCCGTCGACGCACCCGGCCCCCAAACCGGCCAGCGCCCATCGGAGATCGAAGAGTACCTGTCCAACACCAGCCGTCGACCAGCCCGTTTCAACCGTTCGCCGTCGCCTTACCCATACCAGTTGCCGAACCACCGTAGCAATGCTGAGTTCTCACGTGGAAGGTCCCCCAGCCCACGCGGGGGAAACAAAAGGCAGCAACATCTGGAGGTGAAGTTGCACAACGGCGGAAAAATGAAAACCCTCCAACGACGCAAGGGCGCACCGAAGACCGTAATTCACGACATGCCCTCATCCCGACGACCCGACAGAGCCGTGACGAGACCCCCGAACACGACGACAGCTACGCGGCGCCGCGCGTACCCAACGTGACCGCGACGGCCGCTGAGAAGACTACAACGACGACGCACAGTGCCCGACCGTCAACACGCACAAGCCGAGATGTGACGCCCCGACGCACCCGGAACTCGAGGAAGGCGGCGTCCGACGTCCAGTTGGCCATCGACGGCTTTGAAGTAGTCGCCCTCATCGACACGGGAGCCGACTACTCGGTAATGAGCGGGTCATTCGCGTCTAAGCTGAAGAAAGTTACGACAAGATGGGACGGTCCGCATATACGCACAGCGGGAGGCCATCTCGTAACGCCAAGTGGAACGTGCGCATCACGCGTCACCGTAGGCGGCACCACGTACCCTGCTGAGTTCGTCATTTTGCCTAACTGTTCCCGCGACGTAATTCTCGGAATGGACTTTTTGACGGGCAACGGTGCAATAATGATCTGCAGACCAAGTCGGTAACTTTTTCCTCCGATCACTCCACGACGCCGCAACCGAACCCCGATCACCGTGCTGCTGTAAGGATCGCCGACGATCACGTCACCCTGCCACCCCGCGCAAGCTTGATGATCGCCGTCTACTGTGAGGATGCTGCTCCTGACATCGACGCTATCATAGAGAGTGACCAAAGGTTGCTTCTCAACCGCGGTGTCTCCGTCGCAAGAGGCATTACGCGCTTTAAGGAATGCAAATCCAACATTTTAGTCACCAATTTCACCGAGGAGTACCAGCATCTAAACAAGGGCGCTGTAATTGCGTTCCTCGAAGATACGCAAGAAGCAATTCAAGTGATCGCTGTCGCCAACTTTGAACGCGCACGCGCAGATGCTTCCAAGCTGCCGCATCCTTTCGACATGAACCCGGCGCTGCCCGCAAGAACATCGGGACAGATTACTGGATTTGCTATGTCGCTACAGCGAGTGTTTTTCGTCAAGTTCAAAATTACGTCAGACACCCCTAGCGAAGCACCGAATTATAACCGAAGATGGAGCCCGACCTACCCGACAGTCACCGTACCGCGTCTCTTCACACGAGCGGGAAGCCATCCGGACTCAAGTCGACGACATGCTCAGCGACGACATTATACAGCCATCGAAAAGCCCCTGGGCTGCGCCGGTCGTACTCGTAAAGAAAAGACGCTGCACATTAAGTTCTGCGTTGACTACCGGTGACTCAACAAAATCACCGAAAAGGACGTGTAGCCCCCGCCACGAATCGACGACGCCCTCGACCACCTCTGCCATGCCAACTACTTCTCATCGATGGATCTGAAGACCGGCTACTGGCAAATTGAAGTGGACGAGAGAGACAGAGAGAATACTGCATTTATAACCCGGACGGCCTATACGTAGTTCAAGGTGATGCTTTGGGTTGTGCACGGCGCGAGCAACGTTTCAAAGAGTCATGGACACTGTGCTAGCTGGCCTGAAGTGGCACACTTGCCTCGTATACCTCGACGACTTTGTGGTATTCGCCCAGACTTTCGACGAACACCTTGCAAGGTTGGAGTCTGTACTCGAGGCCATTCGTACGTCGGGGTTACGCTGAAGCCTGAAAAGTTGCCTTTCGCGTATGAGGAACTGAAGTTCTTGGGCCACGTCGTCACGCCGCGGGAGTTCCTACCTGACCCGGCAAAAACTTCAGCCATTGCGAACTTCCAAGGCCCGAAAGACAAGAAGGCTGTGCAAAGATTCTTCGGACTGTGCGCATACTACGGGCGCTTCGTCGCAAACTTCGCACGCATTTCAGAGCCACTCACACGCTTGACGAAAGATAGCACGCCTTTTGCCTGGGAAAACGATCAAGAAAAGCATTCTGCGAGCTTGCAAAAACGCCTGCAAGCCCGCCTGTGCTCGCTCATTTCGACGAAACGCCGAAACGGAAATGCACACGGACGCCAGTGATATAGGTTTGGGTGCCGTCCTAGTCCAAAAGCAGAGTGGTTGCCAAAGGTAATCGCCTATGCCAGCCCTGGTCTGTCGAAGGAGGAGAAAAACTACTGTGCCTCCGAGAAAGAGTGCCTGGGTATTGAATGGGCCATTTCAAAATTTCGCCCATACGTGTATGGTAGACAGCTCAAGGTTGTGACAGACCACCATGCGCTGTGTTGGCTCGCCAATTTACAGGACCCCTCTGGCCGCCTTGGGCGATAGAGCTTGCGCCTGCAGGAATTCGACGTTACAATTATCCATAAATCCGGCAGGAAACACTCCGACGCCGACTGTCGGTCCCGTGCCCCCGTCTATCCACCCCCTCAATACTCCCATGCCCATAGCGCGTTCTTTGGAGTCGTGACGGAGAGCGATCTAGCCGCCCAACAGCGTGCCGACCCCGAGTTACGCGTCATGACGCTATGTCGCCGTGCCTAGTGCCTTCAAACGCAACCTAACCCGGCGTTCAGCCTGAAAAACTCCGTTCTCGTGAAGAATTTCAGCCCCGGAACCAGAACAAATTATCTTCTTGTCATCCCCGCAGACCTTCGCGAGGAAATGTTGGAAGCGTGCCACGACGACCCGACTTCCGGACATCTCGGAACAGCCCGCACAATTGGAAAAATCAAGGCAAGGTACTACTGGCCGCGCCTTACATCTGACGTCACCCACTACGTCCGGAGCTGCCGTGACTGCCAGCGACGAAAAACGCCGCCGACGAGACCCGCCGGACTTCTGCAGCCGATCGCCGTCCCATTGAGGCCTTTCCAGCAGATTGGAATGGACCTTTTGGGCCCGTTCCCTACGTCACGATCCGAGAACAAGTGGATTTTCGTAGCGACAAACTACATGACGCGTTACGCATGGACCGCTGCTCTTCCGAGGGGGACTGCCCAAGACGTCGCACGTTTCTTCATAAGGGAAGTTGTGCTGCGACATGGAGCCCCTGAAGTTCTAATCACGGACCGCGGAACGGCCTTTACTGCCGAGCTGATGCAAGGAATATTACGCTACAGCAACACGGATCACCGAAGAACGACGGCCTACCACCCCCAAACGAACGGACTAACGGAACGTTTGAACAAGACGATTGCGGATATGCTGTCCATGTACGTCGATGTTGAACATAAAACCTGGGACGAAGTGCTCCCATATGTCACGTTTGCGTACAACACGGCTATCCAAGAAACTACGCAGATGACACCGTTCGAGCTTGTCTACGGAAGGCGGCCGACTACGATGCTTGACGCCATGCTTCCGCACGTAGAAGAAGACGACCTCAACACCGACGTCCAAGGACACCTTCAGCGTGCGGAGGAGGCCTGCCAGGTCGCTCCAGTTCGTACAACGGCCAGCAGCTGGTGGATGCCGGTCCGCTACAACCTCCGACACCGAGACGCCGAGTACCACCCAGGGGATCGTGTGTGGGTTTGGACTCCGATCCGACGACGCGGACTGAGTGAGAAGCTTGTACGGCGCTATTTCGGACCCTAGCAGATTCTACGACGTGTTGGCCAACTTACCTACGAAGTGATCCCCGATGGTGATTCCGGCCCATCACGACGACGTACGCCACCCGAAGCCGTCCACGTGGTTCGCTTAAAACCTTTATACGCACGATGACGGACTTTTATTTTTTATTTGTTCGGACTGTCACTTATGTTAGCATCGGGTCCATGCACTCTTAGAGGGGGGGGGGGGGGGGGTAACGGCGAACCATGCTTTTGGGTTTGTTTATCAAGTTTGCTTCGCTGCCGGTTGTTATCTGGTCAGGGAAGCCCGTGTTCCATTCTTTCTTTCTATGCCGCCTGTGTTATCTCTTCTGATAGGGAGAGCATTCCGAAATAACGTGAACAGCCTAGAATAATCTTCTTTGTTCTGGATGTAAATCGACGGTTCGAGAAACACTCGCGCCGAAAGATAAAAGCCTGCAGAGCAGACGCTGCGGCTTTAATCCGAATCGTCGCGCTCGCCTTCGCACATCACTTTGTTGACTGCTGCTTCGCCGCCTGTATTCTTTGAGTTGTTAGGGGAGCACTAGTTCGCTCCGATAAACTTGTTTTCCTTGAAGACAACTGCGTTGTATTTGGCTTCGTGACAATATTGTGGATATTTCTACGGACAAAACCAAGTGTGTAAGTCACGCTTCCTGCGGCTTTCTTGGAAAAAGAAACATCGCTGCTATCTTCTTGTATGTAATGTCCGAAGCCGACACGTGTTTGCTGTGTGCGCTGTAGGAACGTTTTTTGTGATGATGTTGTGCAGTTTTGTAGGCATAGGTCTTTCGTTGAAACAACAAAATTTAGTTGTTAGAGTGCGCTCGTGCTTGTCGTTTCTTCGTCCTTGTTTGCTTTGCGCAATCGTTGCCATGGATCGCTTCCGGCTAGGCCGGCTTGCGGTGTTGTTTCAGTAGAATAAGTTCTCCGCCTGTCTGTCCTCGCGCCTGCGTCATTCTTTTCGAAGGCCGCGGCGCCGGAAACCATTACTGCTAGTATCGCTCTCACAGATGATCTTCAGCGATTGGAATATACGGATGGCGAACGCAACAGCTCCGTTCTAAAAAAACTTAATCTAAACGACATAACCTGACACACCACATCCGTGTCTCCCAGTGATGACGCCTGTTTCCACGAGACCATAATGCTACGGCCCTGCTTCAGACGTCTCGCGGGTCAATTCCTACGCACCACTTGTTCGACGCTCTTTCTCCGCGACCGTCGTCGATCGCTTTGAACCTGTACGCTCCGTCGGTCTTGCCGACGGGCGCGCAGCAGGGCGCAGCCGACTAACTGCGGACGACGACAAGCGCAGACGACGTCCCCGCAGAATAAAGAGTCTGCTCCTACCGCTGCCGGTGCCTTTGATAATTAGCGCTATTAAGTGCCACCACTTTGTGGCCACATGGAGCGGCAGCCCCGCCCGGGCTCCTAATTAATTTCCAGAATGGATAGCCGCGGTCGCAATTACGAGCGGCCCGCGCTCCCCCCTTAATGGCCGCCTGATAAGGAGCAAGTCGCTCTCGTTGTTGAGCCGCTTCCTTTTTATCCTGCCGTGCGCGACAAGCGGAGCTTGGCGGAAAGCGAAGACAATGCACGCTAGAAAATAACCTTGGCACAGGGAACAAAAGATAGTCGCGCCTAGGGAAGACATGCGCAGTCTGCTTCGCGCCATACCTACGGAGAATACGGCCGCGCCTGATTACATGCTGAAGACGAACGGGAAAGAGACCTCTTATCTCATAATCAGTGGCACTGGACATTCTGCTCTGGGCAGAGTTCCTTTCTGGGCACGGGCAGTCTAACGCACCCGCTCGGTGAGCGCCCACAGTGTGAAGTTAGTCACCGCGTGCCTCTTTTTATGCTGTGTGCGTTGCCTAGTAAAATAAACACTTTTAGTGTTTATGTTGCATTTCAATGAAGTTTTTTTCTCCTCCTTGCAGAACTTGTGATGCACGTTTCTTATCGTTTCTGTTGGCGCTCGCAATCCTAAAATAAAAAAAATAAAAAAGATGGCCGCTTATTTGCTCACTTCGCTGCATATGTTGTCGAAAACAATATTTTCTGCCGCCTCTGCACCTCTTCTCTCCCTGCCCAACTCTCACGCTCTTTCCCTCCTTTTTGATCCTCCATGATAAACACAGAGGAGCTTTGTCAAAGGCAGTCCAATTTTCCCGCGTTCAACTGCTTGTGTTATCTACTGGAACCTTTTGTGACTGCTGAACTTGGACCACTGCCACAAGTTGCAGGCAGGCGCGGGCTTGTTTTCTATTTTTCGGTCAAAATAATATTTTCAACGCGTATTTTTCATTCTTTAAGGCAAATATACGGCGCAAATTTATTTTCAACAAAAAAGACACTGCGAGTACCAGTTGTGAGTTGATGCTTTGAGTCAAATCTGCATATCTTCGTTTCGCTCAACAATGTTGGCAAGTGTGAAGCATGCTTCCAAGTTTAGTGGTTCGGAAAGGTTTTGACTCTATAAACTTGTAGTTCAAGAATACTTTTGGCCGGATATCTGAATCGAGGCTGTAGACAGTTATACAGACCGAAATTTTTGGGTGCCCCAAAAGTTCTTTAACAAAAACTATAGTCTTAAAATTTAGAGTACTTCAACTGCTCCGAAGGTGGAAGACCATGTGAGGCTGCGTATGTGGATAACTTTGTTGAGGTATGTATACTATAGTTTACTGTATTTATCGACACAAGCACACTTTCCTTAAAATTAATTCTAAATTAGTTCTCATATAATTTCTTCCGGCAATTGTTTCGACAAAACAAGAGCCGTGCTCTGAAACAACACGCCCTACGTAGACGGTCATGTATTAACAGCAGACGGGAATTTTTAAAAGTTTATAAGTTCACTGTGTCACTGTTAACTAATTATGAAAAGACAATGAAAAGAGTCGTCCTAGCAGCCAATTTAGGCATATATTTTTTCAAGATATCTACACTAAATTGAGACTCTCAATTTAGTGTAGATATCTTGGCAGAGTTGCCAGTTCCGCTTATTATAAGCGGATTTAGGCTGTTTTTTTTTTTCATTGTTCTGTTTTTTACCGTGTCGCTTGTACATTTTATCATACACTGGCCCTTTTGGGGGCTTATCGCTTCTTTGTAACACAGCTATTTACTACGCAGCGTCGCCAGTTCCGTCAAATACTGGGAAAACATTCGAGGCTGTTTTTCCCTTTTGGTTGCTGGCGTTGTGTTTTTTACCGTGTCGCTTGTACATTTTATCATGACGCTGGCCGCTTGTTGGGGGCTTATTCGCGTTCTTTGTGAAAACATTGCTATTTTAGGGCTCGCGGCGTCGCGTTCTCCGTCAAAAACTGGGAAAACATTCCGGATAGCTGTTTCCGGCGAAAAGCGGAGTTCGCTCTGTCATTGTTGGCCATGCCTATACCAAAAAGGCGCAGAAAACGAGCGCGTGTTCTACCGCAGGAACGTCGTGAGATTGAAGAACCCCCCATTGAGCATCATTGTGCACGTACAGGCAATTGGAGCATGGTAAAGTAAAGTAACCAAAAGTAATTGGATCACTGTCTCGTAAGTTTACAGGAATTTCTTCTTCCGGTAACTGCCTGGTTTCATTGGTTTGCGTTTAAAAGAGTACTCCCTAATATCAAAAGCTTTCTGTGAACCGGTAATGGCTGCCATAAAGTTAGTAAGAGAAATATTTCGTGATATTCTCAAATCCTTGTTCTAATCACTTATGACGACACCTCTACGTTATGGCCTCTACTTTTTGGGTGGCTACTGCCGGGACTTTAAAGCATACCGCCGAGACGCTGCCGCTATTCAGTTCTAAAAAATTGGTGCAGCTTACACTAGTGGGGCAAGGCTAGACAAACAGCAGAGCTAGGGGTCTACCTATCTTCTGCCGGTTTTGGTGAGTTTTGCTGTAGGGTTTGCTAGGCTTTGCTAAGTTTCTTTAGGTTTTGCGATGTTCTTGCTAGCTATACTAAATGCTGAGGGGTGAGGCCAAGTTTAGCCGCATTTTACAAGGCTGTTCCAGTGTGTCCCCCACACTGACAGCGGATCCAAGGGGGAAACAAGCTAGGTCGACCCCCAGCTCCGCTGCTTCTCCAGCCTTGCACAAGTACTGCAAGCTCCGCCAAGTTTTTTGCGTTTTAGAAGCCCGAGAAACACCTTTACAATGGATAGTAAGGTTGCGCATGCACGTATGCGCCTTGTGCGCGCACACGAGCAGGCACGAAAGCAGGCTTCGCTGTTGCAGTACCCTATCAACCGTGGTGCACCATTTACAGGTAGTGCAGTTTTTTTTTCTTGGAGTTGTTTTTTTTTTCCTACAGCAACCAGACCAAACTCAAGCCTAACAACTCCGCTGCTAACATGCATGGTTCAGCCCAAGTGCAAGCTTCCGATTTCCCAGATGAGTCAGACACGTGCGAGGAGGACTGTCTGCAGTTGAGATGTGAAACAAAGCTTATGTTGAGGAATCAAAAAGAACACAAGTAAACCTTGCGCTGGCGTGATTTGCGTTCATAAGTTTCTATATTTGTGCCATAGAAAATATGTAATGCTGCTGCTTTACTTTCTATTGGCACATGGGTGAATTTTTTTGTTTAATTATAATTATTAAACTCTTTCAATAGTGTTAGCGATTCTGGACTCCGGCTTGCTTTGGTTTATTCAAGAAAACCGCGCCGCGTTTTTTGGCGCGTCGTTTGTAACTATTATTCGACTTGTTAGCCCGGCCGCATCTGGCCACCCTGATGGAGAGATACAGAGCAATCACGGTATAGGTGGCTGTGCTGCAAGGTTCAAAATTCTTTGTCGACGCGACTTCGTACACGGCCGCTCTATGGTTCAACCGAGACGTGTACAGCCTCGTTGCTAAAAGGCAGGTGGAATCAACGGTTATGTGGCTTCAGACGTGACCGCAAAAGCGTGCGGCAGCGGTGTGTTGCTTAGTTCGAGCGAGAATGCGACATAGTCATTGTTCCGAAGTTATATGGCGGCACTGGCACTTGGCCGCGTAGCGCCATCAATTTTTTGGTCAAAGCTTTTGGCGGTAGCCGCGCCGCGGGAGATTCGAAAAGTAATTTGCAAGTTTGTGTGATTTGGACGCTGTTTACTGGGTACACTTTTTCATCAGGACACAGTTAAGTTCGTTCCCGTTCGAATTGTAGGCCTTCAATTGGTTTGAGAGAGCCTAGCGCAACTTTTGCTCTCGTTTTGAAGACACGTGTACCCATTGTTGGTGTCGGCATCAGTTCCAGTATCAGAAGCGCTTTGTTATCATGGTATCAGTTCCGGGCCCGGCTGGCAGCCCTGCCTGCCTTGTCCCGACGAGGGAAAAACTTCACTGCGAGGCTGCAGCGCTCGCTGAAAACACGGGGGCTTTTTTTTTTTTTTTTTCGTCTCCACCGTAGTATCATTGTCCATGAGCCTACAAGCACACCCCCTTCTCTCCAGACTCCAAAGTTTTCTTAGGCCCTTTACATAGGATCAGCCTTCACTCAGACTTGAGAACCAGTGTGTGGTTCTTGTTCTGCACCCCTTACCGCAGTAGACGCGTGCAGTTTCAACACAGAGCCGTAATACTCTTTAATGTACGTACACTTTAGAAGAAATTCAGTACTATACGGCTTGATCTTCTGCGTGTATTGATGCACATAGCCCTTCATTCGTCTCAGCCTACGTGGGAAGCTTTAATTGAACTTTCAAAACTAACGCTTACTCCGCATTTAACAAAATTACAGGGTGGCGACGTTTTCCTATAGACGTACTCGTATACTTTGGAGCACGCGGTAATAAAAGATTGTAGGCACCTAGGTACACCTTTGTAAACATTGCGTGATGAACAGTTATTTGTAAACATTGCAGGATTACTAGCGCAAATTGTAGTCTGGGGTCTCTAGGCTAGGTTTCGACCACTCTCGCTGCGTTTACGCGACCTTGTTCAGTAGAAAAATAAATTCGGAAGTGCTGTCCTCCTCTCTGCATCCTCCTTGCCGTTTTCCTATGACGCTTCGTATGACGTCAAAACGAGATGGCTTGACTGGACTGCGCTACTACATGGCTCGCCGACCCTCCGACAGAATCTCTCGGCCCAGCGTTTAGTCGACCGGCCGGCCGCCGGCGGGTCGTCGCAATTTGTTCGCTCGGTTGAAACTAAGCCACGACACGTTTATGAACGGAAGAATGCGCCTTTCTTCAGCTTGTAGACGCATCAAGCTCTAAATACAAGTTGCGCCACACAAGTGCACATGCGGCGCTGACTGGTACGCTAGTACAAAAATCTAAGGACTATTAAGGGCGGCAGAAGAGTCAGCGAAGTTAATACAGGTACTAAGGAATTAAAATCAACGGAAAATTTTATCGTACAGCGTAAAAACAAGGTGCGGGAGAGCTTTTTTACTGGGCGAACTAGCACAGCGGGCACCAGCACGACCACACATATGCAATCGCTTTTCTGCCTGTAAGGAATGCAGTCGCTAGACATAAGATATTTGTGGGAATTCCGGAGACGCTTACTGCACTAGCTGTTATTCAAGAAATAGTTACCGAAGCTGCTTGGAATGAGCCTAAAGCTAAATAAATATGTAAACTGCCTATACAATAAATACACTATATTTCCGATCCTGGCAGCGCTGGCTTATGGCTGAGTTGTCTGGAGCCTTACGTCCGTTGTTTTGCAATTAGCAAGCTCGAATCTCCGATAGCGCGAGTACTTTTTTTTCAAGTTCATTTGTTTGTTTGGGGCAATGCTTTCTGTACTGAGTTCACCCGTTTTGCGCTATAACGTTTATTGCTCCACGAGCGACTTCGCAGAACGCGTGCAGACTGAGACTGACGCGCTGGCGAGTTCTCGCTGGCTTGGTGTTGCCATCAGCACCGACTGCTTGCGGGAACAGTCCCGAATCAGCAGACCCTTGGCCTGGTGCGAACACGCCTCTTACAATACAAGGACGAGCCAGGAAGGCTTCAAAGGTGATGGAAAAGCGCATCTCCTCTGAGTGTCTGTGGGGACACGGAGGGCGTTCACCCACTCCGTACGCCTCGGCTAGTGATCGTTACGATTCCAAGCCGTGCTGGTAGGCTTACGCGACGCATCTTACAGCCGATAACATGTCAGAAGCGTGGTATGCCGATTACTGAGATATCGAGAATGCCCACTCAACCATAACGTCGGATGCCAAGCATGTTGTTTCACATAATCGAAACCGAAACTCGTTTGAATTGTAGTCTTACACATCGTCTCATCGCAGTAGCACCTCATATGGACGTCACCGCTTTAGTTGGTGCGGCCGCCGCAGACCGCGCATGGTAGTTTTTCTTCTTTCGGGCTTTACAAAATAACTATCGCCTTATCGATGATGGTGTTGGTGTTGGTGGTGGTAGTTGTGGTGGTGTGGTGGTTGTGATGATGATGATGATGATGATGATGATGATACCCTCAATGTGTTTGGCTGGTATCTACAAGGGGTATTGGCCAGGACTACATCATTGCCTTTGCCTCGGTTGGATTTTATAGAATTACTTTATCTTCCAGAAAGCAGGAATAAGGGCGTGAAATCAGTTCACTGCGACAAAAACCCGAAGTACCGATAATTATGGCTTCTTTCACAATTCAAGCGACCCATTTCATTTTACATCGTGTTCTTCTCTCTGATACTATGACTGAAGCGATCGGCCAATTGCCCTTGTTGGCCGTACATAAACGTGATTTGCTGCTTCTGTGATTACATGCCCAAATTAGTCCTGTAGGCTTCGGTACATAACACCCGCTTCCAAGTCGAAGGTAACAGCGCATGCCCTAAGTCCACGTTTGGTCGCCTACAGCCACGGTTTCACCCGTTGTGCAAGGGTGCGTGCCCCAATTCGCATTCCGTAAGCCCTGGCTTCGAATTCTAGACCCAAATTTTCCCAACTTTCTTTTTGAATCAATTAGAGTAATACCTCGTTAATCGAAGTAGTAAAAACCGGGAAATATTTCGAGATAAGTGGATTTTCGAGATAATCAAAGCTGCGCGAATTGCCATGAAATATCGAGTTCTTTGCAAAAAAAGGCGCTACTACTTACCAGCTCTTCAACCTTCAGCATGTAACACACAACATACGCTCCATACAATTTTTTTCGTCGCAAAAGGGACCCCGCCTCTCCATTGGGTTTTTCCCCGTACGACACACCTCTATCTTCTAGTACACTGTACCTTTGCGCATGTCTCTACCGTCACATGATGTGCCACATGGTTGCTTGCCGAAGTTGATAATGCCTCTAGGCTCAGACTTCACTTTTGGGGAAAACATCGGCTTTGGGGTAGACGCGGCTAAACGAGAAAAACCTGTAGTTGATTCCTCTGTCATAGGAACCAGTAAAACACGAAAGTAAAATGTGCAGCGAGATCTGCAGCTGAGCATGATTTGCAGATCGGCGGCTGTCTTGGGGGTGTGCTTGGCCAGCAACGTCCTGCTGGCGGGTCGCATCGGCAAACGGTGTACTGGCGACATTTCCCTGGCGGATATGACGTCACTGAAATCTTGGGGTAATAAAACACTTTCGTGTTAAAATATAACATCCGAAAAGGAACAACCCTAAGTATAACGTACTCTTTAGTTCTAAAGGTTGCTTCCCTGCAAGAAGACCCTGTGTGCCGGGGTGCATCCTTTACAGGCCGCTTGCTTCGTTCTACTGGCGTCACTTCCAGTGACGAATATGACGTCAGCGAAATCTTTGTGTATCCGGGAATAAAACACTTTCGTGTTAAAAAATCGAGGGAGTTAGGCGCGGCAGCATCGCGCGAATCTTGTGAAACGGTCCGCGGCTGCGAAATTTTCGTTCCACTGTCAGCCAAGATTTCGACATATCCGCAGTTTGGCCCAAAAATACTTCGAAAGAAGGACAAAAATACACGGGACGTATAAGAAATGCTTCGGTGCCGCGGAAAATTTCGACTTAGCCGATTTTTCGATATGTGCGAGTTCGAGTTAACGAGGTATTACTGTACTTTACCCCTGCCATTTTTTGGAGCCATCGCTCGCTCACGCTACCGCCGACGCCGGATTCTCGGTAATGACGCGTGTAATGCTTTCTCCTTAGACTAGAGCTTCCGATTCCACTCTTACTCGCTGACTTAAAGCGGGAAGACTGAATGACGATTCGACAGTGAATGTTCTTCAAGCTAGACTCCGCGCACGCTTCCCAAGACTTCAGCAATCCTCCGTAGTTAAATTAGGCATATTTAAAATCATGAAGGAGACGGTCACAACAGAAAATAACCGGCAGAATAGCACTTGTGCCGTCTGTTCTTTCTTACTGCGGCGTTGTCCTTCTGCCGCCGTTAGACATGCTTAGTTTAACCCTCGGAGGTTCCTTTCCTAATTATGCAGCCAGGCTGTAAACGGCTCACTCCTCGGGCTTTCTTCATGTCGTGGTCCGCTGGAAGAACTCGTTGTGTGGCGAAGCGAAGTTTTTCGCGAACGAACGCTTGGTAGCTCTCAATTTCATGTAGATAGCTCGAAGAAAAGAAACAGTGCAGTTGGCAACTAAGGCAGCTTTGTTCTTAGGCCGAGTTCATAAACACTTAATTGGATTTCATTCCAGATTGAAAAGCTGTTACAGTGGCAAAGCTGAGGCTTTGTGAATGAACAGTTTAAAAGTAATTAAAAATCGGGAGTAATAAATGGCTGAATCACATTAGCGGTTCTTACGAGGAATACTCATTTCACGGGAATAAGAAAGGCTATGGAAGCAAATCCTGGTAGGAAATTTTCGTGGGTAAAGGAAAAAGAAAACTCCTCGGAGCACTTAGGTCTGCTCAAGTCTGCTCCAAAGGCGATAGTCTGGGATACTTGTCGAAGACACCTTCATCCGGAATGGCATCGCAGGCTTCTTTATTCCTACATCGTGCTTACGCCTCTTCGCTTCCGTTTCCTCGTATTTTGGCGAGAATTGCTTAAACGGGCAGACGCCTCCGCTTGCCCAAGTCAGAGTTCTGTGCGGCTGGAGTGCATGTTCCACTAACGTGCCATCACGTTCTTCTCTCACGCGGCACGCAGTAGGCTAACTTCTGCTTCACCGCTCGCAACTGGCAGAGACGAGCGCGCGGGTAGCGCACTACGCTCCTGTGTCCTCTGGAGACCCTTGTTCTGATCCCATACTAACTGGAATGTGTTTGTTGTATTTAGTCCTTTTAGCGGAGGACACTTACCTGTACTGCACTACAACAACTACACACTACAACGACGACCCCATCTTGTAAGCGCGGAGGGCCCCGGCTTGTGGTCGTGTTGACGCGTAACTCGGCGTCACGTGCCCAAACTAGAGGCTTCTATACGATCACCGCTTTCCCTGGGCGATGTCCGCCCCATTGCTCCGCCCAGCCACTCGTTTATCAGATGCAAAGTGGGTGGATGATCTTTGCGCTGCGCCATTGCTGCCGTTTCTAGACCGCCAGTAGGTACACGATAATATAAAATAAGAAAAAATCATGAATCCCGCATTATTTACGTACGCCAAATTAATGACACTCAATCCAGTGCCTCCTTACAGGCTTGATGGTGATGATGACGGTGATTAGTGGCTATCCCCTTGAATCGGGGCGTCGGTTGTCAGCAACTGACTTGCCTGTTTTATTACGCTTACTTGACTTACTCCCAGCTAACCTAACAGATTTGCTTCCTCCCTCTCATCTCTCCCTCTGCCCCGTTTTAAACTCATCGCTCCCACCCCCCTTTTTTTTCTCCCACCGCTGTTCTAAATTCTCATCCGTGTGATTACTCCGCTTGCGTACCCATTTCCTCCTCCGGCGTACTTTTCCTCCACCACCACTCCAGCCACCTCTTCGTCACCTGTAAGGCCTTGAAGCTGAGGTTCCCCCTCGCCCCAAATCCCAAAGCCTCCGCCAGCTTTCTTTCCCCCTCACCCCGCGGTTAAAGGGGCTGCGGCGCCCTCTCGTGACTACGGTGGTGGTAACACGCATTTATTTTATCTACAAGGGATACAAAGACGCCATTGCGGTATCAACATAAGGCTGGTACTGAAACTAGTCAAGAGAGTGCGCCACCGATCACTGCTCAGCACTTGACAGCTTTCCCATTTTTCGCAAAATGGGTCACTATGGGGTTTCGCCTTCACAAAACTATCTGCATGTGAGCCCGACTGACATTCTTCGGGGGCACGCCTCTCAGGCCTTCGTTGTTTGCTAAATTATAGCGGAACTGGAATAAGTGCCCCCTCTGAGTCGGGTCGTCACCATAATGAGGGACGTAGAGATTCTTGCTGTTCGTAATGACCACGAAAAGAAAATAACCCAACTTGGGCGGGGTCGAGCGTGTTAATTACACGACCGTAAATACTAGCATGCCATCAAGAAGCTCGTGTTTTTGTTGCTCGTGGACAGTGAAACGGTTCTTGTAGCATGTCATTAATCACGCGCACTCATTTGTCGGGACCGCTGGTGCCTCCTTATCAACGCTACGCTGTATTTTTGCAACGGAGTACGAGTTTTCTCGCTGGCGCACCGGATGTTCATTACATACTGCGTGGAAGCGGTTCGATCGATTTCTCTCTAGAGAACTGGTATCCTGTACAACATTGAGGCGTCATGTAATGTTGTCAGGCAACAGTTAAATTGTATATCGATGCTGCGTTGTTTTTTAACGAACAAGAAATATAAATATTCAATGCAATTGTGTGATTGCAACCGAAATAAACGCACAAAGGCTTTATTGCCTCAGAATGAACTTCTCTTACCCTTGCAAGCTACCACGAATCTTGGCAGTTGCAACAGTTGATGTAGAAAATTGAGAACCATTTAGGTAGTAAGCGCTACCTACCTTCCGACGATGTTAATTTGGGAAGCAAGAATATAGAAGATAAAGTTATACAGCCAGTAATACGAGAGGGGGGCGACAGTCAGATCCAGCACTGAGAGGGCAAATGGTGCGCACGCATTTCGCTCGCTTTCATTTGGCCCAAGTAATGGGGAATGTCACAATTGACTCGATTATTCAAGGTGTAATCGTCGTTTTCGCTAGCGCTGCTGATATCGAAGACAAGTGGACATATGGTTAGGCGAGATGCTTTTTACAGGCGGTAATGAAACTACAGAAACCGCTGTAGTACATTAGTGCGCGACTGCCACCCCATCGCGAAGGCACGTTGGAATCCCGCATGGATATTATGGGATCTTTAATTGTCGATATAAAAAGCATCTGATGTGGGTCTTTGCAAAGATACCAAATCAAATCAAATCAAATCTTTTTATTGTTCCAAAGAACATTTGAAGGAGGCCCAAACAGAAGTGGAAGCTAGTCCACTTGACGAGGGTTCGGGCCCCCTTATAGAAGGCACAGCGAGGGTGACAAATAAGCAGGCAAACAACGCTATCAAGTACACAGAGCGAGATAATCAGTTCACAATAACCAACACATAAAAATGGAAAGAAGCGTGGCAGATTAACACATGAGTACATATTAACTTTCTTTGAAAACATTTCATTCGGCACGTACAAAAAGTGCGCACTCATGCTCTGCTAACACTTTCTATAGGTAATGTCTGTTTGTGCAGATAGTATAGTACATCTGTATATACGACACGTTATTTCGTATGGCATACACAATGCCGTGGTAGTACACAAAATGAGTGCGAATCCTTTCTCTTTTTTCTGGCTGCGTTCGCAGGGAGATGAATATCTTTAGCTAAGCTGCCTCACAAAGAGCCGTGCTTGTACCCCGTCCGTTCATTTCTTCTTACGCGCTGCATCTTAGAATAAGTTCTAAAGTATACGCCAAGTATAACTAGCGCAGGCACGAGCTCTCTCTGGGACATAAGCACCCACACATCAGGGATGACCCACGACTTGATTTTCGTTTCAAACGATAATTGCGTTAGGAAGTAACTAGACCGCCTTATTCAGCTTACCGTGGCACCACAAATCTGCCCAAAAAACGAAAATGCAATAATAATAGCCGAAAAAAATAGATGTCACCTTTTACTGAGCGCACTTGACACATGTACCGGGTTTTTTCAAGTTGTAGCTGTGGGAGAACATATCTCGCATATCTTACGTACTGCCAAAGCTCAGCCTCGAGCTCTCAAATGAGGTAAAACCCACCCTTGAGTACAAGGTACCGCGTGTCATTAAAAATAACCTACCGACTCTGTTATATAAATGTTGTCTACTCCAAAGGACCCGCCAACAACACAGCAGTCTAGTTAAACCATTCGAGTTTACGCTACACCAAAGTGCTCAAGAAACGCGGCACCCTAGTGAGAGGTGCCAATTCGTTAGTTGCCTGGTAAGCCCTCTGGCCCTCCTTTCCAGTCTCCTTCCAGAACCTGCAGCGCATGCACAATTAGGCGAACTTTTGAACTGCCCAAATCCACAGAGGGTATTGTACAAGGAAGCTGTTGGCCTCTCATTGTTCGGCCAATTTTGTGTCGTTGCAAGCAAAAAACCCAGTCAGGACCCAGCAGTTGTTGCCCAAGACGCAGAGCGCATGCGTCAGGCGAATCAGGCATACAGCAAAGAGCTCAGTGGTCGCTTAAAAAACACACAAAACAATTATCAAAATCGCATGATGGATGATACGGTGCCTGTGAGCAATGGACCCCTCCCCTCCTCCCATGTGTTCCCTTGTAAGATTAGTTTCGCAGCTGCTCTCGAAAAGGGGGTTGAAGACATTCGTGGGTGAGCGTATGCGCCAGGCTTTGCCGCCAGAGCAGCCGAGTGCAAGGGAAAAGCCCTATGAGACGACGAAGAACATTTTATACCTTCCTCCGTCGAAATGTGCAGTGGTTTACAACAGTGTTAATCAACCAGACTTAGGGAAATCCCCAAGGTGGAGTAAGTTTCGATGGACATACACTTTTGCAGGGCGGGATGGCAGCCATTTATTTGGAATTACTTTCTTCGGTAAAATACCAGGTGCCATCGCTTTTGCAACGCGCTCGAAATAAGCGACGACTTTCCTCTTCATCCGCACTCTCAGGTAGCTTGAAAAAAGTGTCAACAAAGTCCTGTTCAATTTTGGCTGCTGCCGCCGCAAATGGGATACTTTCCGGCCGCCCATAAAGGGCTCAATGTACAAGAGAATTTCGGGGCACCGCTACAATGTGCAGTGGTCATCAGTGGCGTCAACTGGCGCCTTCATTTTTCTTCTGTACAATTGTCGTCGCAGTAGGAAACATGCAAGGACGCAACAGGGCGACCACTGTACAAAGAAAAATTGAAGGTGGCCAAGTGACGTCACTGATGATTGCCCCTAAAATTCTCCTCGTGTACATTGAGCACATGCATGAATGGCCAATGTGCAACTCCACGTATACGCCTGCGACGAACCTGGCAGGGGAAAACGAGGCAGACATGTATGCGTGCTCTGCACCTCATAATCGTTCACGCGGTCCGTGTAACTGCTCTTGGTAATTTCGCTTCAGGGCTGCGGCGCTAGTTTTCCTGATGGCGGTAAGCACAAAAATTGCCGTGTTTAAAGGGGCCATGCAGACAAAACACTAGTGGTTCACTTGAAAGACTACTTTTCCCCGACAACAATAGTAAAATGTTACTGCAGACTTCAACAAAGGATTATACATATTAAAGAAAACATAGCAAGCAGTGGCGACTTCCCAGGCACTTTCTGGCGATTTCTATATGACGTCACAGAATCTTGTATGTGCGATTGGCGGCCGCCTAGCTAAGCCACCGCCGAGAAAAATGACTGGGCCATTGTGGCGGGGTCTCTAGTTCCGTTTGATCGTATCGTTTCAATGCTAACGGGCAGTACCACTCTGAAAACTGCTTTTAGTGCTGGCCCAATATCACTTCACTCCTGACCGTGTTACGTCTCCGTAGCACGAAATTCGAAAGTTCTTCAATGTGTCTCTCTTTTCTTCTCGCTTAAAAACACGCCTGCAGTGGCTGGAATGGAGCCGAGTAACTTGCCAACGCACGTTGTTTCGAACTGGGCCGAGTTGTATTTTGGCTTCATGGCCCCTTTAAGAGACTTGGGAGCCCGTTCGCAAGCACCAGTTGCCACGAATTAACCTGTATCCCTGCCCTAGGGTGCATTCCAAAACCCAGCTGTTGCTTCGGCGGTTATAAGCTTCTACTTTAACTTTCGGTCAGCAATTCATTTCAACTCACTGGATATTACGGTCTGTGTTATGAATATGGTCTCTGCATATACACCAATAAATGTGAGCTATCGAGAAGCTCGCACCCTCGCCTCTGCCCCACAAGAGCAGTGACAAGAGAAGGCCGGCGTCAACCTCGTTAACAGAGTAAGCTGTTACAAACAGCTCCCGCAGCGCTCACAAAGCTTCCCTTATTCTATCACACACGTTCCTTATCTCCAAAGCCCCCCCCTTGGAGCACGGGAGGCGGCCGATCGAACGAGAATAATGGCGCTTTTTCTCCTTCAGCTCGGTGGTGCCAAGGGTTCGCCACTCATCGGCGGGAGCCCGCTCTCAGTCCGCGAGTGATTGGCGATCCTCAAAACTCGCTTAGGCCAGCCGCTGTCGTTTCGAGCGCTCGTCGGGGACGCGAGATAGCGGGGCTCGGACGCAGCCCGCTGTCTGAGGCAAGATGAAAGTACAGCGAAGTGTTATCGAGCAACAGATGACCGGGACAGTCACCCAGGATCAGGTACGTCCGCAAAACGCAGCCCTGCGTGTGGAGACAAAAAGGAAAGACGGCCACTCGAATGACCGCTCTGATGCTCTCGAACGATGAAGCGTGCCTGGCTTTCACGGACTGCGCCTTTGGCGTCGCTTTTTGAAGAGGTGAAACGATCAAAAGCTGAGCCTGTGCGGGGTGATATTTCGGGGGGCAGCTTCGTGATGTCCCGGTGGCCCAATTCGAAGAAATGTTTCGCGGAAGTACGGAGGGGCGCTGCTTATGCCATTGGCATCGTTATTTTGACGTCAATTTGATCCCGTATTTGTGTACTGTGGCTATGGGGTAAACAGTGTGAATGGGAACGAGAGAGACGAAGAGCTTCTGTTGTGTGAACACTGATACTGTCATTCTCCCTGCGGACAAAGAACGGAGGTTTCTTGGATCTCTGGCGCTCTGTGAACTGCGCATCTCATTTTGCAATACGTATGGTCCGGCTGCACTGCAATGTTCTGCGGGATGACTTATGAGATATCTTTAGTCATAAGCACAAGCCTGCGCAGCAGAGTGCGCAGTAAACATAAATCGTATAAATTTGTGCTCGTACTGGCAGCCGTGGTTTGCCGAAGCATTGTTTCCTGTCATACAGATTGACCCCCAGGTTTGTTATGAAAGGCGGCAATGACAGAAGGATCGGGTGGGCTGTTTGGGTAAAAAAAGTCCGAACACACGCAGAAGGACGATACCTGTATGCATAGCGGGAAAAAATCGCAATACACCCAGAATATTCCAGATGAACGCGAAGAAATCCAACCAATCATGAACGAATAGATCACTCCCTTTCAATAACTGTGGGGTGGTTAGTTCAAGGAGTGGTTAACTAAGCTGCAGCGCTGAAGGCTTGAAACACAGCATATCGAATGCCGGTTCAAGAGAAAGCAACCAAGAGATTGTGGTGCGGCCTTCAAGGAGGAGGACAAACTTTATTGTGAAATCATGGGACGAAATCATGGGACGACCGTGCTGCCTTATCTAGACTATAGCTTAAAGGCAAGACGAAAAACTTCGAGGGCGTCTGAGCACTTCTTGTGAGTGGTGAGTGCGACAAACCATCAGCTATTCCACAATGTGAAAATGAACCGAAGCTTTTTAGCACACGGCACATGATCTTGACTAATAATAAATCTACTCAAAATACATATCCACGTGACGTGACGTACAAACTTGGTCTAATTCATGTTCTCATCTTGAAGACGGTGATTTGGGTTCGATTCCCGGCAGCGGCGGCCGCTTTTCTGATGAAGCGAAAAGCAAAAACGCCCGTGTGTACGAAATTTCGGCGCACGTTAAAGATCCCCCCCCGGCGGTCAAAATTAACCTGGAGCCCTCCACTACGGCGCGCCTCATCGAATGCGTTGCGTCGGCGCGTTAAACCCTACACTCAATCGAAGATGGTGATTTCTAGTTCAGAGCACTTTAGGGGCCGGGCTTGCCGGGTCTAGCCGCCGCAGTCACGCGGCGTCACGCACCCAAACAGAGGCTTCGGAAAGATCACCGCTTCCCTTGGTCGGTATCGAACCTGCGACCCTCGCGTTATGTCAATTCCACTGCGCTACTCAGCACACGTTCCCCACATCCAAAGCGTCGGGAGTGGTCTTCGCGCTGCGCCGTTGCCGCGAAGGCTGCCTTTGCCAGACCGCAAATAATCACGCATTAATATAAAAGAAGAAAACAATCGTGAATCAACACATTAGTTGCCCCAAATGAATGAAAACTGAATTCGAGTATCTCTGTATACTCTTTTTCCTAGGGTGCCTCGATGCACACCCTGCTCCGCTGAGGGTGAGGACAACCGCGTCGTCTGGTAGCGCGACCGCCATTTTCTTGCATCCGCTGGACGCGGGGCGCGCGTTAGCTGCGTGACGCGCCTTGATAGTGCTGGTCTCGCTAACAGTGTGGGCTTGATTCGGCTTTACTTTTGATATTCATTTCCTTTTCTAGGGTAGATGAACAGAAGAGTAAGGTTTGTGAAGGATTCTCTATTTTGAGATGATTAGCGAAGGTATGGTGATGCCTTTCTTTTTTGACGGTAGGTGACGCGACGGGCAAGTTCTCGCCGTCGTTGTCATACCGGCGCCGTGATCTTGCTGTCGTTGCGTTACATATAAACATAGCAGAAAGTAGGCGAAAGTACACGAAGGAAGGGAACTCCTACATATTCAAGTACGAATGTCCGGCACGCTTACGGCCACCGAAACTTGCGGTACTTACATACGATTGCCTGGCGGCAAACTGTGTCATGCATTCACTGTGCAATCTAAACATGATTGATTGATTGATGAGGTTTAACGCGCGTACGCTACATAGGCGATGAGGCGCGCCGTAGTGGAGGGCTCCAGGTTAATTTTGACCGCCTAGGGATCTTTAACATGCGCCGAAATCTCGAACACACGGGCGTTTTGTATTTTCGTCTCCATCAGAAAAGCGGCCGCCACGGCCGAGAATCGAACTAGCGTCATTGGGCTGCAATCTAAACGTAAGGGCTTACACGGAAGCAGGAATAATATTTTAATACCTTGAAGCACAAATACACTATGTACAAAATGATGAATATACTCCACTGCTGTTACATAACACATTATGTACAAAATGATACAAACACACTTCACTGCAGTTATAAAGCAAGTAATGATGATTACGCTCGAATGTTTTCGAACTTGCTTTTGAGGTATTGACTTGCGTTCTTAGCATTTGTGTGGTGTTCTTGAAGTAGGGTGTATGTTCTTTCCAGGTCTGCCAACTGCTTTTTCAACTCAGCACAATCCCTTGTGTCTCACTATATTTTTTTGTGAGAGTTTCATTTGCCGAGTTTGGAATTCCGACATTCAAAGCTTCGACACCTGGGCTGTTGAGTTGGAGGTTTTCCGATGACGTCTCTTTCATACCGTGTGAGTTGACTCGGGGAGCATTTCCGCTGTCTCTGACGATGTGTGAGGTTCTTCAGCGGGGTTGTCCACATCTTCATTGTTGGATGTGGGCTCAGGCTGCGTCCTGTCTCTGGGTGGCTTTCGCTGCTTTGGAGCAACTGGAAGCAGGACAGATATGCAAAGCAATGATCAAATTAAGTAGTAAGTTCAGGGAAAGAGCGGTAATCAAGGGAACGGGAAATCAAGACAAAGAACAAAGCGGAGACACTGCATGGCAAGCGTCTCAGCATTTACACTTGTAATAATTAAACCACGTCGAGCGATTGTGCCTTTTCCAATGGTAATGGATTAAGTCGATGCGTGAGGTTAAGGTGTTGCGTGGGCTGATCGACATTACAATTGAATAGATGGAAGTGACTCCCGATAAGAGCAGGAGAAGCAGTATCGATACATACACATACTTACATGCATGCATGCATAACGTGTTAAAGTCAAAAGATGTGAAGCTGCCAGACCGACGGCTCAAATGCCACTGGAACATTTCTCAGCGGCCACCACTGATTTGTTAAGTGATGTACGCACTTATACGAAAACACACAGTGAATCAATTGGTAGATTCCTACCTCTGATTGGGAAAGGCGTTGGCACAGCATTTGGCTTCAGCTTCTTCCATCCATCTGCCTGGTTTCGTTAAAAACAGGGTCCTTCAAAGTGAGCCTGCACGATAAATTATCAATATAGATGCCTTTTTATCCCGAGAAATAAGAATAAATGACGTGAAATCAAGCAGATCGAACAAACTGGCATCCACACGTATCGGCTCACATCCGCACATGCTTCCCAAAATAGAGGTGTAATTCACACATTTATTTTCACCTCGATGCGCTACTTTTATGACATGATAAGCGAGATTAAATGCTCTAAATGTCATAATTTTTGCGCACAACAAGATATATAACAGACCTTAAGTTGAGACAACGAGGAGAAACACGAGCATAACGCGTCGCATGCAGTTTTACGCTTTGGGATATACCATTCACACTGCCAAAATGGGCTTTTGCTGAAGTAAGCGTGTTGCGCCGGGATGACGCTTCGGGACTGAGAAAGGTCACACACCTTCTTACAACTAGCGCCTAATTTCGTGATACAAAGTGAAATTACTGAAGATGCAAAGCGCCACATTTTTCATATCGGCCCCCCGTTTTAAGAGGCCACGTCCGTTTGCATCAATCAAATATCAAAAGGCCGCAAAAGCATGATGAAACCTCCAACATAAACACATAAAACCGCACGTCTGGTATCTAGAAACAGCCACACAGACAAGCTCACAATATCCCCAAATGGATTTGGCTCTGCTCAGAAGCCGGGTACTTACACTGCATATGCAGGACTGGTTCGTCGGCTGCCACTTGTCCCGCTTGATGTTCACCGCCCACAGAAAGCCGCCTTTTTGGGTTTCTAGGAAACGAAAACATCCTCCAGCCATTTTTAGCGTTGTTAGAAGACTGGGGAACGCAGCACCCAGGCATTCTGCAAACGAGACTTTGTCTTTTCGGGTGCCTAGCGCGGGTGTAGGCGGGGGCGGGATGCAAGAAAATGGCGGCGGTGCCTCCCGAGAACCGGTCTTGTCGGCGGCGACCCCTTCCAAGAGTGGCGCCACCCTCAGCGAAGCGGGCGCGCATCGTGACAGCCTACTTTTTCCGGGGCTGCGGGGCCCTCTCTTGACTACTTTCGGTATCAGCGCCGGGTTGATACTAAAACTAGCCAAGAGAGGGTCGCCACAGCCCCTTTGTCAAATAACTACTCCGCATTTGACCCATGAGGAAGAAAAGTTAGGAGGGAGCGTCACGTGACTATCGTGAAGCCTAGTCATAAAAAATAAAAAGGAAAAACTGATGGGAGATGCCTCTCTCACGTGACAGGCAAGCGGTAGTTCTTTGCGCCTCATGCTGCCGCCCGCCCGCCCGCGCTGCGTGCGTCGTTCCGTTCGGTTGCCGGGCCGTCCGGGTATTCGGGTTTCGGCGACGAGTCCCCGTCCGGGCGTTGCGCGCAGCGCTGCCTGCAACCCGAAACGCGCAGCGGGCTGATCGTGCAGGCGAAGTGGTCGGACGGGAGATACAGAAAATATCTATTTATTGAGCTTTCGGATCCGTCGAAGTTCACGCAGCAGTTGAAGTGTTGTGTTCCGCCGCCGTGCAAAAGTGGAGATGACAGACAAAAGTGGAGTACGACATCCGTGCTTACAGTTTAGATGCGAAGCATCTCTTGCTCTCGGCTCCGTCAAGCATCTCTGGTTCTCGGCTCCGTCGTCCGTCGTCCGTCCCTTCGCACCTCTACCCCTACACTATAAAAAGAAATAGTTAGCGACGCCCGGTTTCGATCCCACGACTCTCTGGCCGCAACGGGAGGTACGTGGCGCTCTTCCCACTGCGCTACAAAGCCGAGACAGGAGCAAGTGCTACGAATGCGCCTTATGTCCTTGACTCATTCAAACTACGTCAAGAAGCTACTGATACAACGAAGGCACGCAAAGCTGAACGTCAACGGAAACGACGAACTGAAAACTTTAGAGGAGGATGTTGAATTTCCCATGGGAAAGCTGTGGCGGGAAGCGCCACGCGCCTTGCAGCTCAACCAGAGAAGAGGACGAAGAGGGCGGGCAGCGGGGATAGGAGCGTGAGCACGCAATAAAGAAAGACGAGAACCAGGAGGTGTTCGATCAGGTAACGCCGGTGTAGGTCTCTTCGCTGTCTCTACATTTCTCTGTCTCTACATGGGGGTTCACACTACGTTCCCATTCGTGCTCCGATAAATGTAACAACATAACGGCAACACAATGGAACCTACACGGAACCCCTATGATGCTTCGCATCCTCCTCATGGTTTCCCACGGGAAGATGGTGTAATTTTTATTTCACAAAACATACCTCACTTTCTTGGTTCTGGTCATTTTATCTTTTCAACCTCCCAGGCGTTATTTAGCGTTCGTTACCCATATACCTATCGCACGGATTGAGCAGTACTCGGACAACCAGCCCGCGTTCTGCCTGCGACGCGAGGCGGAAAATGATCCGTTCTTCCCGCGCCCGCACCCACATCAGTGGTTCTGCACCCTTTTCGCTTTCTAATGCACTGAAGGAGACGACAACCCAACACAGACGTCGTCACGACAATTGTGGCACGTACAACGTGCCACCATGCCGGAGCACCGATAAGGCAAACGTATGCAAATCCGCACGCGAGCGAAACCAAAGCTTTTCGCACCACCTATCAGCTGATGGGACACTTGTTACAGCGCTATGATGTAAAGGGAAGGTGGCGCGATAACTCCCAGCAGATTTCCAAACGCAATCGTCAAAGCACACCTGGTAAACACCATGCACCCGTAGGCCGCTCCGTGCTTGTGAATGTTTACAGCGGCGATTTCGAACAAAGCCGGTCGTAATTCCAGCGGTAAGCGTCAAATTCGGCTCGCAGCTTCGTGAAGGTGCTTCCTGAGCATGGGATATACGTCTCGTGTCGCTTTGAACAGCGACAGTACTTCCACGATACGAGGGTGGGAGCGCAACGCTGGCGAAAAATCTCGTACGGCGCCTTCGGCAACGCCACTCGCCTCCACCTCCACCGGCAGCCAGCCGAGCCAGTAAATGCTACCGCGGGCCTGACAGTGGTGCATCTTCCATAATGCATTGCGCGGGAGGAGCCCGAGGAGAAGAGAATGCGGCGTCAGAGGAGGTTGGCTTGGCAAAGCTGGGCCGCCTGACGTCATGCTCCCTCCTAACATTTTTCTTCATTCATGATTTGACCTCTTTCAATTTGAGTGGAACTGCTTTAATTTTTTTATTAACCAGTCTCCTCAAGGTGAACATCCAAGTGGCGTGATGTATAAGCTTGGGATGAAAATAGTACTTTGAAAGGTGTACGGCTTTGGTGGTAACGGCATGCTGATAGCACACACATCGGGACGTTCGCTTCCCAGCGCCTCGCGCTATAGAACGCCTAGTGCTTGGAGGACAGGTGCAGCCTCGGTAGTTTTGGCTCCTGTAAGGTAAAAATGCAGGGAACACAGGAAACATGTTGGGATGCGTGACGGACTCGCGTTACCGAAGCCCTGGCTTCCATTCCCACCCAGCCGCAATTTTCCTAATTTTCTGTTAACTGAACTGCCCTACTTATATTGCTCTTAGCGCGGTCTGCCATTGTAGTAGCCTTTTCGCGGCTACAGACGTCAAGCGGGAGATTTTCTCCTCGGTTGGCCATTGCGTGAATAATACAATGGTGCATAATGCTCTTAAAAACAACTGTTAACTAAACTTCAAGATGGTTCCCAAAATGCCGAATTCCTCGCCAGCTGGGAAGATACTTCGCTTACCATGCGTTCTAGCCTCGCTCGCCTCGTTTGGCACATCGACTGGTTATTGAACGAGCAGCTGCGGGTATGGGATTCTGGAACAGGGTCTACAAATCATGGACATAATTTGCATGCATAGTGCTGTTCGATAGCAGCAACTTATCACAGTCTCGGCAAACTTCTCTTGATTTCGGCCTTGGGTCCGTCTGTTAGAGATGAATAGAGGCTCCAAAACGAAAGAAAAAGTCCTCGTTGCTCAATGCCACTAAACCTAAAACCTTGACTTCTGGTACTATCGTTTCAAACTTGGCGTTTCTTTCGAATGCTCGCACTAGTTTTAGAAAATGTAGAAAAAAATGTAGGCAAGTCCGCCTCAAAAAGCGTAGAAATCACAGGAAAACTGAAGCTTTTTCCTTTAATTGTATTTCGAGCAATTCAATGTACGTATACGCCTGGTTCGCGACAAGATCATGAACTCAATTGGACGCGCGATTTCAGTTGGTGAGGGTGTTACTATAAAGCGTAGCCTGTTCAGGGGAAAGAAGTTTACATATTGTAGCAACCCTGAAGAGGTTGCAGTTGGGGTGATCACCACGCCAACCCTTCGGATTCGCCAGTGCGTATAATGAAACTTACTCGAATACAAATGGCTGAGGCTTTAACACTTCTGATCGTTGTTATCACTGGCGAAATTACAGGCTATGCAAACAGCGTTTCGTTAAAGTTCGCCTCTGGTTGAGATTTTGTAGCGTGAGCTACACTGGCCGAGGTTGAGCTGTTTCGCGTGGCTCCTGGAGAGCCGTGTTGCGCATGCGCGAGGAGCAGTGACTTCCCACGGCGCACAGCTGGCGCGCCGGAGCCTCCACCGCCGCGACTGGATTGGAGCTGGAACGGATAGGATTGGATTGAATTGAATTCAATTGGATTGGATTAAATTGGATTTGATTGGAAATCAGTTTTAGCAGCAGTAAGCATGATCAATCAAGCTAATCCTAGACCACCAGGAAAGCTAAGAATAACCAGCTGAACCTCAGCTCAGGCTACGTATATCCTGGCATAGCCGAGCTAAGCCACTGCTATTTTTTAGCCTACCGTCTAGCTATCAATCTATACTGCATGCTTATATTCATCCTTTCCTTGCACTGAAGGACACACACAGCCAGGGCCAGCCGGCGCTCCATCAATAGATAAACTGGGAAAGAAAACGCCGGCAATGCAGCCGGCCAAACAGCGCTTTCATGCGCGTGCATCGCGTGTTTCTCCAGGGGCGGTATTCTCGTAACTGTCCCTTTTGAAAACGTCCCTTTTGCGTCCCTTTCATCGTGACGTACTTCCAGTTAAGCAGTGGGCCTTTGATTCAAACACCATAACTGTTCTTGCAAATGCATTTTAAAGAACTGAAACCGTATCAGAGTATATTTTATGTGTTTATTGTTCCGCGAGCGAACCAACAATAAGGCGACGAAAAATCGTCTTCTCCAAATCGTCTGCTCCGTGTAGCCACGGCTCATACCTCGGCTGTGCTTGCATTGCGTCACATCCGGGTGTTCGCTTTTAGCCAATCAGGGCTCGCTCAAAAGGGACACTTTTGAAAGGGACACAAAAGGGACAAAACACGGCAATACCGCCCCAGTATTTGTTTCTGTAAACTCTGTCAGCGCAGTGTTTTCCTCGTCACCCACGGCTGCGTGACGAGGCACGGGCAAAGCAATCACGTGGTACCATGGTCACGTGGTACCCTCGCCTAGTCACGTGGTACCGCAGAGGCGAAGTCGGCTAGCAACCGAAGCGATAAGAAAGAAGAAAAGAAGGTCGCAGCTCGCGTGGGCGGCTGAAGGTTAAAGGGACCGTCTTTGAGCAGCGCAAGTAAACCTGCGCGAGGTTTAGACTATGCTCCCAGGCCACTGAGCCAAATATTAAGCGTGAATGGCATGGAGCGTTTTCTGCTTGCGAAAACGCGCCGCGCACGCCACAGGCGCGCTGTCGCTGCCGCGGAGCTAAGGACAGGGACCTTACGCGGAGCCACCCGCACGCTGCGCGCGGCTCGGCAGGTGGAGGCAACATGGCGGCGGCTTCGGCCGCGAAGTGGAGTCGGCAGCTTGAGCGACCGCTTCTAAGCGCTCTCTAAAATGCCACTCAAAGCACGCACGAAGTTGCTTGTGCGGTAAAAGAGCTTATAATGTGGGCGAAAACGGTACTATAAAACATCATCCCCGCCGCTAGTGAAAGCGCCAATGCAATATCTGCCAGGGTGGTAAGTCTAAACATCCCTGGCGAAGCCAGCCGGCTGTCTCGAGCGCTTCGAAACTGCCGCCATGAGGCGCGCGCCTCCCCATTGGCGCAAGTCGCCAGGCTCCTCCCACTGCCGCGCGCGACGCGCGTCACTAAGCAAGGCAGATGCTGCCGCGCGCGCGGAATCGTCGACGCGGGCATAAAAAAATCGCACGCCCAACGCCGACGCGCACGATTCGCGTGCAAAAACGCGCCATGCGGTTCACGCTTACACGTGCACGTGAAGCGGCGAACGCGCAAATCGCTGTGAAAGACGCGGAAAAACCAACCGCGCTCTCTTCACTTTTCCTTGCACCCCTGCCATGGCCTACACGACGTGATTGAGGCCATGGCTGTCCTATTGGCTGTCGCTGGTCAACTTCGCGGCTTATTTCTCGCATTTCCTGTGACGACCGCTGCCGTCGGCGCTGTGTACAAACCTCTTCTATGCCTGAACTTGTACGCATAGTTTCGGCGTTTCTTTTGTGTTTTGAGTGCGCGCGGAGTTTGAGTGACGAACTCAATACTCCCCTTTTAAGGAGCCCACTCAACAACAAACGGTTATGGCTTCAAAAACGTCCTACCAGCCTGAGCGCGCGCTTACGAGCAGGCAGCTATGGCTGCTTTTTTGTGCCACTAGACCGGAAATAGACCCCTCCACGTTGCGGAAAAAAGGCGAAAACTCTCTCCGGCATGGGATATATCGAAGGCCGCCGAAGGGACGCCGCGCGCCGCCCCCCTCTCCGGAAGAGAGCGCGCAGCTTTCGTCGCGTTGTCCGCGGTCGAGTTGAGAGGGCACAATTATGCGCGATTTCTCATCGCGCGTAGTGTCGGTGATCGTGAACAGATTTTTATAATTCTTGCGGGAGGAGATTGCTGGGACAATAGACTTTACCCCGAAATACATTCTGAGTAGTCGATGGTAAGTGCTGCAGGACCCCTTTAAGTGCGGTGCAATCAATGACCTTGAAACGTATAGGGTAATGGAGCTTTCGCTTAATAGTAGTGCATGAATCTGCTACATCGTGAGTCACTAAAAGAAACATTGCTAAAATCAAAATCTTTATCTAATTATTAACATTAAAGGATTGGAACCGTTTGAGAAATGTCAGCACCAAAGGGGCGGGGACGTCAAGCTTCCTTAGAGAAAAGCTTTCTCATTAAAACTAATGACTTTCGTCACTTAAATAGAAATGCAGCTACGAACTTTTAATAAGTGAGTCCAATTTCCGTTCTGCTAGCTTTCAAGAGCCTCTCACTGAAAAGTGAAGTTTGCGCGAATTCCCTGTCATGGACAACCGAAACAGCCACCAGTGACCCGTATGTTTGCCTACCACTAACTGCGAAAATTTATGTTCTGGCTGATTGGGGTCGCAGACGACAGAAAACTTTATTGCGAAGCAACTAAAAGAAAAATAAACCAATCACTAATGGGCTCTAACCGAAAAGAAAACGCTTGCGAAAAGTAGGGTGGCTGCTACCATACGCGCACAAGTCGGCTAAGAATTTTAAAAATGCTTCCAACAGGTACGACATCGCGGTTGTGTTCTTGAAAAGAGTCAGCCAGCAGTAGCGACGTAAGAGGGGTTAAGAAAATCGTAGACGTCCCACTGGTTGTAGTTTACTGCATACCACTATCTTGCCAAAAGAGGTATAAAAGCCAAGCATGTAGACATTTAAACGTGCGCCTCCTCAAGTTCAGGAGAGTATTGGTTTGGGCGAGTTGGTACATAGAGACGTATCGAAGCGAAGCAAAGACGAGGACAGGAACACAGAAGACAATACACAGAGCGCTACACAGAGCGCTCTGTGTATCGTCTCTGTGTTCCTGTCCTCGTCTTTGCTGCGCTTCGATACGTCGCCTCCTCAAGCGCGCTGACGCATTGAAAAAAAAATTCACGCATCTCCACGAAGTGAATCATGATGAGTGGGCGAAGCACTGGGGATCGTTCCTACTGTAAATCACCCGTGAGAGTGCTTACTGCTGCTAAAACGATTTCGAATCCAATCCAAATCCAATTCAATCCAATCCAATCTAATGCTCCTCGCGCATGCGCAGCACGGCTCTCCAGGAGCACTCTCTCCTTCTTTCTCTCTCTCTCTCTCTCTCTCTCTCTCTCTCTCTCTCTCTCTCTCTAACCTTTTGTGAACCTTTTATTTTGTTCTTGTTCACCTTTTGTGAACCGTTTCTTCACAGATGTTTCGATTTACACGGTGCTCTGCCGTGAGCACGGACGCCGGACGCAAGACGCCGGACGGACAAGCCTCGGCCTTAAGGTGCTTCGCCCCTAAAATGACATAGGCGCCACCCTACCTCATCACTGTCAAAAGTGAATCTGCGAGTTAATGTTTAATGACACATCAGTTCTTTTCAACCACGAAGATACTACCACACGTGACGTCGTAGAATAGCTTGGCTCTACTTGGCTCTACTTCTGTTCAGCCACATAACTTGAATTCTAACGTGCTGTTAATGCGGTTACCCTCATTGCCATCTTCGATTTACAGTCCTGGGTGGTCCGCGGACAATGCGAGGATTGCCGTCGGACCGAAAGTCACATCGGATCACGTGACAAAATCGAGCGCCGGATCGCGTCCCGGCAGTGCGCGGACGATTGGGGACTCATTATCGAGGAGGCGCCATGCTTTAGTGCTGGCCATTACTCCTGACCACAATACGTCGCTGTAGCGCGACATTGGAGAGCTTTCTACGATTCTTTTTTTTTTTGGCTAAAGAACACTCTTAAAAAAAGGTCGTGGCACTAACTAACAGAACACTAACAAGTCCCGGTATAAACTAGGTACTTAGTGCTGTTTACTAACTGCTCATGCATAACCCAGTAAAAAGCTACGCGTGACAATGTGGATCTGCTGAGCGCGCAGCACGACATACATTCAACACGCACACATCCCACGTAGACAACCAACAAATAAATTGAGCAATAAAACCAATGAGTGTGAGAAGAGAATTTATTGCAATCCACATATCAGGCGAAGCGACTAGTGGTAACAGCGCTGCCCTAAAACCAGAAAAAAAAAAACGAATCAGTTTCCCATTGCTCGCGGCATTCAACACTCTGCACAACAAATGTCTGTGGTGGGGAAACAAGCTACTGCAAAATCAATCCAGAGAAAGTTCACAGGTGTCCATGAACAGAGAGAGTTCAGAAACTAGCTGAAACTCAATACGGTACAATAGGTATGCTCAGGATGTTGTTCCTGACTACTATGAAGCGCGTGGACCAGCGTAACAGAAAGGCTTCTTCGCCTAGAGCTGCCAACTCGTTTTCTCAGTGACTCACAAGGATCGACCGCACACGCCACCGCAGTGGAAGATGCACGAGGAGAGCGAGCACAACTTAGTTAACTATCTGCTCTTCTTGCTTTTATAGCCAGCAGCGGAAAGTCATCTGATATGATAGAGTCGGTGGACGTGTTGCAAAAATGAAATATTTAAGCGATAACTTTAGAATTACGCATTTTAATGTGAGCATATACAAGTCAGCACGTGGATTTGCAAAAACTTTTAACTCGTCATTTGGAGTGGGAAAAGTGCTGTAGTTCTTATGTTTAATATTTCATAGAATTTTGTACTATGAGTGAATGTAATTATCTAACAAGCAGCAGTAACTAAGTGCATGGGCTAGACTAGTAACGGTTCCACACTTAGTGTCAGGACCTACGTACCGTTCTGGGCGGTAGTAAAGTTCGTAAGGAGTTAGTAAACACAGCCGTTACTACCTTTTTGCGAACTTTTTTGTTAATAGTGAACGTCCTTTTTGCCTGGAACGGAGGTGTGTGAATTACCAAAGGCTTGTCATTTCAAATCGAACAACGTTGCATTTTGCCTTTATGGCGCCTTTAACAGATAAAGGATTTGCACTAGAGCAGCACGCGTCTTTACCAAGGCTGGTAGTCCAGCACGCGCGACGGAAATGTATTTGATTCAGCACTTTTGGCTACGCGATTGTTCTGGCTTTCAGTGGGGGTTAAAAACTGCTTTTTCACTACGCCGCCTGTGAACGATATATGAACCTGTGTTTAGCTAATAAAAGCAAATTGAGAGTCTGCGTCTGTCCTGTAAATTCAGCTCGTGTTTCATTCTTCGTGTAGTTATTAGGCTTAATGCTGGAGATTGTATATAGGTTTTATCTGCAGTATGACGCGCACGGTACACCTGTGCCGCAACTGAATTCAAACATATGTGCACCACTGCACGCGCACAAATGTCGGCACATGGACCTTTTGAGGTCCTTTTGTTACCCTCCCAGCACTTGTACTCGGTGTGGTCCTCGTGCACGCGTGATTGAGTATGAAAAGAAATTTGGTTCACCTGGCTGGTTTCGAACCGTGTATTTCTCGATCTTTAAGACCGCGCTAGCCACTCGGGGACAGAAGCGCGATGTTTTCTCTGTGCCAAAAGCAGAATGAATATTTATGGTGCAAGCCGATACAAAGGATAGCATGTTACGACTGTGTGTCGCGCGTTGCTGTGGTCGCCGCGGCCGGGTGCTAGGACGCACTGCATGCCGGGCGATGGGCGCGTAATTTGAAAGCTCTGAACGCTCAAATGAACTGTGGCGATGCTGCGGATGGCGTGTTGCTAGGGCGAACTTCAGGCTAGATGTATCAACGCGTAGCCTGCTTTGATGAAGTCGGAATTGAGTCAAGAGTTGGTCGTCAAAGGAGTACGCGATCCTCTGTGCAATGGAAACTGGTCTGTCTCTATATGTTGCACCAAGGGTATGGACAATTCCTCCACGGTAGCTATGTGCCAAGGACGAAGAAAATTAAGAAAGAACAGAAGTGGTGCTCTCAAACTGAAGATCAAGAGATAGTGGGAACGAGAAAGAGAAAAGTGCATGAAAAAGCACTCCTTCGATCGATTTCGGCGAGGTCATGTTTGGTGCAAATATAAAGCAAAAGTACGTTTCCATCCACAAGCACATATGTTTCTGAATCTGCAAGCTTCCGACAGCTGGTGCGGGTCGTACGTCACAGACGACCGAATATATGCAGCTCCAACTGGTAGCCACGAAGCCGACGCGCCAACGGCCCATCGACCTGTTGTATCTCGGCGAGGATATTGACTTCGCCGGTCCCGTGTTTGCCCTCGAAGTAAACAAAGTGCATCGAGTGTTGGAAACCATTCCTGGGATTAAGAAAACTCTTCGCTGACCTCCAAGCGGTATGCATTGGAAGTTTGTTTGACAATTGGGAAGCGTTGCAAAACGTTCCTCGGAGTTTTCAGAGAGATGACACGACTTTTTTCGATGGCAGGACGTGATGGCAAATGATTCTAACAAGAGCACACGCAAACATGGATGTTACATTAAACGTTTGTCGCAAGCGAATGTGAGTACCGCAACCTTCACGAGGGTGAAGACTTTAGATGACTTCAGGTAGCAAAACTCCAGCACAGCTGTTCACTCCGCCGGCTGCTCCACAATTCATAAACAAGAAATTAGTTTTTAGTTTCCGGTCACTTATTCACGCCTGGAAGTCCAGTTCAACCCTGCACACAAACCTGGATGTCCAGTTCAAGCTTTCAGTATGTGCAATGAAAATAAAATACTGATGAACAAGGTAACAGAAACCGCAAGATGCTTCTTGTTGTAACACAGTTTCGATCCCTCATTTTCCCAGAAGAGCAATTATTAGCATGGCTGCCGACGGATACACTGCTGACCTGACTAACGCAACGTTACTTTCCAGTCTCCATAATAGAAGAATGCTGTCTATCATCTTTGTTCAGTTCATTGAGGCTTTCCTAAAGCAGTGCTTGTTTGGCAGGATTTAATATAACTTTGCAAAATACAATTTAAGACGAGGTTCGACTTCTGGAAGGACGTTTTTAAGCACCGCGTTTTTCGGTTGTACGTCCCATGTTGTGCAACATACTGATTTCTTTTTCAACGAGCTTCGCGGCCCGAGTCGTCTCTCTGCGCCTCCTTTTTGCTGGATTCCGCGCGCCTACAAAATCGTGTGGAATATCACATGTCTAGTGGCTCCGTCGTGGTAGTGGCTGCTTTGTATTAAAAATGGCGGACGGGGCGAGGTAATCTACGGCTTTTTTTATGAATTTGATTTTCATTTTCTCGTTAGAGCTTCATGGTGATTATTTTAGTTATTGCTTATCTGTTTTTATAGTAGTTGAAGGTATTAATTTTTGTCGCTGATTGTAAGGGTGAATGTTTACTCGTGCATTCATACATGGAAGCCAGCACGTTATAGTGAGCCGATTACGACTGCGATCTCCTAACAGAAAACAACCAAATGAAACGAGCGTAGTAAACGCGACCTTCGTACCATATTTGTTTTTGTATACACGCTGGTCTCCGTTTCCTCGTTTCGTCGATCTTAGCATTAGCTTGGACTCTAGAGCGGCCACGTCATTATCTTCCCCGGGATCAGCTCTGTTGTAGTGTATGTCAAGATATCTTCCAAGTCCTGAGGCAATTCAGAGTATCTCTGTCCGCAAGAATTGTTAGAGTGGCAAGCCTTGTGACGGTCTCTTCTTGTGCTTCCAGGGGCGTTCCTGGTTCCGTACCTGCTGACACTGTTCTTGGCGGGGATCCCCACTTTCTTCTTGGAGACCTCGCTCGGCCAGTTCCTCAGCGTCGGTGGACTGGGTGTGTGGAAAATATGCCCCATCTTCAAAGGTAAGCACGTGTCTCTTGTACAGAACCACGTCGCATTACTCTCTTACAGGGCGTGTCAACGTTAACGTCCTTCGAAGCTCCCGGTGGCCATGAGCACAAATCCAGTTTGTACAAAAGAGATCAAATCTATGCGAGTTCACACTATTTCCGTGTTTTAGTTCGCGAAGCTTACCCGGGGTACATTAAAAACAAGTCTTTATCCAAGCTGATAAAGCTATCTTGTGTGCCCTCCTTGTGTGAATGAGTCGTATCTTGAAGGGCTTGAGATCAGATCCATGCGTGTTCACACTTTTAGGGGTGAAGCCCGTTAGGGGCTCGGGCGTTCGGCGTCTCCTGTCCTCTTCGTCGTTTCATGTAGTCCCGGTACTAAAACACCGGGACACGCGTTTTCCAACGCCTCGCGCTAGAACGCTTCGTGCTTCGAAGACGCGAGACTTGTACAGCAAACCTGTATACCTCTACCCCCAGCGGTTTCATCTCCGTGGGCGAAAAACTCCAAGGCGCCAAGAACACCCTTATACACTGTATGCTTCGGCCCTCCCCAGGTTTCACGTTAGTGGAGATGGCTGTTTTTTTTCCGTGTTTTATTTGGCGAAGCTTATCCGGGGTACATTAAAGGGACACGGAAGTGATTTGTAAACATTGCGGGATTACTAGCGCAAATTGTAGTACGGAGTCCCTAGGCCATATTTCGACCACTCTAGGTGCGTTTACGCGAATTTATTTAGTAGAAAAATCAATTCGAAAATGCTGTCCTCCTCTCAGCACCCTCACCCAATTTCTGTGGCGTTTTCGTGTGACTTCAGGAGGAGATGAGCTGGCAATTGGCTGCGCTACTGCACGGCTCGCCGACCTTCCGACAGTCAGTCTGCCCAGCGTTTAGTCCGCCGGCCGCCGACGGGTCTCAGTTGAAACTAAGCCACAAAACGTTTGTGAATGGAAGAATGTGCCTTTCTTTACTTTGTTAGTTTCTACACTGTGTCAAGCTCCGAGTACGGGTCGCTCCACACAAGCGCTGCACAAGTGCACATGCGACGCTTCGCTGACTGTTACGCTAGTAGGAAAATCTAAGGCCACTTGAAGGCGGAAAAGAGTCAGCGAAGTCAATATAGGTACTAAGGAAATAAAATCAACTGAAACTTTTACCGTACAGCGCAAAACTAGGGAGCAGGACGCACTTTTTTGCGCTGGGTGAACAAGCACAGCGGTCAGCAGCACGACCACACATCTGCGAACGCTTTTCCATCTAAGAAATGCAATTGCTAGACGTGAGATATTGTGGAAGTTTGGGGGACGCTTACTGCACGAGCGCTATACAACAAATAGTCACCTGAGGTAAAACTAAATGAAAGTGTAAGCTGGTTATACATTATATAACTTATATAACCATCGCCGGCAGCGCTGGCTTGTGGCCGAGTGATCTGCAGCGCTAGGAAGGCGTGGACACGGCTTTGGTTTTGCAAGTCGCAAGTTCGAATCTCCGTGGAAAAATGTTTTAGATGCGACGCTGAGAGGAGCATCTCTTGCCGGCGGCCCTGTCCTGCGTGCGTCGGCGTCCGCGTCCGCACAGCTGCGTCTCTCCTCCGCTCATCCCCCTCTGCTCTCTCCGATAGCGAACACTCTCTCTCTCAACATCTGCGGGCGCGTGGCGCAGCGCATAGAGTTTCATATGAAACTCTATGGCGCAGCGCACTCTCACTCCGCCGGTGGGCGGCGCTGCGCGCTGTGCGCATGTGCAGTGCTCTCGCTCTCCGTGGTCTCCTCTCCTTCGGGCGCGCTGCGCATAGAAGCGGAGTGCCGCGCTCCGGTCGGTCTCTCAGTCGACGGTCGTCCGCGCTTGCGCTTGCGCTTGCTCTCTTGCCGTACCCGACAATTGCTTGATGCGACGCCAATGGAACCCCCTTCAGCGTCGCATCACACCAGGGTTCCCGCGAGGGGAGGTGGGCGTAATTTTTTTTTTTTTGAAGTTGATATTTTTCGTTTGCGGTCGATGTTTTCTGAACTGAGTTCACCATTTTTGGGCCGTAACGTTCACTGCTCCACGAGCGAGTTCGCAGAACGCGCGGAGACTGACACTGACGCGGTAGCGAGTTCTCGTTGGCGTGCTGTTGCCACAAGCACCGAGTACTTGCGGGCAGTGGGCACAGGCCAGAATCAGCAGACCCTTGGCCTTGTGCGAGCACGCTTTTTACGATACAGGCATGATTGAGGCAAGCTCTGAATATGCGGGAAACGCGCATGGCATTTGAGCGTCTGCGGTGACGCGGAGGGCGTTCATCCTCGGCTAGTGATTGCTACGATTCCAAGCCGTCCTGGGAGGCTTATCTTAGCGTTTTACAGCCGACAACATGGTAGATGCGCCGTATGGCGATTATTGAGATTTCGAGAATGCCCATCCAACAATGAAGTCGGATGTGAAGCATGTTGTTTTACAGAACAGAAACCGAAACTTGTTTGAATGCTAGTCTTTGACATCGTCCAATCACGGCCGCATCTCCTCCCGACGTCACAGCATTTAGTTTGTGCGGCTGCCGCCGACCGCGCATGGTAGTTTTTCTTCTTTCAAGCTTTATAAAATTATTACCGACTTATCAGCCGGATAAACGATGAAAAACGCGGTACTTTGAGCCAGTCTACGCAGTGCAAGCAAAAACGGGAACTTGGCAAATTCCACTTCAGTGTCCTTTTAAAAACAAGTTTATATCCAGAACCATACAGCTAACTTGTGTGCCGCCCTTCTGGGCATGAGTCCATTCTTGAAAGTCTTCAGAAAATTTTTAGTCATCTGTAATCTTTCGTTTGCGAGTTCAGCCAACAAAAATGTTCGCTTTTTGCCAACTTTATTATTTTACTTTGCGAAGCACTCGAGACAATACAGTGTTTTCTGTCACTGTTTCGCAATGTCAGGTGTTTCGCAACCGGGAGTACTGGAGAATGTTAGCCGAAGCTGAACCACTGAAAAAACTTACCGAGTTGTGAAGTATAATGTTGAAAAATAGGCAACTTATACTAGCAATTTACGCGTGGTGTGTGAATACTTCAATTTTCGAGTACTGAACGAATATTCATCCGATAGTTTTACAGCAACGCTGTCTTGCGCTAGGTTCTGACCAAAATTGCGTGCGTCTGTCGGGTCACGTCGTCATCAATCCAGAGCTAGTGGAAAATACTATCTAGCTGTCAAAGTATTGTAGGGACCTTGAAAAAAAATTATCCTGAAACTGGCCGCTAAGACGCTTCTATCATCACGCCTAGAATTAGTTAATTGTCATACTTAGTTATTTCTTGCTTGTAAACGTTACAGAATTCCATTCTGCTGTTATTACATGGCCGTCTATAGAGGGAGTATTCGTAACATAAGACGACAGTAACTTTTGTTTTATCGAAAGTATCCGAAAACAAATTATATAAGCATTCAGTTAGAAATCAAGGAAGTTATGTGTGTGTCTTGATTCGTTCAGTGTAGAGAGTCAACATACATAATATGGTTATCCACCAATACAGCTTGACTGGTTATTGATTGATTGATTGATTGATTGATTGATTGATTGATTGATTGATTGATTGATTGATTGATTGATTGATTGATTGATTGATTGATTGATTGATTGATTGATTGATTGGACTTTCCCAGTGAAAGAAGGGTTTTAATGTTTTTTTTATAATTCCTTTCGGGGGGCCGCACATTGTTATGGTTGAAATACCATACTTTGCTAATATTGAGAAAGTATGAATAATACGAGTGGCCTCCATTTTTGTTGATGGGTCAGGAAAAGTGGTTCGCGCATATTCAAGAAATTGCAGACCGATATCTCTCACAAACATTCCCTGTAAGCTACTCGAACACATTATTTTCTCTCGTCTGATAGAGTTTCTTTACACGAATTCTTTTTTCATCCTTCCCAATACGGCTTCTGGAGAGCATCTTCGTGTAAAATTCAACTTGTATCCTTCACTAACAATCTGTTTGCCAATGCTGACGAAGATTAGGACACTGATTGCACTTTCCTTGATTTTAATAAGGCATTTTATACCGTTTTTCATAAAATTATCCTGAAATTAACTCAAAGAAGCATTGACCCTAATGTGCTCGGTTGGAATAAATACTTTCTTTCCAACAGGTCCCAATATGTCACTGCTAACGACTACTCCTCCGATGACTCTCCCTTAACATCAGGTGAACCACAGAGGTCTGTGTTAGGTTATTTGTTATTTTTATTTATATTAACGACCTTCCTAATTGTTAACCACGGTTAAGCATTAAATGAACCTAATTGTTAACCATTAAATTATTTGCTGAAGATTGTGTAGTGTATTCCCAAAACCGCAAATTCAACTAATTTTATCAAACCAGTATGACCTAAATGACGTGTCGCTTTGGTGTACGGACTGGCAAATGAAACTTAAGCCCACAAATCTAAATGCATGTGTGTTTATAGTAATTCTTCATATTCTACAACCTGCATCTGTATTCTCAATAATACCCCTTTACCTTCAGTGCCCTCGTGTAAGTATTTTACTATTACTAACTAGTAAGTATCTCATTATTACTTAATATTACTTACTTACGTAAGATACTTACTATCACTAGTAAGTATCTTAATATTACTAACAACGTTTCTTGGCAGAAACACGTCGAATACGTCAGTAATAATTCTAACCGCATGCTTGCCTGTTTGCGACGTAACTTTTCTTCTGTGCCCATGTATGTGAAACTAAACCTTCACAAAACGTTAGTACGCTCCATGTTAGAATATGCATGTGCCATCTGGGACCCCGGTCAAGTTACACTTACTCCCACTTTCGAAGCCGTTCAAAATGGCGCAGCGCTTTTGATTTTGTGTAATCATTCACGTAATGCCAATGTCACGGCAATGAAAAAAACTCTGTACATAACAGACTTATCGTATCGTAATCGCCTTTCTCTTTTTCACAAAATTTATCATGGTAATCCATCCTTAAAAGAGCAGCCTTTCTCTTCGCCATCCTACATTTCACCTCGTTTCGGTCATTGTTTTAAAGTGGCGTGTCATTCTACCGAACAAATCATTACAGTGACTCCTTCATGCTCAAAATAAGAAAGGACTGGAACCATCTTTCCGCCGACACTGCGTTCTTCACCCACCCTTCAACGTCCAAACTCTCCATTTTTCAACAATTGTGACATTTCGCTCAATTTCTTGTCGTCTGACCCCCACTCCTTCCTGTAAACCATTCTGGCATAGAAATAATTCAATATATATATATATATATATATATATATATATATATATCGATATATATATATGTGTGTGTGTGTGTGTTGGTGTTGGGTGTGTGTGTGAAAAAGGGGCACATGTCCGAAAAAAAAGGAAAGGAATGCTCAGCCTATTTGGCGGGCTGTCGCTGCTGACCCCAGCGCTGGGATGCATGCAGTTTTGCAACCACCGTAATTTACAAGGCAGTCGCTTCCCGATCCTCGCACAGCAGCATGTTTATGTTGTCGTGCACAACGGTTGAAGGCTTTGTAGCTATCAGTGTGTTAAATGCCTAGCAGCGGTCTTTTAACTGTATAGCCGGTAATCAATGCGTTGACAATGCACTGCAGGCTACCATGGAGGCGCCGTCATATCTTGTGGCCAAAGGCGCCTGTTGCCAGGCGAGTGTGTGCGCACGGCCCCAGTTCAGGCACCCCTCTTCTCCTCCATGCCTTCACGGTGGCCAGGCAGGCCGCGGGCCGCGGCGTGACCTTGTGTTTCCGTGCAAGGCGTGTGCGAGTGATTCGATAGTCAGTTGTACCGCGACAGCGTTGGTTACGCGAAAAGTCATGATTCCGCTCATGAGTGTGACAACCTTATCTGCAATTCAACCCCAGCCTCCGCGCACACCTACGAGCGAGTCGGTCGTGGCACAAAGGAAATTTGAACGTGAGCGCAGTGGTCCGTTTGACAGCAGGAACTGCATCATTTCCAAACTCTTGCCAACTGAACGCAAAGTAATACCGCTACGGCAAATGCTGTTGAGTGCAGCACAGTACGATCTACCTATCGCCAGACGCGTATGAAGTAGCCGCCGCAGATCAGCTGATTGCCAGCCACCGCGCTCTTACGTCAGACGTAAGTTGTTGTGCTGGGTGTGAGACATTTAGCGCTCGAGAAAGCCAGCGCTAAATCGGCGTACGCGTGAACCATTTCCCAAAGAAATTATTCGGTTTTTGTACTCAACCACGTATTAGAGGGCACTTACCAGACATAAAGTCGTGGCTGCGGTGCGGGTGCACTTGCGTCGACATCCGCAGCGGCAGCCAACTGCAGCGTCGGACTTATGCTGCTTTTATGCGCCGTTCGCAGCCGCGGTTTCATCCTCCGTGGATTCGAAGCGTTCGAGGGTAGGCAGAGTGCCACCACTTAATTTGAGTGCGATTAATATTATCTGTTACGCCACTACCGATACTCGGGCTGAACTGCAGCAGACGATGTACGCTCTTTTTTTCTTTTTTTTCTTTCGAGATGCGGGCGCAAATCACATGCGCTGGCACGGTGGCCACCGACATGGAGGAACGAAAAGTTTAGGAGGGAGCGTCACGTGACATTCGTGAAGCCTAGTCATAAAAATAAAAAGGAAAAACTGATGGGAGTTCCACCATCACGTGACAGGCAAGCAGCAGTTCTTTGCGCCTCATGTGGCCGCCCGCCCGCGCTGCGTGCGTCTGTCCGTTCGGTTGCCGGGCCGTCCAGGTATTCGGGTTTCGGCGACAAGTTGCCCTCCGGGAGTTGCGCGCAGCGCTGCCTGCAACCCGAACCGCGCAGCGGGCTGATCATGCGGGCACAGTGGTCGGACGGGAGAGACGGAAAACATCTTTATTTATTGAGCCTTCGGATCCGTCCAAATTCACGCCGCAGTCGAAGTGTTGTGTGTCCGCCGCCGTGCAAAAGTGGAGATGACAGAGTACGACATCCGTGCCTTATCCTTTACAGTAAAGCCCGCTTATATCGAACATGGATATATCGAATTATTGCCTATATCGAACCCCTGTATAATTATGATAAAAATTACATGCATTTTAAGCTTTTTATATCGAACGCGATTTTGCTCACAATGGATATATCGAACTCTCCCGCGCCGGATTTTTCGCTCTCCTTAGGCATGCGGCAGGCTTTCCCGCAATACATCGGCGCGCAGCGGTCGCGCGAGCTCGAGCGACTCCAAACCGGCCGTGGCCGAGTGACCAGCTCCACGCATGAATGCCGTTGGCGCCGAAAGCGCGACATTGGGAGCTGCGGGCTGCGGTGTCACCGATCTTCGAGTGCCACTCACTGCCCGCACTTGCTCGGTTCGCTGGGTTCAACATTATTCGCTTGTATCTATGCTTGTATCCGCTCTGTCGAAGACGCCGAGGACTCCGTACCGCTTCCAAGCACGAGCGAAGCCGTCGCTGCCGTGGCCCTGCTACGGCGATACTGCAGTACCATTGAGGGCAGCGGTCCTTGTGCTTGTCGACTCTTTAATACCGTGGAGCAAGCAGTCACCAACAACGCGTTGCGCTCCTGGAAGCCGGCTACAATCACGCAGTTCTTACGAACCAATAAATGATGGTTTTCTTTCCGAGAAAGTGTCGTATCAATAGTGAACTGCAGGTTGGTAAGAGCTAAGCGTTAGCTGGTGACTCCGTAGGCAGGATTGCTCTCATATAAGTTTTTTTGCTTCACTTTCTATATCGAATTTTTGCTATATCGAACTATTTCACAATCCTTGCGCTGTTCGATATAAGCGGGCTTTACTGTATTTCACAAAACACACCGCACTTTTTTGGTTCTGGTCATTTTATCTTTTCAACTCCCAGGCGTATAGTCCAGAATTCGTTTTTCCCATACACCTATGCGTACCGGAGCGCACGCGAGCGAAACCAACGCTTTTAGTACCGCCTCTCAGCTGTTAGGACACTCGTTAAAGCGCTATGGTGTAAAGGGAAGGTGGCGCGATGACTCCCAGCTGAATGCCAAACGGAATCGTCAAAGCACACCAGGCAAACACCACGCACCTGTAGGCCGCGCCGTGCTTGTTATTGTTTACGGCGGCGCATTCGAGCAAACTGTGGATCGATAATGCTTGAGGGTTGTTCGGCTCGCAGGTCGTGAGGTGCTCCTGAGCATGGAGTCACGTTTATCGCTTTCGCCACCACCGAAAGTGGGACAAATGGCGAAAAATCTCGGAACGGCGATTTTTACGCCGTCGGCACCAAGCACAAATACAGTGACTAACGGCCGCCATGACCGGCTACCGCCAGAGCCAAATTGCTAGCGCCGACCTGGTAGCATCTCTGAGAATGCGCGGGAGCGACAAAGTAGAATGCGGCATCAGAAGGTGCTTGCAAACTGGCGCCTGACGTATCGTCCTCTAACAGGAGTGTAAACGAGGAGGAGCAATTTTTCGCAGGTGAAATGAAGGCGTTGGGACGGCTGGCAGATAGGAGGACCTGGTTCACAGCTTCCTCTATTCTAATGCCAACGTCAATAGGTCTGCGTTGCTCCACCTCCACCGGCAGCCACCAGCCAGTGAGCCACTAAATGCTACCGCGGGCCTGACCAAGAATGTGGCTCTTCCATGATGCATTGCGCGGGAGGAGCCCGCCCGAGGAGAGGTGAATGCGGCTCGAGGAGGTTGGCTTGCGCTGCCGCCTGACGTCAGGCTCCCTCCTAACCAGTGGGGTAAAGCGAACTCCGAGACCATACAAATCGTGGGCGCTGACATGATACAATTCCCATGGTTGCCAGAGAAATTGTATTCAGCTCTCTAAAAAGTTGTTCCGTAATTATTTAATTAAAGCAAAGAAACTGAAGCAAAATGGGTTACACATAATTGCCTCATTAATTAAAACTAGTTCTATAAAACATTTTTAGTGTAATTAGGCTTCAATTAGTCAACAAAGAGTAAGTGTGTAGCTCACTTTTGGTTTCGATTTTCTTTAAGTGTGCTAGTAAGTGGCGAGGCCCTTGCGCCTGACTTGCGCAGTGTGTGTGTGCAGTCTCCAGCTCAGATCTGCGTGCGTGCAAAACGTGTACAACTGGTACAACTCGGATGCACGGGCTGAGCAACCGGAACAGCGATTCCGATCTGAACTTGACTACCGCAAGTTCACTACAGGCTACGGAGTGGCAGCCAGCGATCGTTCCCGTTGGAGAAGAAATAGAAGGAGCGTTTATAATCGTTCCGTTTCAGTTGTTTTACTCAAGGAACTTCATACAGCTCTCCGTGCATCGAACTTTCGCGGAAAAACGTTCATGAAGGTAGAACGAAAGAATAAGTAACGAAATGCGGTTTCTTTTTTTTAATCAGTCACAATAAGTCAATGTTTTCTCCTCGCGCGCTTTGTGCGGCAAATTAGCGCCCCCATTCAGTCCCGCAAGCTTTTCCTTTGAATTGGCTGAAAAGCAGCTAGAACTTGCATGAATACAGACACGAAGGAAAACGGGACACGCCGCTGACTGCATTTCGCATACTCCCTTTGCATGCATCCTGCCATTCCGTTGGCCTGCGATCGACCGCGCTCTTTCGTTCCTGTGCTACAAAGGGACCGCGAACTCACCGGCAATATCAGCGTTGGCCCATGCGTTAACGTTTTTTTTTTTGTTCAATAAAAGTTTCCCATTCAGCTAAAGCCACAGTTCCCTTCACTTCATTCGAAAAGCACTGAGCGCCTCGCAAAATGCCACAGAATGGCAAAGAAAGCGGCACAGCGCAAAAATGCACGGAGATCATGATGGAGATTCATTTTTCTGTGCGTCTCAGTACGGATCAGCTGATTCCTTGGCGTCCTCGCGCATGCGATCAGTCGCATTCGAGCTTGCGCGCAAGTATTGTGTGAGCGTTGCCACATCTTGCTCAAATAGTCTTAGTACATATAAGTCATACGCTAAATCGGAAAACACGTTGGTTACCTACCCACAGGAGATAAACTACGAAATGCTGTCGACGCCGCCTACACAAAATCCGCCTGGCCAGCGGGCCGCCATGTTACAATTTCTCCCGGCATGCTTCGCTAGCCGGACGCGGAAACGCCACAGCAGCACTTTGCCAGATTAATACCCATCGCTTTCGCCGTTTTTAGTAAGCAAAAGCTCAGCTGGCAACCTTCAAATCGTTTTATCATGTCTGCCACTGTGTGTCGTATGGTTCCAATGCATTGGCTCAGCGGCGCGCTTTCCCTCTAGAGTCAGTATATTATCTCTATGCCTCTAACATTTTCTTCCTCCATGGCCACCGACATGGCGGTTTTCAGTGTTGCCAGGCGGAGAAATCGCCCGCTAAACTTTTCATTGAATACCACCTATAGCTTAGATGGCAACCACTGGCTTGTTTGCCTGCCGCCGTAAGTTCGATGAAAAGCGGGGAGCCACTTTCGGTGTCCCCTGGAATGCCGGTGTCACTGCAGCCCGACAGGGGAATATCCGCTTCCGAGGTGGCTCGTCGATGGTGGGGTTCTCCTTTATTGTCGCCACTCAGCCAGGGCCTAAGCAAACTCAGTAAAGTAGAACAAACAATGACCTCATGTATTCCGTCCGGTGATGTACGATCGGGAGAAAAAGATTCACGCATCTCCACGAAGTGAATCATGACGAGTGGGCGAAGCACTGGCGATCGTTCTCACCGTAAATCACCCATGAGAGTGCTTACCGTTGCTACAACGATTTCCAATTAATCCAATCCAATCGATTTCAATCTAATCCAATCCAAATCCAATTCAATTCAATCCGATCCAATCCAATGCTCCATTCGCGCATGCGCAGCATAGCAGGACGGCTTCTCCAAGAGCTCTCTCTCACTCTCTCTCTCTCTCTCCCCCCCCTCTCCTCTCTCTCTATCTCTCTAACCTTTTGTGAACCGTTGACTTTGTTCTTGCTAACCTTTTGTGACCTCTTGGTCAAGAGATTATTCAATTACACGTTGCTGTGCCGTGAGCACGGACGCCGGACGACAACGCCTCGGCCTTACGGTTCTTCGCCTCCTCATAATTGCGTGGAATGCGTTTCTTACGGTCAAATTCTGTTCTCTCCTGTTTCTCTGCCATCTGGAGGACGCACCATTCCTAGCTGGGTTCATAAATAATGCCTCAAAATTCTGGTCACCATTTTAAAGCGTCACGCAGGCATACCTGTCAGCCGGCCAGTGGATGATAACAAAAAAGCTCGGTAGCTCAAACCGCACTCCATAAATTTCTTTCTCCGGTGTTACTTCGCATGCGATGGATGCGCATACGTTCTCGGCTGATTAAAGTTGCTGCATCTTTGTCTCCCGTTGGAACTTTTGCATCACTAGGGAAGCAGCACAAAGAAAGATTTTCCACAAAGAATGATAGTTTTCCTTGTACTGGCATCGCGCGAAAAAAAACACAGCAAAAAATTGCGCCCACCTCCCCGCGAGGGGAACCCTGTGTAGATGCGACGCATCGTGGGGTTCACTTAGTGTTTCCGTTGGATTGATTCTGAAATCGCTTGAAACGTGTCGGGGAAGGCGTATGATTATTATGTTTTATGATTATTATTATGTTTTATTGGCCAATCTTGGTCAATCTCTCTAAGTGGTATGCTTGGGGCTTCGCTGTCGCAACGACCTTTACTCCATCATTGTTGCTGTAAGTGGGAGCTTCTTTTCTTTTATTGCAAGTGTTAATCATTGCCCCATCATGCGTTGTATCAGTAACTTCTTGACGTAGTTTGAATGAGTCAAGGATATAAGGCGCGTTCGTAGCATTTGATTCTGTCTCGGTTTTGTGGCGCAGTGGGAAGAGCACCATGTACCTCGCGTTCCGCCTACAGGGTCGTGGGATCGAAACCGGGCGCCGCTAACTATTATTTTTTTTACAATGTAGGGGGAGGGGTGTGGACGAACAACGCCGTATGGAGGGACAAGGCGAGTGAATGAGATGCAGTCGCATCTAAAAGAATTTACCAATTGCACTATTTTCCCATTTGTTTTGTCTCTAGCGATCAAGGAACTTTATCTGGCTCGAGTGTCAAGAAGACGCTGCATGAAGAAAAAAAATAGGGAACTTTTTTCTAGTGAAGCACAAAACGTCTACACTGGTACTGTCACTCTTCAGGTCATTTTTTTTTGTCCGCTGACTGACGGAGTGTTGATAGATCAAAGCATTCTCCGGGAGGACGAGTTCTGTCCGCTCGCCAAGGCGAAATCTCCTTGCATTGAGGCACAGCAAGAAAAAACTGGTGTTGCATGGCTGGAAGGAGGGCGTATTGGACCAACGGATGCTTGTGCTCGTACGGGCGACGAAAATAATTTCCCATTGCAACGGCGAAGTTTGCAGTGCGAACAATTTTTACATGAGCGAATCGTTGAACGGGTATTGCGGCAGCCCAATCTGTCTTTCGCACTGCTGTCGCCCCCGTCTTGACATGGCCCCGTGACTTGGTCTTGTTGCCACCTGCTCCTCGCCGTGACTCTTATTCGCCAAAACGCCAGCCCGCCTCCATCCTCGCCCGGTCCTGCTCTCCCCACAGCTGTACACACCGTGAACCTTCGTTATAATGAAATCGCTTCATTGAAAGTCGCCCTTTATGGGAATAGTTTTATGTTCCCCAGTGCAGAGGATATAGAGAAAACTAGCACCATTTACAACGAAGTATCGCTTATAACGAAACCACATTTCTTTCGCGAGAACTTCTATATAACGAGAGTTTACTGTACATTATATCGTAGAATGCCGCGCTTAGATACGCGTATGTGACCCGCACCAGAATGAATGACATGCCGAATTCCAGTAAGATAGTTGCAACAATAATGAGGACTGCCTCGCAAAGTGATGACCCCTCTTTTTTTTCAACTGAACAGGATATGGCCATTTTGGGGTACTATTTGAATGGAAGTGCCCGTTAAAATTCTTACGAAAACGTTCAGGAACGCCAGTCACCAGCATTGGAGCGCTTGCTCTAGACAGGGTCAGAGCAGCAGTACAGTAGAGCCTGCTAAAAATCTGTAGGTATCGACAGTCTGCAACTGGGATTTCACGAGATAAATCTGTGAGCCACAAATCTGCCTATCAGGTGTCGCTGCCCCTCACAGAAACGTAAACCCCAGAACTTGCGAATCATCCTAACTATTGTAACTAATATAGTTGTACATATTCACTGCTCCATTCCTCGCCTGGAACTCCTAGCATGTCGAGAGACAGCGGTAACGATTGCTCAGGCATTCTTTCAGGGCATTTCATTTCATAAACTTTAGTTATGATGATATCAGAATAACGTACACTGACAAGGGCGTACACTGTCTGACAAGTTTCGAGTGCGGATAAAGAGTTCCTTCGAAGTATTTTCCTTTGTCATCCTTTCTTTCTCACACTGCGACCGCTTTTTCCATTCTCGCAGCCGTCTCTTCTATCGCGTCCTCTATCGCCAGCAAAAAAAAAAGAGCAGACGCCTTGCCAAACTGTTGAGGACCCATCAAGACGTCCGCTCCCTTCGCCCTTGTGCAGTGCTCGCCGCCATCCCATTTTGTCTCTTCAATTGGGCGGCATCCTTGCACCTCCCCCGGGCCCTTTGAAGCGGACCCATTCTTCTGCGGCTTCATCTGTACCACTTGTGCCACCTCGGCTTTTATCTCTCCCTGTCTGGGGCTTTCTCGCTCGGCCGGCTCCTCCAGGCTTCCCGCGACGAAAAAGAAGGGGGCCGCTGTAGTGCAGGCCATCAGAGTGGCGGCGCTCCAGGAGCACCCATCATTAGATAGCCGACGAATGAATCACCGAATTTTCAGTGGCCGAGCGAGGCGCTGCGAAGGGACGCCCTTTCCCCTGAATGCGCTGCTGGGCTCTTGATTAAACGGCGTCTGCTAACCCCTCCCTTCATCCCCACTGGTGCTTGGTGTCGACACTGCGGTATACAACATTGTACTGTTGAGTTGCTTTTTATGCTAGAAACGTCATTACACGGCCACTTTGCGGCTTAGACGCGCGTCCTGCTCACCCGACCCTCCTTGATTGTAGCGAACGAATTTATGGGGATTTTTTGTTTTTCAATGACGAGTAAGAGCTATTTTCATACAAGGCTGGCTCCTGGTGGACGTTTATGTGGTAAGTGGCACGCACGCGCACGCACCTTCAATGTGTTCACATACATAAACATTCATACATAAAAAATTGGGTGTTTGATATGCCGAAGGTACTGCTGGGCAAGGAGGCGCGCAGCAGCGGAGGTCTCCAGATTAATTTCGACCACCTGGGAATTTCTAACGTGCGCCGAAGCGTCGACAAACCGGCGTTTCCACTTCCATCTGAAAAGCGGCCACCGCGGCTGGGATCGAGCCTTTGTCCTTACGCACATCAACACAACGCTTAGCCACTGAGCCACTGCGGCGGGTATATATGCATACATAAGAAGACTAAAAATAAACGTCAAGGACGCCGACCACAAAATAAGATTACAAACTTACATTTTGGCTCGCACGCGGTAGCTTTGGTCACCTTGGTAGGCAGTAACCCTATCTCCCGTATCACGGCTTACGGCTGGCTCAGAGGAAGAGAAGCTGCCCTTCGTGGGTGGGGGCGTCTGCAAACAGGAGGGGCCCATGTGAAACGACGACCGGCCCGAGCCGGTCGGAGATCCGCGTACGCGCAATGGCCTGCTATCTTTAACTCAGTCGCCAGCATGCCCCGGAGCAGTGTACTTGCTTACCCTAGACAAGCCTGACGCGCACTGCCTTAGCGTACACTTAACGTACAGGCCACAATTACAAGGACACCTCGCCGAGGGTCAATGCAGTCATAGCTAACGACCGTTCAAAGCCCCATCACAACTACCCAGAATGAATCTCTGTTACAGCTGAGGTGTAAGTAAAACCAAGGTGAGCGCACGGTTTTTGGTACCGTGTTGCTGAAGTTGCGCACACCTTATCTGGTTGTTTTGCAAGATATTTGTGCGTAAGTAGTCCCCGTGAATATTCCTTTCAGGGCCGTATCGGTTGGTAGTTGCTGCCACGAATGTTAGCTGCAGCGGGCTCACGCACAGGGCGGGGTGCATTACGCAGGCGTGGGCTACGCGGCAGCCGTGATGTCCTTCTGGCTCAACTCGTACTACATCGTGGTGCTGGCCTGGTCGCTGTACTACATCTACTCGGCGCTCTCGTCCGACGTGCCGTGGCGCTCGTGCGACAACTGGTGGAACACGGCCAACTGCCGCTCCGAGTACGAGCCCTTCAACTGCACCTCCTCCCACCTGCGGGTCTGTCCGGACCCACGCGCAATCAGGAGCCCCGTCAAGGAGTACTGGGAGTGAGTACCCGCTCTGCTCAGCAACCGCCATCGGTTGAACCCACGTGCTGCATTGACGTGAGCAACAGTAACGTACACTCATACTAGAAGAGATTGCGCACTGGTAAGAGGTCAGATGGTGGCGGCAGTTCACGCCATTAGTGCTCGGGTCAAACGTATAGGGAAGTCAACGGACCAGTAACGGTAACAAAGCAGATTCTCTAAAAGAACCAGTTAGACAGAAAACGTGACACAGTGAATTACGCACAGGTACGACTGGACAACTTGAGGAGGACTCAGCGAGCAATGGAACGGAATACGATAGGTGTAACATTAAGGGACAACAAGAGAGCGGAGTGGGTCAGAGAACAAACGCGTGTTAAGGACATGTTGGTAGAAATTAAGAAGAAATCTGTGTGGGCAGGGCATGTAATGCCTTCCCTGCAAGATAACTGTTGGTCACTAAGGGTAACGGAGTTTATCTTGAAAGAAGACAAGCGTGGCAGGGGGCGGCAGAAAGTTAGATGGGCAGATGAGATCAATAAGTTTGCGGGGATAAATTGGTCGCAGTAAGCACAGGACCGAGATAATTGGAGATCTATGGGAGAGGGTTTTTGCCCTGCAGTGGGCGTAGATAGGCTGCTGCTGCTGCTCATGATGATGATGATGATGATGATGACCACTGGGAAAAAGAGAAGACAACGCTTACGCCTAGAGTAAATGCGAAACTCCATCGGTTTGGCTCTTTTCAAGCGCCTTGTATTGAGTGCAAATTTAACAACTGTAAAGGGATAAATTGCTCTGTTTAGAAATGAGTCGGCAGGCGCCCCTCCTGAATATTTTTTCCTATGTAGCCCCACACGAACTACGTTTGAAGGATTGCCATTACGATGCACAGAATCATTCCTCAAAAATCTTAATTTAGGTATGAGGAAGAACTTAACTCTCTCTCTCTCTCTCTCTCTCTCTGTTGTGTGTGTGTGTGTGTGTGTGTGTGTGTGTGGTGTGTGTGTGTGTGTGTGTGTGTGTGTGTGTGTGTGTGTGTGTGTGCGTGTGTGCGTGTGTGTGTGTGTGTGTGTGTTGTCTGTTCGCCTTTTTTACCAAAATAAAGGCGTGGGACTGATTGGAGTTTTTTTTCTTCTAAACTTGGTGATGCTCCAACGACAAAGAACGCTTCCTTTTCAAACGATCCCGCAGTGGCTGTGGGCATGCTTATTCCAAAGGGGGCATGCCCGCAAGTTTCAGATGTCGGTGAAGGAAGAATGCTCCTCGCTGTTCGCGGCGCGCGCAGGGGCAACGTCCTGCAGATCACGCACGGCCTGCACGAGCCGGGCGACCTGCGCATGCCTCTGGCCATCACGCTGTTCATCGCCTGGGTGCTGTGCTACTTCTGCATCTGGAAGGGCGTCAAGTGGACCGGCAAGGTGGTCTACTTCACCGCGCTCTTCCCCTACGTGCTGCTCTTCATCCTGCTCGTGCGCGGCCTCACGCTGCCCGGCGCCATGCAGGGCATCAAGTTCTACGTCCTGCCCAACATGGACAGGCTCTCCGACTCCATGGTACGACGACGCGCTGCTCTCTCCCGGAACTGGAACTGGCATAATGTATAGGTGTAGCAGCAATGGACCGAAAGTAGTATGCTTCCCATGGCTAGAGTACGAGCCTCTGTGCTAGAAATTCCGTGTTATCCTAATAGAATGTTTCATGAGCAGCGCTTTGACTTGATATTGTTTCAAGTACACTTAACTGAGATTTGGGATTGAGAAGTTCAACGCATTCTTCGGCATCAGCTAACGGTCCAAAAGAAATCTACAAAGAAGCGATACTTCTCTTTTTACTTTTAGTGATGTAAGTGCTGAAAAGACTGAAATTTAAAGCAACAGCAATAGTTAAAGGTAGCACGCAAGAAGGTGCCTATTTATTTATTTATTTATTTATTTATTTATTTATTATTTATTATTTATTTATTTATTTCACATACCCTCAAGCGCTTACGCATTGTAGCAGGGAGTGGGGTACAGAAAAAAACAGAAAATGTAACTGAACATAACTGCGGCTCAACAAAAAACACTCACACAAAAAAACACGTGGGCTGACATGTTACACTGGTAATAAAAAAATTGACAAAACAGTAGCACTGCAAAAACAACCTAAAAAATAGCTTAAGCCATGCTAATCCGCACACGTAATATAACAATACAGAAATTAGTCATGCCGCATCGTGACCCAAAAAAAAACGCATAAAGTCTGACAAAAAAGAGAAAAGTCCGATATCTGCGCAATGTCGCGGGATAGACGATTCCAGTCATTTGCCGTATTTAAAATAAATGAATAAAAGTAGGTATTCGTGCGACATTGTGTTATCGCGACTTTATGTTGGTGATCTATACGAGCAGAGCGGTACGCAGGCAGCGAGATAAGATTGTTTTTAAGCGAGGCATGATTATATCTTTGAAAAAGAGACTAAGGCGAAAAACTTTCCGCACGAAGCGATAGACAAGGTAAAGACTGTATATTTCATGGATGAGACATTGGCAGTGCGGTTATAATTTGATAGGATGAAACGACATGCTTTGTTTTGTACAAGTTCAATAGTTTGATGAAGATTAGCGTGACAGGGACCGCATTCGGCGGTGGCATACCCAAGTTTGGATTGAACTAACGTTTTATACAAAAGTAGTATAAATGATACGGGGGCTCTGCTAAAATTCCTTCGCAGGTAACCTAGCATGTGGTTCACACTGCGTGTTATGGTCTCGATATGTGCTTTCCACGATAATGTGGAAGTTCGGTACACGCCAAGATAACGGTAAAAATTTACGCTCTTCTAGAATATTGTTAACTTATAAATCTGGGGATCCTCATTCAGACGTGAGACACGCGTTAATTTACATTTATCTGAATTTAGTTCCATCTTCCAATTTTCCCACCAGGACATAATGTTGTCTAAATCTTGCTGTAGATTCAACTTGCTCCTGGTCATTATGGATTTCGCGATAAATGACGCAGTCGTCTGCATATAAATGTACGTGAGAATAGACACAGCAAGGTAAATTATAATTGTAAACAAGCAAGAGTAATGACCTAAGACAGAACCTTGCGGTACACCAGACGTCACTGCAATTACACGGGAATCATGGGAATCAATTGTTAAATACTGTTCACGGTTAGTAAGAAAGCGTTCAAGCCATGTTAATTATTTGGCGTCTAAATTTAATCTACGGAGTTTTATCATCAGTAATGTGTGGTTAAACTTGTCAAACGCCTTCCGGAAATCAAGAAAAATGCAATCTGCTTGTGAAACTTTATCAAGTATGCCGTGCAAGGAATGAGTGAAAAGAATTAACTGGGTTTCACATGAGGATGATCGACGGAAACCATGTTGAGCGGAAGAAAAAAGCCGTTTGATTCCAAAAAGTTGAAAATTTGAGTATACAGTACGTGTTCCATAATTTTACATGGCATACAGGTCAACAAAATTGGTCTATAGTTGTGTGGCGAGTGACTATTGCCAGATTTATATTGAGGGACTACTTTGCCTATTTTCCATTGGTGGGGTAAGATGCCATGGTGAAGTGATTGTTCAAATATCTTACTTAGAAAGAGAGAAGAGTACACTTTAGTCTGCTTCAGAAATTTAGAATTTATGTTATCAATACCGCAGGACGATGATATTTTGAGGGACTCGATTATCTTCATAATACCACAGGGCTCAATAACAACAGGAAACATTAGAGGAAATTCATACTCAAAAGCATCAGAAACTACAGGGAGATTACAAACTACAAGCAGACAAAATGCACTGGAGAAACTTCATTCTGTGCTCGCGGCTGCACCAGTCTAGGCGCACCAGCAACTGTGCAGGTTTACACTCTTGTGGATGCATTTGTATGTACCAACTTAGGGACTAGTTGACAGCGGTACTGCTGACAACATGGTGACCATAGAGTGCCCTTTTTAGTCCACGGTGTCACCAAAAATGTCAGGAGTGGTCGACTTCCCAGGGTACTGTTGCCTTCTTACTGCTTCTTCACAATTTTTATGGCGGCATTCATGTCGGTGTTTCTCCGGCAAGCGTGTGTTCAGAAGATAATTATTTAACAGACGTAACATAACTAATCCGTTCCTGCTTCTCACTGTTCACTTACAGACATGAAAGTTGTGGCATCATTTTTCGTAACAATCGTAATGAATTCTACAGATGTTATGGTTTTGAATTACATGCAATCTCTGTTCGACTTATTACACGTGTGACTACGCCAAATTAATGTGAGCACTCAAAATCTGCGACAACTGAACCTCTAACTATACAGTAGCCTTGTCGGTCAAGGTCGAACGATTCCCTCGATAATAGTATCAGGTATGCAACTCTACCATAACATTTCTAACGAAAACACTTCTTGCTTGCGAATATTTGGTGCCCACCTCGTGAAATTGCGTCTGTCGGTGTGAAGCCTGTGAAACAAGGTCCCTGATGCGAACGAATGTCGCATCATTAAGCAAGAAGAGCGTTGTTGCTAGGCAATGTCCTCCGAATCTGCAGGCGGAGTGGCCTGGCCGAGCACTTTGACCAATATCGATGCTTAGCGTCGCGCTCATCGAGCTGAACAACACCGTAAACGGCGCTAAGCTTACCGTGCCTCTGCCGACCCCCGAAATGGCAGCTAAACGGGTTTAGTTACAACTAAGGATAACTACACGGCGCACACGCCGCTCGAGAGCCATTGCTCGCACTCACCGTGGTGAACCCAGTTTCATTATTTTTGCTTGAAGCCCAAGGTATGGTAATCGATGTGAGATAATGACAATGCGCAACACGCCGAACTGGACGCGCGTTCCTGCAACGTGTGCTTTTGCAAGTAACTCTGATTTTCACATCAGTTGACAAACAGCGGTCATTTAGACGGGTCGGGGAGTTTGAGTGGGCGGCTTTTGCGGAAGTTTTCGTAAGATCTTTGCTGAAGTCGTGCATTCTACTGCGTGTGCCGTTTTGTTGGCGCTGTCAGAGCTAAATGTCATGCGCAATGACTTTAATGACCGCGTTGTCTGGAAATAAGGACGTCTTCATGGGATTTCTTTATACATGTTGTAACATTTTATGCGACCTTCACGCTCCGCTCTTTGAACAAGTTATGTGTTCTTCACAGGTGTGGATCGACGCGGCCACGCAAATTTTCTTCTCGTACGGCTTAGGTCTTGGATCTCTGATCGCACTAGGCAGCTACAACAAGTACCACAACAATGTGTACAAGTAAGTTGGCAACGAGCCTGTGATTAACAGCATTGAGTAATTTTTGGTGGGAAGAGCGCAAATTGGTGTATTTGTTGCAAATTAGTTGTGCGAAACTGCATAACAAAATATTTCCAATACTTGATTACACCTATGCTGTCACTAGGTTCTCGTCAGTCTCAAGTAGTTCCATTGAGCAACTTTTGGGGATACTTTTCGTTGACTACCACAAGGTATTTGGAAACCAATCCATGCTGTTTGAAGCGTCTTCCGAACGCTAAGTAAAGTTATAAAACGACTGGGCGAAATTGCAAAAAATAAGAAGTGCGACGCGTACATCGTTATACAACAAATGAAACAAATTGCTCAACTTGCATGTGTCACTGTCAGGTTGTGCAAAAAACAAGTACTTTACTACAGCCTTCATTGTATTTTAGAACGAACCAAAAGGAAATTTCACAAAACATTTAACCCATTGTGGACGATAGCACAAATGTCCCATTTGATGCTAACAACATGCGTGATCTTATGGTATATGTACATCGTCTCTAGCGTGTTTTGTAGTCGACCTAAACCAGGAACGATCATTTCAATGTGCCCATTGTTAGTGACGTTGATTATTCTTATGTTTAGACAAATAACACCAACATTGAAAGTTTCTCTTGTTTTAATACTATACGGAAAATTTTTACTTGAGGTGGTATCGATCCCATCAGCACAATGGTACTAAAACATTGAGCATCTCATGTCAAACAGCATTTTCATGTGATATAGCATTTTCTTTCGTTAGTTCCTCCTTTTTTGCCGTCCGTCGCCCTTTCAATAAAATCCTGTGAACGGCGTAGGCGTGAACAATATAGCTGATATAAAATATTGAAAAAAAATATTTACCCAGTATTTTTCTGCTCAGCGCGCTGCTCAATGACTTCGTTTCTGATGTGGTCCTTTGTATCATTTTTTTAAGATACCGTAAGTAAGAAACCACTTCAGCCTATTCAATGACTTCATCTCCTTAGTGATATCTTTCGATATCACTTCGATATCTTTATCATTTTCCATTTGTTAAAACGTGAGAATTTTTATTTCTTGTTCTCTATTTTATGTTGTTTATATTTTCGCATAGATGTATTTTCTAAGCCACTCACCAAAAGACGAGCCTAAATTTTTCAGCCACAGATTTTGTGACCTTACCAAGTACGACAGCATTTACGCAGCACCGCCTACTTTCGAGAGCACAGCAGTGTCATAAACGTCGCATTTGATTGGTTTTAGTGAAGTTTATTGCAAATTGCGCAATCTTGTAAGTCATATCTTGTAAGTTGCTGATTCTTTGGGTCTCCCGAAGTTTTCTAATGACACAGTATTCACCCAGAAGGCACACTGCTATAACTAAAATGAACTTTTATCACCGCACGGTTACTTAATACATTGTCTTAACTGCGGGCTCCGCTGCGCAGGGACGCCCTCATCGTGTCGTGCATAAACAGCGGCACGTCCATGTTTGCCGGCTTTGTCATCTTCTCCGTTATCGGCTTCATGGCGCACTCGCAGGGAAAAGATATCGCCGATGTCGCGGCCTCTGGTAAGTTCGTTTCTTTCCGTGCCTGTTGATGGTCAACTCAGAAAAATGCGCAGACACTTCCAGGCCAAAACTGCTCTGATATTACTGCAGACAATATAGAAACAAATGCAATTGACTGGAACAAATTCTTTCGCGCATGTGACGCGCGCTCTTGCACCAGGACAGACCGTATACCTAATCGCATAGAACAGAGCGAGTAACTCCAGGACACACTGGAGGCAGCAGTCCTGAAATGGTCCTAAAATAGCGTTCGACAAAACAGCAATTTGCGTTGTCCAAATAAAGCTCTGTAGGCCCACGTCACATTAAAGGCAAACAGCTCCAAAACAAATATAAAATTAGGGTTCGACAAAAACAAACTACATTTTTTAAGTCATAATGATTGAAGGCGTAACACACAAAAGCAAAAGGGAAGCAGGAGCCCATTTACTCCCATATGTCCGCCTCTGTTATAAGAAATACTGACCTTTCACATCTACCCTTCTAAAAAAACCTTTCGCAAGCACCGCCAGGCCAAGGTGCAATGGGTCTGATAGAATTACAGCAAGGAATATTACGTAACAAACCGGAAATATTAAATTTTTAATTATATCGTAGGATTTGTCTTTTTCAAAGAAGTGTGTGTACGTGTCGCTAGAAAACAAGACGCAACTGCACTCACCTGTTAATTTTTACCACTCTTTTTTGCAAATGCTGCCATGTTCAACTAAGTTTCCTTGTGTGTGTGTGGCAGGTCCAGGGCTTGCGTTCTTGGCGTACCCTTCGGCCGTGCTTCAGCTGCCCATCTCTCCTCTCTGGGCGGTGCTCTTCTTCCTCATGATTGTCATGCTTGGACTCGACAGCCAGGTACACTGCGTATCATACGCCAATTCTTAAGCTTAACAAATTCGCTTATCATTAGGCAATCCGCATTGTTCCAGTAGAAATTTTTCTGTCACGTTATGAAGGGCTTCTAATGAGATCGTGCTACTCCGGATTGCGACGTTGGCATATCTTGACAAAACTGCGTATGTGGGCAGATTCGTCCGAAAGCTCAGCCAATGGTTGAAGAACACGGCGTAATCACATCACAACCCCACGTGTACTTTTCCGTCGCAGTAATTCCAACGGCACCCCACAAGTAGGGCTGCAGGTACCCACTGCCAAAAATCGAAATCGCCAAACTGGTATCCTCAAAGGAGGATACCAGTAGCATAGACTAAATGAGGTGTGCTGGGGAGTGTAAAAGAAATTTTACATTAGGAGTGTGAAGAGTGTTTCCGTGATCCCACTGATACAAAGAGCGTGTAACTAGAAGACATCGGAACTGAGACCCCACATTCGCACACCACAAGGTGTGGGTACGATCTCGCACGCGCACGTGAAACAATCGGACAAAGTTAAATCGACACACAGGCTTTGTGGGTGGTTGCGTGTTTGTGTGCGCGCGCGTCATAAGCTTGCACATGTTATAAGATTACAAAGTGCTCCGACAGATGAATTAACCACACAACTTCTTTACTGCTGGAAGACATCTTACGTCCTTTTTTAACAAAACCTTTCTTACCTTCATTAGTCTTTACTGCAGTATATTGCACGCACAAACAAAATGAGAAAAAAAACACGCGCATGTGAGAGTCATTCAAATATGCGCACGATTACAAATATTTACTGGTAAGGTATAAGCGCATTTAAATGGTGACGTTGCTTTGGTGCACCCTTCCCGCACAGTTCTGCACACTTGAAGGCTTCATCACGGCCGTGGTGGACGAATGGCCTCGACTGTTACGGCCGCACAAAGAGCTCTTTATTGCCGTCGTCTGCCTCGTCTCCTACCTCATCGGACTCAGCTTCGTCACTCAGGTAACAAACGAACGTCTCTGGTGAGCTTATATGGAGCAGTTCACAACTGGATTCATTATGCAATTTTTATGAACTACCACAGAAACGTAAGGGCAGCGAATGGTGATGAGTGCTGTTCTTTTCGCGCCCGATTTATCTCGGGCATAAACAAAATCTCACTCGTGCGACAATGCTCTTGACCCACGTGGTGTAACTGATAGCTGAGCTGTCAACACTGTACTCGCGATGTCAACTGGAGAACTCTAGTGCTTATTCTTCATTTGACAGTGTCATTGCACCATGTAGCCTGCAGTTGCACTCTTTCACACTAATATTTGCGCTTGTTCATCAAAACTCTCATTGGCAGTGTTCAACATTACAAGCCATGGGTGCGCAAGGGAGAGCTGAAACTCATGCATCGCGCCAAGCAAGCGCCGCGTGCTTTGCCAGAATTTTGCTATGATCGGAGCCACGGGCTTACTCAATTTCACGCTGTTGGCACTGCTGCATATTGGCTGTCAGTAATAGGCGAACTCTTCGACTTTTTCAACTTCGAAAATAATCAACCATCTCTATGGCTCCACGGACAAAAGGAATGTAGATTTCCGTCCATTTTACGCAAATAGGCGCAAAGTGCACGTTTTTTGAAACGGCCACGATGCAGAAATATTTACTGCTAAGGTTAGTATGCAGAGTAGGGTTTCGCAAATTCCTTAGCCAGTGCCATCGCCCTAAACAAATAGAAAAGGGAATGACAGTGAGCTGTCCCCTACATTCACGCAGTACGGTCAGAATAATGCCAGTTGAAAAGAAACTGTGGTGATAATCTTTTGACATGAAGACAATGGTATGAACTGTACTGTAAGGCAACGAAACATTCTGACGCCCAAATTGCAAGATATCGATACATTCCAAAGTGTTGCCTTGGGTGGAGGGGCAATCAGAGTGGCAAGCCAAGAAAGTGGGACAAAGCGAAAGTATCACTTCAAGCATCACGGATAATTTTTTGTCAAAACAAGCGCAGCTTCACGAATGAAACTGCGGTGTCATATTACTTGTTTTCCAATCCTGCCGTCATAAAAGAAATGAAATGTGGAATTGGTAACTAATCCTTCTAATTGTTAAGCGTGTAGGTTACGACCGTTTTACGGGGCGAAACGCCTCCCATAAAATTCACTATATTTCATAGTGAGACGCAACCAGAATGCTCAAATGACTTACGATTCTGCCGTGAAATAAATGTTTGGGCACATGCCACGTTTCAAATCTTATTAGCACACTTACACCTCTCCTCACTCGACATAAACGAACTACGGCGCAATCCGTGGTAGCGCAGACACCACTTTCTGTGCTTGTGAAAAAGGAAAAAAGAAAGCTCCGTTGTAAGTTTTTAATGTTGCCGGTGGTAAGTGTCAGATACCGATTGTTATCAGGCACCTAATAAAAAGTTTCGAAGTCAGAAATATCCTTTTGACATATCCTTTAATTACTTTGCGATAACGATATAAACATAGGCCATTTCGAAACAGCGAAATATGGAAGCGTGCACGGTCATTCCATTTTTCTGAAATTCATAAATTTTGTATCATTACAAAAATCACACGCAACTTTTCAACAGCTGAACAATTGATGCAGTGCCCCGAAAACATAAACCCTGCTATCGTTGTGTGTATGTTCATTGCGGTGTCAAGCGAAACAGTTAAAACTGAGCTTTACAAGAACAGAGCACAACACATTTTAGAACTTCCTGCCAGCATCCCTGTAGGGAAAACTTGTTTCAGACCCGCTTGACGATGCTAGACGGCTCTCATTTACAGCATCTGTTCCTGCAGGGAAGATATGGAACACTTCTCTCAAACCTATATGATACTGATTATAGAACTGTGCCAAATCGTAACAAAACAAAGGTGTTATATTGTTTACCACAACTTGTTGAGCTAGTTGATTCCTTTCTGCGGTAATAAGAGCAGGACGCTTAAAAGGTGATGACTGAGGTAGCACGAGCGACATATACAGGCGCCAAAACGCTTTCGGCGCCTTTATATGTTGTTCGGGCCTACCTCAATCCTCGTCTTTTTAGCGCCTTATTTGCTACATAGCTCCAGCTTAGGAGTATCACACATTTAGTAAAACTTGCGTGCGAATAAAAATAATGCATGATTGCCGTGACCATGCGTTCGGCAACTTCACAGTGTAACAAAAGTATTGAGTAGGGAGCTTGCAATGATAAATAGGACATCTGCCACACACACACACACACACACACACACACACACACACACACACACACACGCACGCCCACACACACACACACGCACACACACACACACACGACACACACACACACACACACACATCGGTGATGCGAGTACAAGAGTCAATTTTTCTTGTAATTATGGTGTCCACGAAACAAATGACCTAACTTTTGTTGTCGAAAAGACAATCGTGTAGAGCGAACGGTACTCATACAGAAATTTTGATGGGCATGTTTCACATTCTCGAAATTTTTCGCTTCGCTGGCATGCCTTTCACAAAATTGGTGCATTCCAAAGTTCCGTGTGCGGTTTACAGCATGATGACAATTGTTAATATATGGTAAACTGCGACAATTCAAACTCGAAGGGACCCTAAGATTTGGTTTGAAATATCTGAAGTTTTAATTATTAGAAGTTTTCATAAATATGACTTTTTTAGAAGTTTTTATATGACTTTTTAAATATGACTTTTTAAATAAAGTTTTTATAAATAAGTTTTCATAAATATAAGCAACATACTTATGTTGCAATAAAACGTTCACATATATCTAATAATACAATTCAGAAACAATCCTGAAGTGTTATTCACACTTTGATAAATCTCATAAATGAATGAGTGACTTGTCTTTGCATGAAAGTTGAAAACAAAGTTCAGGGATGCCGGTTTGGATGCCGGTAAAGGCAGCCAGTTGACTGCGAGAGTTTTCTGCGAGAGTTTTCTCACATAACGATACAAACCTAAAGCTGGAAGCTGCAAATGCAGCAGATATTTTCCAGCAGAGACAAGCAAAAAGTAAAATGTACCCGAATTTAGGCTATGGAGCAGTTTGAATTAGATGGCTTAAAAATACATTGAAAACATAGTGATCCAAACAAAATTATGAAGTTTGTTTGAATTACCCGAAAGTTCGAATTATTCCAGTTTGAATTCTTGCGAGTCTACTGTATTTGTATTATTTTGGCATTGTCATTACTCGTTCTAAGCTGTGACACCTTAAACTTTTTTCGCAGGGTGGAATGTATGTGTTCCAGCTGTTTGAATACTACGCAGCCAGTGGCTTCGCGCTGCTTTTCCTCATTTTCTTCGAGGTTGTCTCCATAGCGTGGTCCTACGGTAAGTGACAAAGCCTTTGCCAATCAAATAAGCCCTTTGATACATACATGGGGCGTTTCAGTTACTTGTCCGCAGCAAATTTTGTTTGATTGAACATCAGCTGAATGAACTCTCAATACAAACTCTTTGTGATCTGCCTTCGAACTTTACTACAGCATAGCTGTACTTGCTAGGCAGCACCTTCTAAATGCAAGCCTCGATGCTGATGATACTGGGACGGACACAAAGAACCCCCTACATTTTCCGTACAGCTAATTCTGTAAGAAAAGCAGTTTGCTCGCGCGCTACGAGAGTGTGTCTTTATTATAAATTTGACGCCGCTGTCGGCTTCTAGTTCAGACGCAATTGTAATGGCGCACATCTTCCGCAATTTTAATACAACTGCGAACGCTTCATCACGGGAGCTCAAGGATCACTGACTAAAGCCTTCTATTGCTGGACAATAGTTCACGGATTTGATTTTGGGCGATGGCTACTCTTTACCCCAGGGATGTTGAAACCTTAAGCATGTGTTGGCACGAGACTGAAATGCATTACAAGTACGGGAAATTTTCTTTTTTCGTGACCCCCCAACTTTGATGCTCGTAGCTGCAATGAAGTTTATATTGCACGTCATACCCCGAACATTCAATTAATGCGTCCAGTTACTTAACACCCGATTTCCCGGTTCTTACTGGTATACATGCCTTAGGGTATACAAACGCTCCATATAAACAAGAACCTTTGACCTAGTTGTTAATGCCATCTAAAAACCTGTCCCGTTATTGTTTCAATTAATGTTGGCCTCCCCTCCCATGATGCTCCTCTCCTCGAGCGGTGACGTACTTCCGCTATGGCGCTCCCCACAGACTGCCGTCTGCTACGGGTCAGCTCTTTCCGGCTTTTTCATCTCGTGTAGACACCATGGACACAGACTGGAAAAAGCGAACGAATGACCTGGCGCATGTTGGCGGCCTGGCCTCGCCCTTTCGCGGTGTGACGTAGCTGCAGTTGGTATCGGCCGGCGAACTCGCAGCCGCGTGGGGAGAATCGTGCGCTCGTTCCCTTTGTGCAGACCGCGCACTGTTTATACAAAAAGCGCGGTCTCATATGTGGCCCCCGCTGGTTCCGGGTGTTTATTTTGCGGTGTTGTAATTCCTACTACCGCGGCGCATGCGAAAAAAGACATTTTCACCGACACAAAACCCGTGCACAAACGCGCCGGATCGGATCGCTTTATCAGCGGCGATGAACGTGAAGGCGAGAGCAAACCAACGCTGCACTCGATCACGAGAACCCGTGTTCTGACAAGCTGCAACCCATGTGTTGCATTCAACACTGACGGGAAAGCGTTTGTTTGCACTTTTTTGGGTAGTCGTAAAATGTCCAAACACTCCGGCACTCCGCTAGCAGATCAGCCGGCGAGACATTTCGGAAAACATTTGACAGATGGCGCCGTATGCATTAGCGTGTCGCTACGCAAAACTGATGAGACGCTCTACTAAAACTCCCATCGCGGTGTCACGTAGCGGGACGCAAAAATTTAGCGTTTAGCGTATGCAAAGGCCACAAACGCTGTACTAAAACTCTATTAGCAGCAAAATAGCGTGCGTATGTGAAACCGCTTGCGTTTACAAAGCTGCACGCCGAGCGCGTACGTTTCAAACCTAGTGACATCGTTTAAATACACTGGCAAGCACAGTGTAACGTAGCCAGATATCAACCGTATGCTCAGGCGACAAGCAAGAGCTTGTTTTATGTGGGGCGAGATTGCGCATAAAGTCCCGTTCGCACTTGCGACGAAAGCGAGTGAGAGCGGCAGGAATTCCGTCGCTTTGTCGCGCGACGATCGTTTTTGTCGAATGGTCGGGACAAATTTTGGTTGCGCGACAGAATTCCCGTCGCTTTCGCTCGCTTTCGTCGCAAGCGGGAATGGAAAGTTCTGCCGCTGCCGTCTGCTACGCAGCTCGGAGGTAACCGCGCGATCTGCTCGGGCCGGATGAACGCGCACACTCCTATACACACTCCCGCACGGCAGCGCCCCAAGCGGCAGACGGCCGCGTACATCGCTCCCGGCGCCCGCCTGGAGCCCGCCCTCGGCACACTAGCCAGTATATTTCAGGCACTATAATGGAGGAAAGATTTTTTGCTTCCGATGAACCTAGTTCTTTGCCCCTGTGTTTTTAAATACGTGAAGTGGTTAGCACGTCGTCCTCACGCAGCTCTGTATCGTCGTAGCATCGCTGATTGTCCGAACGAAGCTTGCAGCTAAGCCAATGCAGCGACCGAAGCTGTGTGTGTGTGTGCATCGCCTCCTGTGTGTTGTGGACGCGTTCGTTTCGCGATGAAATGCGACATTGTACTTCTGCGGGTGGATAGTGCTTCCCATGGTCTGGATTATCTTTCTCGAACGACGTACCACTCAACCTCGCATGGGGTATGTGCAGTGTGCCTGGCTAAAAGCCTTCTCGCTTGCGCGCCAGAGTTGTGACTTGCTGCTCGTCCCCGCAAACCGGGTGTGAGGTGAGTGCCGAATTTACGACGGGCAGGAGGAGGCAACTCATCGTCTGTCAATCGCGGTTCAGACTTGCAACGCATGTTGTGACGTTGCAGTTCGTTCGAAACGCATCTCTGGATTGTTTTGAAGTTGAATAAAATGTACGCGTCAAACCCGGGCATTCGGCTCAGGGCGTTCTCTGCGATTGCACCAAAGAAGTGCCACGGGACTTTCTTTATGGTACGTACTCACGTAAGATAAAATCCACGTCGTGTTATGGCCGTGTTGCATTCAATACAAACGGTTAAGCGTTTGTTTACACTTACATCTTCGACCTGTCCACCCGACCTGTCTAAAAATGAAGGACTAACTGTCACTGAATTTGCTTACAGTCAGAAAGCTTGCAAGCAGTCAGAAATGCCAGCTCCTCGCGGTGATAGTAACAAGTTAACGCATGGACTCAAAACTAGAAAGCGAGAAACGTCACCCAGAGCACGACAAAACAAGATTTCAAGACCGGACAGACGTACTCAAGCAGGACGCCCAATTACAATCTCTCAGCCTAAACTGTACATTTTTGCCAGTTAGAGAATCAATGCGCATCTTCGAACTTCAAAGCAAATCTTTTTGAGTGATATCGCTGCGCACTGCTGGACGCATTACTCCGGCACCAGGCGGAGCGCCGAGTGGTGGTCGTTTTGGTTGGTCCCCTGTCAGTGCTGAAAAATGAATGTTGACCTGTCATTTCTGATGGCGTGACTTCCGATTGCTGCCCTCAGGTGCATCCCGCTACTACGACAACCTTGAAGACATGATCGGCTACCGTCCCTGCATGTGGTGGAAGATCTGCTGGGTGTTCCTCACCCCCTGCGTCTGTTTCGTAAGTTGCCATTGTGCAACCGCTGAATTTTGACACTAACATGACGCAAAATAATTGTTCTTGCGCTCTTCTTTGTGTAACGAAGTCACTGCCTCACATGCTTATCCCGCTCCTTGCAACTCCGTCATGGCCTGCTGGTTAAAACCGCAAAGACTCGATCACAGTTAGGGTTCGAGTACATATATATATAGAGTCGTGTTACTCGGTACGCTTGTACTCCCTACTAAAAGAGCCCTCTGCTAGAGGTAAACAATCTGGCACAATACGCCACGATCATCACCATCTTCATCATCACTCACTATCCCCGCTCTTTCACGCGCTTTGCCACGCGTTCATCTTGCGCGGTGCCATGATTCTCGCTGTACGAATATCGCTAATACACCCTCCTCGTAACAGCATACACGACACGACGTATATTCAGGGTCATCGTCATGACTTCCTGGTCAATGCTGGTAGGTTGAGCCCGCATCGCCAACTCGAGCACATTGAATAAACGCCGGTTTCAAGGTCCAGATTATGGTGGAACACAGTGGTGGGTCATCCCAGTCTTTGTTATGGTGGGAAACGAACGACGCGTGGAAGCACTGTCACGCTCATTATTAAAGACAGAGAGGAATGTGTATAGTGGGATGGCATGCCGTTGTCCCCCAGAAGGCGCACGATCATGATTTCTCTCCCTCAAGAGGCGTGTTATCCAGTAGTATGAGGGGCAGCATCATGTCGCCTTTCTACTGCATGATAACTGCTCAAGCCGCTATTCACCAAAAACATTTTTGAATGTGTTGGGTACCCCTAAGAGCATGTTATGGGGTGAAAATTAATGGAGACACAGAGCGAATACTAATGGAATACTAATAATCAAATTGGGTGAGGAAGAGAGCAGGGAGAATGAAAGTCTACGAAAAAAATTATTCCGAATGTGGACAAGGTTGTCCCTGCATACTCAGTGATGTTCATCCGTACAGTGTTCATCGTTGAAGAGGACTAGGAGGTTACAGTGGAGTTTGGAGGGCTTCATTTTGGGGAAAGCGTTTATGAAAAAGAGAAGACAAGGAGGCAAATAGATCACAACTAGAAAATTTTGATAATTTTTGAAATACTGTGGATGCAATGGGCGTACTGCACATAAGCTTCCGGTTGCTTTCTTTCTGTTTTTCTCCAGGACACAGCGAAGTGACTGATAGTCTTTGTATCAGCAGGCATCGAAGCTGTGTAGCTTGGCGTATAATTATCGCTATTTTAAATTCGAACAATTTGTATGCGGACTCAGCCGGGAAACCTGTCTGTTACGCTTCGTCTGTGACACATTCGCTGCACAATCCAAAGATGTATGAGTTTGCCGGCACTGAGACGCGAACCTGAGTGGTTTGGATTGAATACAGGCATCTAACCTATCATTCTACCAGTTTGGTTTCAAGGCTGCAAATTTGCTCCCTGTATATCACCCTTCGCAACCGTAGCACCGCTGGATCCCCCAGCAGTCATACCAGAGCAACGCTGCAGCCACAGTGTTATAGCAACCATGATTGCGAAGTTGCGCCCTCCTGCACTTGAGCTGTTTCTCTAATCACAGGAGCACATGCAGTTCTGCAGTCAGTACAGTTTGCGCCGCAGTTCGCAGAAGTTCGCGCACCTGGGAGTGATTCCGTGGCGAAATGGGGTGCAGCCGCCCGCTGCATTCCTGCGCATGTCATTCCCCCTGACCTTGTGCCTCCGCCCGGGCTATCGCTACTGCAATGGCGCCAAGACGACCGCAACCAGTCACTAACAGAGAACGAAGACGCATAAGCGTCGAGACAGCGAAAGAAATAGCTGACGGAGGCGCCAAGTGTCGCGGCTTCTACAAACCATAACAGAGCGAAAGATAAGCGGCGGCGTTTTAATTTCTCTGTTTATTCATTAACACCAAGTTCCTAGGCACGTATCTAACAATTCGTGAACATTGCTATCAACAGCCATTTCGTCGTCGTTAACTCTAGTTAACATTTTGGCGTCGTCACCCCGTTTCTCAGCCCTCGCAACTCATCGGCGGTGTTTCTCGCCATCTCACTGAACGAGAAAGCACATGACAACCGACATCAGGTGACTACAAGCAAATGCTTCGCATAATTTTGGCAGCTCCCAAACTAATTTCCGCCCCATGCATTTCTTAAGAGATTGAGTACAGTCAGTGACCTTGCACGTCCACCTCATCCCTACAGAAGCTGGAAATTTCGAGAGGCCGCTTGCTCCCACCTTATGTAACGTGTTGCTGGGGAAGCGTGGATGGCGTGAGTTTAAAAACTGTTTTTACGGAAGTCAAGGCCCCCCCTAAAACTTACGCGATGGACGCCGACGTACTTGTAAGAACCTACTTTGTCTTCTTTTGAGATTAGGTATACCAAAGAACACTGACGTTTGCAGTGTGAACGTATCTTCCTGGTCTTTTTTCTCCTCATCTCACGACATTTCAATTCGCCTTCCAGTGCAAAAAGAAGGGGGCGACCACGCAAAGAATGTTACTTCTCCGCACAGGGCGTGTTCGTGTTCAGCCTGGTTCAGTACCGGCCTCTAAAATACATCGACTACGTCTACCCGTGGTGGGGCCAGCTCATCGGCTGGTTCCTTGCTCTATCCACCATGCTCTGCATCCCTGGCTACGCCATCTACAAGTTCATCGTCACGCCTGGGGACCTGCGCACGGTAAGAGCTTTTACCACACCATTTAACTGCGACATAGGGGTTCCTTCGACTGCATGGGCAATCCCCACTACGTTTATTATGAAACTATCATCAGGAGTTCCTACTTTCCCGTGGAAGTAATCATAGGGCAAGAAGGTACAGAGGCCAAGTGTATGGACACTGTGCCAACCTTTTGCACTGCTTGAATATTGCATAGCCAGCCTTCCAATGCAGTCACCAATCCTGAAGCGGCAAGAGTTTACAGCCAGCTACCATAGATCGTCCCGACACTTAGTACGAATGTCGACCTATAAAAGGCCTTTTTTTCCAGAACATTCATTATTAATGAAGCATTTATAAATTCAACAGCAGAGTGGACATCTTACTTCAAATAGAAAGTGGTATTCTCTGCCGCATGACGTAGTACGTGTTCCAAAAACATAAAGAAACGAATTTCTGGAAAAATTTCTTTGAACTTTTTGTTCAAACACAATAGCAAGCGAAGACTGGAAGAAAAGCATGCCAATGGTGTAAGGTGTAAGCCCTAAGTGGTGTGAAAGCATAGGTGTGTCTGTCCCTCGAGCCACCGATGGAGCTGGGACTAATGTGCAGACATAGCACGTGATTTCTCCCTATTTGCATGAAGTTTACTTCATGCACGTGTACTTCGTGCAAGTTTACTTCGACTATGTAGCCGCCCGCGTGAAGCGTACTGACTTGGTGGCTGAAAGTTTGTCTGAGCATTAAACGATTTGCGAGTTGGGAAATTCATGATATATAATATAATACATGGGCATGCGAAACATCACACTCCTACATGTCCTAAATGAGTTTAAAAAGTGTATTTTTCAGAATATTTTAGAACAGGACTGATTCCGTTCTCTTTTATGTTTTGTCTGCTTGATTCACGCGAAAAGTGTTCCACGCGAAAAGTGTTCCTGTAACACCCACCCTCAATCTGCGTAAATCTAACTGCCACATTGGCACTTGCCACTTCCTTTTGACAGGAAGTGCGGAAATCTATCATTTTTAAAGACAAACTTAGAGCAACTTTTCAATATTTAGTGTTGAGGAGGGTTCAGAATATTTGTATTCGAACATTTGCTCTTAATACGCACTCATAAAAATGGCCGACGTCTCCTTCGTCCCGACGCTATAGGGTGACCATTCACTTCGTCGCAGTGCAGTAAAGTTGACGAATAACAATGCCAGACATACCACTTTACTCAAAAAGACGATCTGCGCTGTAAAATCGCCAAGCGCCAAAGGTGCAAAATGTTGCTTGCAGCGCGTAATGTCAGAGCCCGGATCACATTTTTAAAATTAAGTTACGCAATGGGCGTCGTCACTGCGGTGCTTGAGTCGGTTATCCCACTAAGTGGTCATTCGTGCGCGTTGTCGTAAAGCAGATCCCAGAGGATATTCAAGAGCGTAAGCGATTTCTTGCAGGTCTTTATATGCAGTGTCACGGGCAGTTCTAAAGCTTTCCTCTGCCACAGGGCATGCTGCCACCAAAAGAAAAGGTTATAATTACGTCAGCGTTAAGGATGCTGGTCAAGTGGTCTGTCTAACGGTAAAGCTGTTCCGGTTGAGGAACGTGGGTGATTCGTCGGCGTGCGAATAAGGGAAATCATCATGTAGCAGAGAGGGCCATGGTTGTTGAAAACCCGGACACAATTTTTTCTGGTGAAAGCAAGAAATTGTGTATTTTTGTTTTTCGAAATGTTCAGACGGCATGGACGAAATGAGTTGCCAATGCAAACAAATCTAGGAGAATCTGACAGAAATCCTGCAATGAGTATGATCAAGGTCGAAAACTGGGCTAGTTGGTATACATTCATAATGATTAACCAGCGCAAACTAAAAGGGACGAGAGAGGAGTATACAACACGAGCGCTTGTGCACGTACTCCTCCTTGGTCCCGTTTAGTTTGCGCTGGTTAATCATTATGAATGAGTATGATCGTCCGGCAGGGCCAACCACTGGGTGAACTTCGGAGAAGCGTTGGAATGTGAATGTCGCATGTGACATTCTAAATTGTTGTCTTTCATAGAATGTTGTGCTGGGCAATAACCAGTTCAGTGATTCACCCACACGTCTTTGGGCTATGTGTCTTTAAGCTAATCAAAAACGACAAACGACGTCTTATGAGTTGGTGGTAGTGGGCGTAGAATCATTTACTGAGTGAGGTGGCGCGAGAAATATTTGGAGAAGATGTTTTACAGGCAATCTATAATCTCCGAAGTTGATTCAAAGCTTGAAGTTTTTGTCAGAAATTGAGAGAGAGGGAGGGATGGAGCATTTCTTTATTTCAAGCGACGATTTTCTTTCGGTAATGGTGCCATTTTCACGGGTATCTATGCGTCGTCTCGGCGGCAACCGCTCTGTCAACCAGTACGAGCTGGTCGGGGTGAAGTAGTCAGGCCAGGTTAGTCTGCAAAAAGTCATCATCTGCGTCTGCAGCAACAAAGCCTTCTTTCTCTTCGTAGAGGTGCCGTGACCAGGGTTACATTTACGTCTGCGCGGTGCCATGGCATGCCCATATCTCTCTATCGGTATATTTTTTCTCGCTTTCTCATTTTCTTTTTCTCTCTGAGATAATTTTGAATTGAAGAGCGGACATGCTTTTACTACTACTTTTCGCACCAGGTAGTCGATTGCCTTTTTACGACCTTGATCTTGGTGGTGCAGGCTGCAGCCTCCATATTTTATCTGCACATTTCTCAGAAGGCAGTTCGCAGTGGCTTTCAACAGCAGATGTGCGACTGTCAACGGGTTGTGTACGTAGAACTAGCGAATCCACTTTTGTTACGAGCGCAATAATTGGCATACCGGCAGAAAACTGACGTGTAGAGTGACAGCGATGCTCTGAAACGACTACACTCGGAACTTAACGATCAGATTTAGCATTGCCTTGTTCACGGATTTCGTAAGCTCGGAGATTCTTAATCTTAGTACTATTCTAATTGTTTCCTACGTATCGTATAACTACGTGATAACAGGGGCTTTACGCCACCATTAAATTTCAATATATCAGACAATCATATCTAGATATATCAGAGTTCACGTAATCAAATCAGCTTCGACTCGTCTCTACTTGCTACTTTTTAATACTATGTTGTACTCTATACCTGTACGGCATGGTATCAACGCTCTCGTTGGTATCAGGGCGGAATCCTTGACTGCCAATTTGTGCGAAGGACCGTCGTCGTTACTGTAGTGGTTGACCGGTACAGAAAGTTGCCGCCGCTGAGAAGAGTAAAAACCTAATTGAGTGTGTATTGAAATTAAAGTAGGTCTAGAGCAGGGGTCAATGCGTTACCACCGTGCTACCTCCGCGCGTTGCCGGCGGTACTAGGAAACTCAGACAAGTGTGGTCCCCGTGACAAGTAAACGTGACGACTTCTGACCATGACATGCCCACCCCAGCCGCGCAGAATTGCGATTTTGGGGGGAGCTGCGGCGTGTGTCATCGGTGGCCCTGTGGGAGTGTTCTCACCAAAAGATGGAGAAACGAAATCTCAAGACGCCAAGAAGGTGTCGCAGCAAAACTTGTCTAAATAATTCGCACCAGAAGACGAAGCAGCTAAGGCGAAGAGAGCAGTAAAAAAGTCGCTGTTAAGTATCGCCCGCTTTTCGCCTTCATAGCACGCAAGCAGACTTAAGCGCCCCGACAATTTTAACACGAAAGTATTTTATTCCCGGATACACAAACATTTCAGTGACGTCATATCCATCACAGAAGTGACGCCAGTACAACGAAGCAAGTGGCCTGTAGAGGGTGCACCCCTGCATACAGGGTCTTCTTGCAGGGAAGCAACCTTTAGAACCCTTAGTACGTTATACTTAGGGTTGTTAATTTTCGGGTTTTATATTTTTAACACGAAATTGTTTTATGCCGGGATACACCAAGGTTTCACTGATGTCATATCCGTCACGGAAATGACGCCAGTACACCTTTCCCGAAGCGACCCGCCAGCAGGACGTCGCGCTCACCAAGCACGCCCACAAGACAGCCGCTGACCCGGAAATCATGCTCAGCTGCAGATTTCGCTGCACATTTCACTTTCGTATATTACCGATTCCTATGACAGAGGAATCAACCACATTTTTTTTTTAATTCGCCCCTGCTTTTTGTTTTGCTGCTTCATTCCTGCAAACGTCCGCATGCGCTCGAACTTAGACGGCGAGAGTACATCCCAGGTGTTATTTAAACCTGAACGTCTTGGCAGCTTACTTCTTTCTTGCGGGCCGCGTGCGACGGCGATTGGCCAAACGCAGGTGAAAAAATGTTACGTCTACTTATCCAATTTTGCGGCTACAAAACTTTGTGTGCACAAACGTGTGAATATAACATTCTTCTTAAAAACCAGCGTGCTTGCTGTACCTGCAGGAACGTGGGCGTGGGTTTGAGCTTCCGACGTTCGAGGTGGGTAAAAAACGGAAACCTATACTTATCTAAACTTTATATAGGCATTTGTGATACTACTTGTGCCACCTTCAAAATGGTCCGGGAACTGAGAAACAGGCTCAGTAAGTGTTGACGACTAATCGGGAGTAAGAAATTGCCTACCCCTACGCTACCATGAATGGCGTCAAAGGAAGCTCATGTTGTGACACACCGCGGCAGCAGGATAAAAGCAGAGAGTCAGTGGTTGGGGCCTCGATGACGTCGCGGCTGCGACGTGACTCCGGCGTGCACAGAAATCCTGTATGGCAGAGGTCGATCGCAACCTTTTGAGGTAGAGGGCCGAATTGCATAAAGCCGACACGGCGGGGGCCGGATAACAAATCGGGAGGGGTGGGGGGAAACGTTTCTCTTTTTCCGGTTGAAGTTTGAAATTTGATCACTTTTTTTTTACCTGTGCACAGACATGAAAGGAAGACGTTATCTGGCTAAGCGTGAAGATGTGGGGCAATCCCAACTGGAAGTGATCTTTCTTTGTTCCTGCATAATCCCCATTTGAGGCCAAAACTTCAATGTCGGCCTTCAGGTAGGAAGCGACAAGAGGAGAGGGGGTTCTGACGTCGTGCTGAGGGCCCCAAATAGCGCAGGTTGCCGACACCTGCTGTAAGGGCTTTCACTGCAGATACGGCAGGCCGTGGTTTGTCCGCAAAAATGAGTGTGAAGTAAAAGCCATACAAGCTTTCGTTCTCAACATTAAGACCACTTGGTGATGCTGACAAATATCAGGAATCACAATGCATTGATATATGCTAACTAATGAGTGCAAATTTACCTATCTGTACAGGTTACTGAAACAGGTGCTCTGAAACTTCCCCTATCCATCTTGTTTCTCCGCGCCCGCAGCCATTTACAGCAGGATCAAGCCCACGGAAAGTTATTATGAACGAGTGAAAAGTTATTTTGAGCATCTTCTAACACGTGTATATTCGTTAGCAAGTTTTATTAATGTATCCGCGCCGTAGGGGCCATAGCAAGCCGCAAAGCACAGAGACGAGCATGCTGGCCCTACAAGACAAGACCGTTTCCAAAATTAGCACCGGGCTTGGGCCCGCAAAAAGGATCGGATTGGCACAAGTTTCATTTTCCTGGATCAAACAGATATGGTCCCAATTGCTCCACTGTGGGCTCTTCATGTCCGCAGAGGGCGCAGCTTTTCCGCAGCATGTGTCTCACCGTGTCGCTCACCTGACCCCACGCTGTGGGTATACCCACAGCGTCTTTTGTCAGAATATATTCGGATAGAAGACGCGCATAGACATGGGCTAAAAATCCCGGTATAGCTGGGTCCTTCTTGGGCACTTTTGAATGTGCAGGAAGTGCGAAAATAGCTCGTGATAAGTTGAGTACTAAGACCAGTAAGTAATCGCTGGGTACTAACCGGGGCGGCGACAGAACAGCTCACCGGCAGAACAGCAGACTTTTATAGAATGCCTTGAGGACCAATTATTTACATTTTGAAACTGTGCGCTCTCAATGATTGACAGTGACTCTGGCAAGTGAGTGAGCGGAAGCGGCTTGGTCGGTTGAGTAAAAATCAAGTTAGACTGCTCCCCTGCAATACAGAGTAGTCTGTTTCGATTTTAAACGAACAGGCCGAACCGCTGCTGCTCACTCACTTGCCTGAGTTTCTGTTAATTATTAATAGTGGCTCTGGCTAGTGAGCTAGTGGAAGCAGTTTGGCCAGTTGGGTAAAGATCAAGACAGCATCATCCCATGCAGGACGGCTGTCCTCGCTGGCTCGTTCCGCACCTGCAACGAAGTCCCTCTTTACTTTACCCAACCGGCATAAACTGCTTTCACTCACTCACTTGCCAGAGTCAAGAGTAATTCTTGATAGTTGCCCTGGCTATTCATTGAGCAGAAGCGGTACGTTTTTGGACTGACTGCTTGAATACGAGCGTGGCCGCCATGATTCAGTGTCTATATAGACCGTTACCCTATAGCGGTGTGTTGCGTTGTCGCGTGCTGCTTTGTCGCTGTGCGGCTTAGCGGGCTGTTTTCACGCCATGCGGTATTGTCGGTGCTCTTTTGTCGCGTGTTATTTTGTCACGGTACCAACAGCTTGGTACTAATTGCACTACTTCCAGCACCAGCTGGGTACCTTCTGTTGCACTTTAAAACTTGCACGAAAAGCACGAAAGGAGTTTGGAAAGTGTTCGCGAGAAATAGCAAAGAATGGCAAGTTGGACACAAGCCACGAAATGTCTTTAACACTTGTCGTTGCCCTCGTTTCGCAGCGGTGCAAGGAGCTGTTCCGCCCCGACGTGGACATCCAGACCGAGATCCGTGCGCGGAAGCACAGGGAAAGCAACATGGCAGCCACGGCCGTCTGAGAGCTCAGGGGCTGTAGTCGGCGCCCGTACGAACATTCCTTCGTCCGCCGGGAATGCCTCCCTGTATAGTCACATCACACCCGCCCAACGACGGCACCATCTCCGCCTCCACAACTCGCTCCCGTGGTGGCCTAGGAGAGCCCCCATGCCGACGCCTGTCTGCGGCAAAGCCACTCGCCGACCCGTTATCGCTGACCGGTGACTGGAGGCGGCGACTGCCGCACTGGCAAGATGGCGACGGCCTACCTAAAGTCCCAGCCTAACCCCTGGCTGCGCTTCTTGTCCACACAAAACTGTCCTAGCCTGATAATCCTTCAAAAGAAGCCGTTGAATATTTGTCTTATGTCTCCCGTGACATGGAAGCAAGGGCCGTTTCGAAGGCCACTGAGCCGACCGTCATTGAACGCATTGCTGATTGTTCGTCCTGTAAGATACTAAGTTTGGCACATTACATTACTCAGATGTAATTGACTCGTTCGTTTCACGTATGTATCATATTACTTGCTTCTAGCAGCAGCTCAATGGTGCCAACTAGCCTCGCTGAGCACGAGACTGATAGATTGGCTTCCCACTGAAACCCCCCGTCTTGAACGGATGTCGGAAATCTCCTGCTCAAAAAAATCGTTTCAGGATGCTATGAATACTTACTTAAACTTGGATTCTCGTATAAGCGTGCACACTTAGGATGAACAATTTGTTTTTTAGGTATCCGTAATGAGAGGTCTAAAACGGTGAAGTTTTTACTTGCATGTTTCAAGCAGCACTTTAGCTTGAGGAGGTTTTCATGACGTTTTGAAATATAAAGGCGGGTTTCACATTGCGGCGGCAAAGTTACAACCCGGAGGCAACGTAAATAAAAATACTTGCCGCTATTACGCCTCCCTATCTACAGTGCTTGCCCCGAGGAACTAAAATGCGGCCTACATTTATGACACCCACTTCATTAACCGTGTGACAATAAAAGCAAAAGTGGTACTAAAATAGCAAAATAAATGGTATCAAAAGGTAATTTTAAATATAATTTCAAAAGGTAATTTTAAATACCGCACAGTGGTGCGGTATTTCAGTACAAAATAACAAATCGCATCTACACTGGAAAAATTAAGCAATAAGGAAATTCATAGAAGCCACAATTTCATTAATATAAATAAAAGCCCACAAGCGCAATACGTGACCAAATATGCTAATGCGCGTTCTCAAAACAATCTGGCAGCACAAAATGACGCCCAAAGCGGAGTCAAGGCTTGTTGGTATGTTTATTGTCGCTTTCTTTGTTTAGTTTCGGCTATACAGTATGTTTATTTTATTACTTACTACTGGCACATGCACATCACGCTTTCTTATATCTATATACATATTTCATTCCGAATAAAAGCATCATTTCCAATGCTGTTCAACATGTCCTCCTGCCGTCGTGTCATTGAGCTGCCATGATGAAGGCTGTCTCTTAAGAAACAAAAAAGTGATTACGCTCAGCTGAAAGAGGCAGTCAGAGCAGGGCTTTGAAATACCAAATTCTGGATTACTGGTGCGTTAAAGATAGCGAACAATTCCTCGGGCATTTTTCTCTGCTCCCCAGAATGCGTCAACGTCTCCAGCCGCTGCAGTAACTCGGTCTGCCGAATTTTCCCTCAATAAATGTGGGCATGCGTGTAAAGGCTGGTGTGCAGACACTCAGCCATTGACCCTCCCCAACTTGCTGTCCGTTTCGAAAACTGAGAGCGCGTAAACCAGATATGCGTGTCTCCTGGGACGTAACCCTCGGAGATTTTATTCCAACAGTTTGGCATCAGCCTAACTTCCTTTAGATTTATATGGGCGTGCGTATAACCTTAGCTGTGGTTCATTACCTTCCTTTTTTGCTCGAGAATATCGAAAGAATACACCTGCCGGATGACTTTTTTTTTCACTGTTTAGCCTTACGCAGTGGTAGCAGACACAGGCGAAGCATGCAGGCGAGTTCCCAGTGAGCGGGAGAAAAAACTATATAGCGGCTAGGACGGTCACGAACGTTGTTTACGCGAATCGGGCCATGAAGTCATGAAAACATCGGCAACTTAGCTTTCTTTAGTCCCTAGCGGAACGGGTGTGCTTCGTGGTCGTTATTTCATACCAGCTGTTGTGCGTTGTACGCCTCTCATTTTACCGCTCCGCAAGGACAGGCGACGTCTGGCGATGCCTGGACCTTGCGTAGTCAAACGGAGTCCGTCAAGTGTATATTTCTTTTCTGTTTTCGTTGGTGCTTAGTCTTAGTTCAGAATGTATTTTCTCAATTCGTCTGGTAGATGTTTTGTGGCTCGTCATCACAAAGCGCCCCGTATGGTGTACTTGTTGCTGTGCCCTGTACGTTAACAACGGCCTCTGTTTTAGCCCGCATAAACTCGCTTTCCACCGTCTCACTGCCGTGACAGTCGATTCTTTGTCTGTACCCATCTGCATGTGTTATTCTCAGTTTAGCCGTAAAAGTCAACGGTGTTGTTTTTTTCCTTGTTCAATACCAGCAAGTCAAATTCTTTTTCGCACTGTGCACGCGCATATCTGTGCCTTTTTCAAGAGGAAGGTGATGTTATCCAGTGAAATGACTTTTTTCATTCATTTTGCTTCCTAGTTTTGTGCACAGGCGATGAGGTCAAGAACAGTAATACTGCACTTAAGACACACCGTCATTTTATTTATATTCCAAAGTAGATAGCAAGAAGCCCTTAGCAGTGCCATATACCTGTTTCTGACAGCGCGCAGACCGATGTAGAAATGTGTTTCGGTGTGGCTTTGGAAAAAACAATTTCTCACATTAAGTGCTACCAAAGTATTTTCGTACATAAAATTCAGTCGCGGTTCTTCGTATTTGTAAGAGTAGAGCTCCCAATTAGTTTGTTATTTATTTAAGCCAAATTGCATCTCATCGCCTTAGCACTGGTTCTAAACGCTACTTTATAGACAATACGCACTTTCTGTCAGATGAACACAACGTATGTGCAGCGTTCATAATAAATGATAAATAAATAAATGTTTTCTATAAATTGTGATTAAGTCCTTTGGTTAAAGCGTTTTTTGTTCTTGGCAGTGTATAGTTCTAGGGGGAAGGATTTATAATTACCGGCACAAAAATTCAGGCAAGTGGGCTGTTGATCGATTGGCTAGAATACTCTAACCAGAAAATACTAGACAGCCGCTGAAGTTCAATGGAAAGCAATTATGTACAGCCTTTCTATTTTATTGTTTAAAACATGTACACGCACAGAGTAGATGCGCATTTTACCCCATGTTTAGGGCGTCTCAAAGTAGATTCGTCTATTCACTGTTTCTTGTTGTACAAAACAGAACGGTAGTATTTTTGTATGAGCTGTTCCCAATACCCAGAGCCCACAGCTGTAAATTTTGTTTCAGGTCCAACTGCGCCCATCAAGCCATTCCACCAAGAAGAAAATAATGTTTTCGTCAGATTTTTGCGAAAGATTTAAAATCATTTTAAGTTCTCTACTCCACTAGTTTTAAACTAGATCACTAATTGAGCTCGACTTTTCGATGGGCTTTACATATCAGCAGTTACGTTTCCCCTTTTCAGCAGTCAGTGTCCTTCCAGCAGCCAATATTTGTACTACGGTGTATTTTAGGGGCCAAGCAAGTTAATATACACAACCAGTTTGATTGTTTTCTAATCACAAAAACAACCTGTTTACACATAGTTTATTGGTATAATATGTTTGTTATTAATCGCTTTTTTTTACTTTCATGTTATATACTTAAAACTCCCAACAAGAGCAATATTTAGCGTTTAACGGCTGCAACTTTTTCTTAGGCGTGAATGAAATGTGTTTTATTACTAAAATAATGATTTCTACGAGAAAAATACTTTATTTCGACAAAACCATCAAAGTAAAAACGTATTATAGAGTAAAGGGCGTTTAGAAAAATGCAAGAACTTGAAAGTACAGTAATAATACAACCGTTGGAGTTGTATAAACAGGTGGGTAAGTTTGGAAATGTTCGTGTTGAAAATATAGTCCTAAGCAACGCAAATACATGTAAGAGATGACGAAATAATTTCCCATGAAGTTTGCTTATGTGCAATGCACCAAGGAAAAGTAAAGCAAATGCATAAAATATACGCAATACAAGCGAATGTGTGCCGCGTAAGCTTCACAAGCACGCGGGTTTATTGCGTGGTAAATAACAAGCCCGATGGAAAAAGGCAACAAAAAAGAGAACGCCCACAAACCGACTACCTTCTCGCACTCCGAGCTACTTGAGTGTATATTAAAAAAACTCAATTTCTTACGCTTCAATGCGAGAGATGTTTCACTCGTGAAGGTCATGGCCTTCCTACGGATACGAAAAATCCTTTGCAATTTTTTTTCCTGCCTGGTTCCGATAACGTGATATAAGCTGGGACAATGATGATCACTAAAACATTTTGGGAATCGACGTTCTCTTCCCTCTTTGTGTTTGTCTTGTTTTGTGCTATAGTTCAAGCATAAATAGCATAAAAAATGGACATAATTTGTTCACGACAACATTTACATTAGCTGAAACATTTCTAAATCAGTTTGCAGTGTTCATCGATTAGGTGGGCAGCTGATTCCGGTCACGTGACGCTCCAAAAAAACGAACAGTTTGCGTACGTGACTGTCTGAGATCGAGGCACCAGAACTTGCAGGGAGTCATTATAGCATACAAATGCGCATGGTGCGGATAGATAAAAAGAGCACGCAGATTGGAATGATGATAGTATATCTTATTAAAATGACAAAGACGAGCTTATTTCTAGCGAGTACGGAGAATTGGGGCACAAATAGGGAGTATGGTATAAGGGAGGGGCTAGACTTCTTGGTTACGCTAGTACTCTGATAGACAACGCAATGAACATGATTTTCCACGCGTTCAAAATTATTAATAAATGGGCTCTGACTAGGCACCATGCAGATTGCGCATATTCTAGTTGCCGGCGAAAGCGTATTGTGTATTCGCATGCTCTCTTGAATCGCCTAAAACTGTCATTGTACAATAATAGCGTTAGGGATATTGGTGCTTGAAATTGTTTTTTCTAGGCTGCTTTAGAGTACCTTCGATGATTTCCACCACAATTATCATTGGTCTGTTTTTTTTTTCTGCAATCACTTATTATTTTAAAATACAGCGCATATTTAAATCCAGCCATCTGCTTGACACAGAGCCTGAAAGTGTTTTCAGCGCAGCAGTTTATTAGAGAGCAATTGATTTATAACCACTTTACCCTCCATCCTGCTCAGCTCTCAACGTTTACTAAAGAAATCACGTTCACTCTCACCGTGAACAGTTTTAGCTTTACAAACTTCGAGCGGTTTCTTGTAAAAACTATTTGATACGAAGCCGTGAAATACGCGCAGTTGCAAAGATGACATCTGAACAATGCAGCGATACTCTATATAGCCCTTTCGAGAAGCACTTTCACGTCGGCTGGTGAATTATTATGTAACATAGTCCTCATTCGTTTCTTAGCATTGCGTGTTACGCATTGTTTATTCTGTTGTGAAATTAGTTATCGATAACAGTTCAATAGATTGTCGGAAACAACTGTTTCCCGATATTTCTGAATTTATAAAAAAAAACAGAGATTCGAATGGCTAACTGATGATTCACGCGTTACATAAAATGTTTGCAGTGCTGTATGAAAGTGTGCACTACAAATCACCTGCAAAATGCAGCAAGATATACAAAGCACGTTTCTGAGTGTACTGCTAATGAACTTCGCTTAAGCGACTGCAAGAAACAGTAGTTCTTAGGTTTGTCCCTACAGAGTAATTTTTTTCTTCCTTAGTCTGTCATGCTCGAACATAGGTGGGTGACAGAAATAATAAAAACAACGCCATTCAACTGTGAATACTTTAATGTCTTCCACATTTCTCTATGAATGTCTTCCACACCCAGATACGTATAGTGTGTACATTTCAGGAACATTGCCGTGTAATCACTTGTACTCTGCAAAGTAAAAGTCCATACTGATCACATGTTCAATTGCTCGTACTAGCGATAAAGAAGTCAGCTTGGATAAAATGTACCATTGTAACTTGTAAAAGTCTGATAAAATGTAACGTAATTTGTCGGTTGTGACAGTTTAATTGGTACGTGTATTGGCTTCATTGATGTGTAAAACTTTCATCCGCTTGTGATTTCATTGGCTGAAAACATTTGAGGGGGAAGACCGAATTCCAGGGAGGGCTGAAGCTAGCGGAGCGAAGGGGGGGGGATGTAAAGACAAATACAATAACATGTGGCATTTGGGCCAGTAATATTTTTCTTGATTATGCCGTAAAAAAGAGTGTGAATGATACCTGTTATTTAAATTTATGTTATGTACATCTTCATGCAAACAAACCTAACAGCGGAAGCCGTATTTCTTGAAAGCTCTGAGTTCTTTATTAATGACTACATTGAAATATACAGGTTGGTTAGAACCTTAAAGGTTTCGAAAGTATCATGAGCATGTTTTCATGCAAATGATCAGCCTAAGCTTTTCAGGTCAGTTCAGATGAAAGCAGAAATGGCAATAGCCTGCATGATTGTTTCGTGTCTTTTTAATGTTGTTTCCTGTGTAACCTGATCCCATGTGAGCGCGCATCGTTGGTCTGATAATTTAGTGCCTGTAGCGCTGGGGGCAAGTTTTTTAAAGGAGTACTGCATCTTCGCACCAGCCGCCAGCCTACGACTGCAGACGAAAGACTCTGGCGTCACTGACCTTCGCTTGACTGCTTCCATTTTGAACAATCCACGTCTTCCACGAGGACCTTCCGAGCAACTTAGAAAAAAAATGGAAGGAAATCAGGCTTTTTTGCATAACCAGCGCTTTTTTGCCCATGTATTACACTATTGTCACAACAGCTCCACCAAATACTGGTGCATGTGCTGATCTCCAACGTTGTTCTTTGAGCATAAAAAGCCATATCAATATACACGTATATTTAAAACTTCTCTGCGTATCCGCGTGCTAAACTCAGTTCTGTGTAGTTGAATCACGTGAGGCATCTTTGTAATAGCACCCGGCGTCAATTAATCAGCCTCCTACCTGAATGTTTTGTGAAGAGCACTGGAAACAAACCTGATAGCTTTGTTGTAGTCCACAGTACGAAACAGACCATTAGGTGCGTTGGACGCTCTCTGAAATCATTGAGCTTAGTCAAGGCTGTCTGCACTTTCAATGAGTCCTATCCGACGTTATACATACTCAAGCCTAAACTAGTCTAAACAAAGAACACCATGCTCGACTTCCATTTCACTATCAAAAACGCATAGACCGCATTTGTGAATCTTACAGTGTATAATGCACATTATTCTTCGAAGTGTGGTAGTTTGCCTTTTACTAGAAAAGTTGTGGGCTGCAGAAATGCTGCTGAAAAATGTGCTGAGTCATTCACAGCTCAGAACATATATCTGAAGACAGCACGTATCTAATCGCTTGTAGGTAGACTTTCCTTCATAAAGTTCGTTGTGTGAGTTTCAATGCGATTGTTCTGCGCATATGTGAAAATAATGTCGACCAGCTTGTTTGACATTGTACTTTGTGAATGACTGTACTGTGCAATGTAATACAACGTAGATGTCCGTGGCGATGTGTGTTGCATTTCGTATATGCGCTGCAACAAGTCCTTCCTTCGTGTTACTGTTATCTGTCTAAACTACGCAAAGACGTTGCTTCAGTTGGAAAACTTCACCTACTCTCTCATTGCAAGCTCTATAAGGTTTCTGAAACATTCAGTGGGTTGCATTTGCATTCGGGTCCTACGCACTGAAAGTGCAACCGCAGTGTGTTACGGGATAACTGTAATTACAGTGTCCCCAGAGTAGTCCCTTCGTCAAAGTGAGATCTTTTGGCGATAAACGCATGCATATTTCCTCATTTAAACACAAAAGCAACGCATGTTAGAATTCACTACTCCGATAATTTTAAAAAACGTGGGCACCAGAAAAATCTCAAATCGGTGTCGTCTACCACTTATACTGAATTTTCTAGGTTTTCCACGGCTGTTGTACAGATGTTCGTGCACCAGAATGAACGTGGTCGCCAATCTTTTTTTGTATATTTTTCATAGATTGCACAAGAACCACCTTCTTCTTTGGGACTCCCACTTCTGTGAAGGCATTTGATTATTGAGTTCAGGTTTCACACTCACTCATTTAGTAATAACAGCTTGCTGCACAGTCTTTCAAACCACAAAAGTTTCTAATAAGCCCGTATGGCGAACGAGTGCAGCCACGAATGTTTCGCGGATGTTTTTGACATGATGTGTATGACTCAATTCCCGCTAAGCGCAAACAAAATAGCGAACGCAGACTCTCATTTGAACTAAATTTCAGCAAGTTCCTTCGTTACACCAAATATGCACAGTGGCGTGCATCTATTCTCATTCCTTGCATACAGCCAAAGAAAATACATGCCACCACCAACCTCGGCCAAAATCTCCTTATTTTTTATTAATACGTGCGACATGACGCAGGCCATTTATAGTTTACCATTTGTTGCAGCCCTTAGAAAACCAAATTTTTGTTAGGCCACTTATATATGTTGCAAAGGAGGCCAGAATGTTGCAGTACAGAGAAAACACTTCATCTAGCTTTTAATACACCTCATCTGCCAAACAAAACAATTTGTTTTGCTCACATTTAGAGTTCAGCTATAAATTCTATTTAAAATGCGGGGCTGCGATTCTATCAAATTGGGGCGAGACTACGGGAACGCCAGGTTCGCGCAAAATATAAGAGCAGGCCTGCATGCGTCAATACTGCTTGGCGAAAATTGAACCACCCAAAGTGAATGGGAGCAGCTGCCAGTGATTGCCACTCTATTTTGCATAAGTGTGGATCTATGCGACCCTTCCTGGTAGTCTCTGCGCGATTAGGCGCACAAATGCAATATTTTGAGCACCTAAAAATTTAAGCAACGCCAACTCAGTTGTGGTCAGTCAATTTTCGTTCTCATGTGTGCGATGCTTAAATGTTTATTAGTCCCTGCGATTACTTTATCTGGAAATGATTTTTACTCGTAAATCCTGAAATTTATTTGGCCCTGCAGTCACTGATTTAGAGTTATGAAGTAGCGTCATTTTGTGGCAAGAGTTTCCATACACAATCAAGCGACTGATCACGGCAGCCGTAGTATCCTTTCCCTAAAACTGCGCTGCCCGTTGACCGTTGGGCTGAGTTGGAAAATAAAGAACTCAAGCTGTATGCGCAGTCATTTTTTATTCAGCGGTCTCCCTTTCCCAGACTCCATTTTTATTCGTTTCCCCTCAGCTGTGCGAAATAAACGTCATGTACACTAGCGCCAATTGCACAACAGCTGAGCATGTTGCCGAATAGTTGTCAGTGTTTCCAATGTGCACCATTTGATCATCTCATCGAAGAAATGCACGTAATAAAATATATCCCACGTGACGGCCTCTTTCTCCTCTCTTCATTCCCAGGTAATCGGGAACAAGAACATTCTGCGGGTATCGGGGGACCGCCTGGTACTTTCCAGGTGCAAAAGCGGAGAAGTTACTACGGCTAGGAATTCGAGGTTTACAAATTGAGCCAAGTTCGGAGCTTAGAGGAAAAAGAACGAAGAAATATGTCCACCATTTCACCTATCAGTTCACATAAAAATGGGTCCTCGAAATGCGTGCAACACCTTGCAATGCAGTTGTATTTCAGGGCAAAATTTAAGAACGCATATCTGAAACTGCGACCCAGTTCCCCTTTTTTTTGCTGTAAGGTGATAATCAAAGTTAATCATAGGCTACGCTTCGATATGGTGTTGTAATGGGTGCACTCAACTATAATAAAAACGGTTTTAATTGCCTTTTGGGAAATACTTTTGTTCTACTTCAGGTGCTTTTTTGGCTGATCTAATCTCACGGAACAGTGACAATTTCTACAGAAAATTCTCACTGCAGTTTCTATAAGAAGTTGCTGGTGTGAAGTTCCCTGAGTAACTTAACTCCCAACTTAACCCGACATAACCTAACCTCACCGAACCGAATCTAGCTTAGCCTACCCTTTTCTACCCCTTCCGAACGTACGATTAATATAGCACATCCAGCCCAACTGCAACGACCTTAATCAACCTAACCCTGCCCAACGACACAGAACACAACCTATATTAAACATAAACAAGAAATCACTACCCCTTGCTGGACTCGAACCCGAGCCTTCTCGTTTAATAGCAGCTGCTATACCACAGCGCCTCAGAAGCAGCTGTAGGAGCGAATTTTCAGGGAATATTTGTCCCAGAGAATCTCTGGGTGGGGTGCTTAGCCAAGCAGAGGCGACTGTCGTGAGAAATTTGTCGGTAATTCTCACGGTTGCTGTGATAATAGACATTACCTGCATTTTTTTTTTTGGGGGGGGGGGGGTATAACGTTTTCCTTTCCGGATTAGACGGACACCCCAAGGGCTATTCTTGTGCGTGTAATGGCTCAAACATCACAGTGGTATAGTTGGAATTGCGTCACCGTGAAACTAAGGTTACACAAATGGGACAAAGAGCTAATGAACTAGGATACATTGACGCAAACCATGGCTGCCGGTGAAGCTATCTATTTACAAGAAGAGATGCAATCTATTTAAAATTCGGCCATGACAGCTCGAGCTATGCCATCCGTCTTCATCGTAGTCAGTGCCGAGTGCCCAAGGCGCTGCGCGCCATTGTCCACTAAATCTAACGCTAAAAAGAATATTATCGGTTACGTTTCCCTCTAACAACACGATGTCTAAATTTCTCTTACATATCCAAATCCAGCGTTTGCAGCCAACTTTGGAGATAGTTTTGTAACCACTGGTAGACTGAAGACCTTCATCCAATGCAGAAAAGACGATATCACCTGCATGAGCACAGATAGTTGCCTCGGGGTCCGCTGTATTGAACTAAGGAAGAGGTGAACAGAATTGCAGAAATAACAGATCATTGAGGGACACCTCAGGTCTGGGTGAAGCAGGCTCAAGGGAGTCTGCCACCTGGGCAAAAACATCCACGGCCTTGTACGAACTCCTTTACCTAGGCTCAGGTGAAGGTAGGTATATTTCCGGCCGTCAAACGATATTAAACGAAACTTCATATTCTACGTTGTCGTGGGCATTCGCCACATCTAATGTGACTACCCTACTTCGTACCCTTCCCTCCGGTTTTTGAACGTCAAAAATAATTTTGCGCATTTCCACAGGTGTGGAATCCATGCTCTACTGATGGACGTATTTAGAGGAAAGGGCATCTTATCATGGAAATAAGTACCCATTTATTGCGGCATGCTCACTATGACACGTGTCCATCAGGCCTGGGAGCTTAAAACTAAAAGGATGAGGAGGCAGTTGCTATTTCCGGGTTCGACACTAGAATGAAACCTAAGTTTGAATGGGAACGCGCATTCCGCGGAAACACCGAATACGAAAGCCTGCAAGCTAGACCTCATGCGAGTACATCAAGTTTATCCCGAGTTTAGGAAGTGCTTATGTCAAGTGGTCTAGCGCGAGCAGTATAGAGCTGTGAGTCGGCTGTCCGCGTTCCACATGACGTATCCCGCCTTTAAAGAGGCCCGCTATCCTCACTCCTCGAAGGCCGATAGACCTTAAAGGACTCTGAAGTGAGGTTGTCGAACTTGTTTTCATTTGCATTGCACAGACTGGCTCAAAGGAACACACTTTTCATCGTTTATTCGGTCGATACAGCAGTATTTCTTTTAAAAAGCCTTAAAGATGAAAAATACCATGCGACATTTCCGGTGGCCGCAACTACAGCAGTGAGGCGTATTCGTCTTGCGATGTGATTGGCCGATGCCCAAGATTGGCGTTAATAAAACCAGTTTCGGTTTTTGTTCCGTGAAATAACATGCTTGGCATCCTAAATTTTCGTTGGTTGGGCACTCTCTATATCTCAGGAATAGGTAAACCACACTTCTTGCACATTGTCGGCTGTAGAATGAGTCAAATAAGCCTGCCAGCACCGCTTAGAGTCGTAACGTTGTCCAGCCGAGGCGAACGCAGTGGCTGGGTGACCTCCGCTTCATCGAAGACTCAACTGCAAGGCGATTCGCAACCCCCCCCCCCCCCTTTGCAGGTCGCCTGCGCGTCAGTGTCAGTCTACGCGCAGTCGGCCAAATCGCCCGTGGAGCAATGAAGGTTACAGAACAAAGTGTCGAATGCAGCATACGAAACATTATATAAATAAAAAAAATCAACTAAGAAAGCAAGTCCAATCAAGGATTCGAACTGCTAATGGCGACGTACGACATCCTGTGCTTCAGACCACTGGGTCATTCGAAGGGTTCGAAGAGAGTTCGAAGAGAGGAAATATGAAGTATATATCGTATAGGCTGTTTAATTTTTGGTTTCACCATTCCCAGCAGCTTAGATGAGTATTTCATGAATAATGAATAATCCCCATAATATCTTATCACTAGTGACATTGTTCCTTAGGCAGGAAAAGCGATCGTGGTCGTGTTGCTGATCACCGTGCTAGTTCAACCTGCGCAAAAAGTGCTTTCCGTGCCTTGGTTCTCCGCTTTACAACAAATGTATCGGTTGAGTTTAATTCCTTATGACTTATAATTAGTTCGCTTAATCTTTTCGCGCCTTTAATTGGCCTTCGATTTTCTACCAGCGTACCGGTCGCATAGGCTTATGGAGCTTACAGCTCAAGTGGAGCGATGTCCGCAAAAGTATCGCATGTGCGCTTGTGTGAAGCTACTTTGGCTTCATCGACTTTACTAAGCTTGATACAGTCTACAAACTGACAAACTAAAGCCCCATTCTTCCGGGCACAAATCTTGTGGTGGCTTAGTTTCAACGGAGCGAACGAATTGGGATGACCATCCGGCTTCATGGCCAGTGTCCGACTCTGGCGGAGGGTCAGCGTACCGCGCACTAGGCGTAGTCAAGCCAAGCCTGCAGGAGTAAGCGTCATACGAAATGTCATAGGAAATCGGCAAGGAGTATGCAACGAAAAGGGCAGCCCTTTCAGATTGATTTTTCTACTAAATAAACTCGTTAAACGCACCCATAGTGGTCTATGCCTAGGAACTCCAGACTTCAATTTCCGCAAGTAATCCCACAATGGTTACAAATCACTTCTGTGTCCCTTTAAACATGATCACGGCCGCTAAATTCCCTAGCTAGCCTCTCCCCATTCTCGCACTTGATGTCCAGCCCAAAAAACGCTCTCCCTTCCTCTCTTCTATCTATCTATCTATCTATATATATTATATATATATATATATATATATATATATATATATATATATATATATATATATATATATAAGGTTAGTAGAGACAGAGACACACGAGAAGGACATAAAAATAAAAATAAAAGTTACCTCTCCGTGAAACGTCAGTAAACTTTTATTTTTATTTTTAATGTCCTTCGCGTGTGTCTCTGTCTCTACTAACCTTATTTATATATATATATATATATATATATATATATAATATATATATATAATATATATATATATATATATATAATATATATAAATATATATATATATATATATATATATATATATTGTTACAGTGCAGTTTCTACGAAGGACATTGTCTTTGGGGTTTCTAATGGAAAGGGATTGACCAAGCCCATGTGGTTTGGTAGAAGAGGAGGTTGAGGTGGTGACTGTGCCGGCCGCTTCCCGATCTGTTCGCTTGGCCCTTCCCGGTCCACACAACTGTAAATAAACCCATTCCATCCATCAAGACCGTGTCACGTGGTGGAGGTGCGGGGTAGTTGGAATTATCTCGGCGGACGTTGTGCTTGGCGGAGACACCTTCAGAACTAAGTTTACCGTATTGGAGTACGCAACGCACGATGTCATTCTGGGTATCGACTTTTTGAAAGAATGTGGGGCAAAGTTAGATTGCGGTGCTGGAGAGATTTCATTGCGAAGTGTATTACCTGTCTGTATCGAGCAAGCCACCGAACCCGGCCGAGGAGTGTTCGCTGTTGCCGATGATACGCTATTGCCTCCTATGGCAGCCATGTTCGTTCCCGTGAAGTGCAGCCAAATGACAAGGGGAGCCCCTGTGTGGCGTTAGTTGAGCCCGAACTGAACACAGCGATGAAGAAAAATGTGTTCGTACCTCGGGCTTTGGTTCATGCGGAGGGTGGCTTTACTCACGTGTGGACAGTGAACGCAAGCTCAGAATCCGTACTTCTCCCTCAGGGCCTCAGCTCGCCAGTTATGCCAATAATTTAGATACTTCACTGGACGCTATTCTATGGCTGGCCCTGCGACTAATGTGGAACCGGACTATACAGCCAATTTCATCAAAATGGTTAACAAATCGTTGCCGCCTGAGCAACGACACGCATTGAAAAAATTGCTGGCTCGGCACGCTTCGGTGTTCGTTTTTGCGCAGGGTAAATACCTTCCTGCGTCGCCAGAGTCTCGGACGCAACATCGAATTTACACCGGCGATGCACCCCCCATCCGGCAGAAACCTTACCGCGTGTCTCCTGCTGAGCGCAGCCTATAAATGAGCAAAACTGAGGAAATGCTCCGGAAGGGTTAATTCAGGAATCTACCAGCCCATGGGCCGCCCCTGTAATACTGGTCAGAAAGAAGGACAACCCCTGGCGTTTTGCGGGGTTTACTACCGTAGACTTAATAATGTGACGAAGGGCGTCTACCCACTTTCCCCCGAATTGACGACGCCATCGATTTTCTGCATTTTCTGCCTCCTACTATTCGTCGGTTGATCTTCGATTGGGCTACTGGCAGATTCATATGCACCCGGACGACAAGGAAAAAAACAGCATTCGTCCCCCAGATAGCTTGTTCGAATTTAATGTTATTCCGTTCGGCCTGTGCAACGCGCCCGCAACATTCGAAAATTCATGGACTCTGTCCTTTGGGGCCTGAAATGGGAAGTCTGCATGTGTTATCTCGATGACGTCATAATTTCCGGGGGACGTTCAAACGAGCATAACCAGCGGCTTGATGTTGTTCTCCAGCGCATCGCGCAGGCTGGCCTGGTCCTGAACTCGAAGAAGTGCCATTTCGGAGAGCGCCAGGCGCTTGTGCTCGGCTTTTTTGTTGAAAACGATGAATCAGGCCTGACCCCCAAAAAAATTGCTGCGGTTCGTGACATTCAAAAACCCCGATCACTTAAGGACCTGCGGAGCTTCCTTGGACTGTGCTCCTACTTTCGTCGGTTTATCAAAGACTTCGCCAAGATCGCCTGTCCCCTCAAAGCTCTTCTTCGTAAAGACCCGCCCTGTGTGTGGATCCCGACGTACCCCTTTTTTCCACAGGAAGCTTGTGATCGCGTCCTGGGGTGCCCTTCGACTCGCCCCCTTGAGATATCAAAGGGTTTGGGTTTGGCGGGGTGTCTCCCGAAAGAGGCTTGCGCGCTTTGCAACGCCAATCTCACTTTTCAAAAACCCCGAAAACGGCAAAAAAGGCTGAATTTGCTTCCCCGAAGAAACCCAAAGAAGTGATGTATCATCGAACCAAACCCACCCCGTGCCTTTCGGCTCCGCCCCCCTTCGGTAAATCCGCGCTCCGAAACCGGAAAAATTTTGGTTTGCTGGTCGCAAGAGCGGGGGCAGCGAAAATTTGTCAGCCCCTCAACAAGCCCAATTTTTGAAGAGGAACCCACCACCCAGTCACCGACCCGCTCCCCACGACGGCCAGGACCAACAAATGCTAGCATGTATCAGCCATGGCCCCGGGCTCGCGTCGACTCGAAAGAAAAGACGGCATTTTTTGGGGTTACTCCGGGCTGCTCCGGGGAGGTCCCCCTTCCCCGATCACGACGCCCGCCACCTCCAGGAATCTTTTTTCGAGGCAAAACCGGCTCCGGAAAATTTATGGACGAGGCCGAAAAAAGACGAAATAACCCCGGACGGTTCCAGGAAAGGGGACCCCCGTTCCCCCCGGCCTTTCAGGTCCACGTGTTTTTGGGGAAAAGTGGAACCTGCCCGTTTCCCGAGCGTGGGAATTCGGGACTTTCGCAAACCCCTTTGAAAGGGTTGGGAAAACGACCCCGCCTTTCCGTACGGGGTTCCGAAGCCGAATTTTCGCTTTCAATAAATTCTTGGGCCAGTGCCCCGGGGGTTATGACCGGCAAATTCACCCATTGCGAATTCCCGGCCAAAGACAAGAAGGCCCCCAATTTTTCCGGGGCCGGCCTTACTGGCGCTCGTAAACTTGCACTTTTGGGCCATACCGTTCCCAAAGAACACAAAACTGGGAAAAGAAGAAAATTCCGAGCTCAAAACCCCCTGCAAAGCCGGGTGCCCTCATTTCAGGGATCCCCAAAGGTTCCCGGGACAAGTATATGGCCTTTCCCCCTTGTCAAAAGCAAACGCTGCGAAGGGCGTTGCCGCCTGGCTTCGAAGGGGAGAAAAAAGCCTTGGAAAGACCCTGGTATTTATGGGCTTTCTTTCCCCCCCGGGTTAGGAAGGGGGGCCCATTTTAAATCCCCTGGCCCCTCCCCCGGTCGTACCTAAAAAAAAGCAAAAATTAATTTTTTTGCGTTGATGGGCATAAAAAATCACAAAAAATGCCCCCTTCCCCCAAACCGCCCTCACCCCCCCGCGGTCCTACAAACCCTGGACCCTCTGGCTTTAGGGGAAGGGGGGCTGTTTAAACCCCGGGGCCAACGACGGTGAGGGTTTTGGGGGGCCAAAACCCCAGCGAGTAAAGAGAGGACACTTGCGTCCTTAAGGGGCACCCTGCCTCGTTCCCAAAGACAGGGTACCCCCGGCTTTGGCCCGAAAGGGGTTAAGCGTATTTCACCTTTGTCGTCGGGGTTGCCTGAAGCCGGAAAAGGTGCCGTTTCGTTTTCGGGGAACCCCCGGTTCTTGGGCCACGCGCCCCCCCGGCCGGCGGGAGTTTTTACCGACCCGCAACTTTCACCTTGGATTTCCCCCGAAAGACAAGAAGGGCGTCGCGGTTTTCCCGGGTGTCCCGGACAACACCCGTTCCCTCCTTCCCGGCCGCATTGCGGCCCCCAAACGCGTTTTAAAAAAAGGGGATAGCCCCCTTTCAGCTGGGGGAAAACGAGAAGGCATTCCTGCAAAAAGGGGAAAACGCCTCCCAAAGCCCGGTCCCCCTCCCCTTCATTTCGACGAAATGCCAAAAAGGGAAATTTCACAGGGGAAACGCAAGGTTTCGCTTGGGGCCGTCCGCCAAAACCCAAACCCGCAAAAATGCCTTAGGGCCACCTGGTCCTGCAAAGGGAAACTATCCTGCCCGGGAAAAGAGTGCCTTTTATATGGGCTTTCAAACCGCAAACGGGTAGGGAAGGCCCTTCATTTAACAGGACCCCAGCGCTTTTGGCTTCGCCTTTTTTAAGGACTTGCCGTCTTGGGCTGGGGGCCCCCGCCTCCCCAAGGATTTGACGTCCCAGGGGGAAAAAGGCGGAAACCCACCCGCCCCGCCGATTTTCCGGGTCCCGCGGCCCCGGACCCCCACCCAAACTTTTGGTTGAAGAAAACCTTCCGGCCCTTTTGAGGGCAAAATTAAGCGCCCGATTTGAACCCCCGAAAAAAGGTTTTTCCCAAATCGGGTCCCGAAAATCAAGTTGCCTTTCCCCGGAAACCTTCCAAACGAAAACTTAACCCGGGATTCCCCGGCCGGGGAAACCCGTTTTAAGAAAATTTCTTGGGGAAAAAGGGATTACCCCGCATCCCGGGTTGGTAAAAGAAATTTTGAAGGTGGACGGCCGGCCGTTTTCCCCGACTTTCCTTGGCCCCCCGCCCCCAAAGGGAAAAAACAACCATCCACGGCCGGCCTTAAAATTTCTTATAAATATTTGGAGTCCGGAAAACCCCAGCACAAAAAACGCCGGGGGAAAAAGGGCCCCGCCATCGGAACGATGCGTCCCATCGAACCATTTCAAAGAAAATTGGAAGGGAAAACCTTTTCCCGCCTAGGTGATACAGAAAAAGGTAGCCTACGACAACACAACCCAAAACCAAAGGTTGGGGGGAGCAAAGAAGGGGGTTTCTTTAAAAGCCCAAGTTGTGCTGAGGGGCAGGAGCCCCGGGGGGAATTTCCAACAAGAGCAACCCGGCTTTAAAAGGGAAAGGTATGGCAAGGTATTCGTGGGGGGAACCGGATCACCGAAGGAAGAGGGGTCCCCCCCAAAGAAGGAAAAAAAGGGGTGAACAAAGATTTTTCCAGAAGCTGCAATGAACGTTAGGGGGAAAAAAAGGGTTACGAATGTCCCGAAAATTCAGTTTGGTAAACAGGCTTCCGGGAAAAAAAAGGCAGTGACGCCTTAAGTTTTAACAAAGCGCTAGATTGGAGAGTTTCCGCACGTGGAAACCCGAGACTAACCCCACTAATAAATTTTAAACGTGCAACCCCCTTTTTCCCCTCAAATTCGAAAAACAAACCCAGCAGCTTGGATGGGGGCCAACAACCTTTTCCGGGGAGAGGCCTTTTACCACACAAGGGAATCTGTTTTTTGTTTTTTGGCTCCCTTTTTCCGCGAGCATTTCGTGAAAGCCCCTTTTTGGCCCCTTTACCTTCTCCGACGGGGCCAACCCCCAGGGTTTTCCCCCGGGGGAACTCCCCTCACGACACGACCGGCCTAATCCCCACTTTCCCTTTAAAACCCCGGTGACGCCCTTTTTTTTCCCCCTTTTGTTCGGATTTCCCCCGGCAAATGTTAGCCCCCGTCATGCAACCTTAAAAGGGGGGTAAAGCCCCTTTTTTTTTTTCCCATTTTTTTTTTTTTTTTTGTTTTGTTTTCCCCCCGGGCGTGCCGCTGTTTAACCTCTCCAAAGGAAACTTTTCCCATTCTTCTTTTTGCCCTTTTGTGTTTCTGTTGGAAAATAAACATGTTTTTAAACCGTGAACAGCCAGAAAAAACTTTTGGTTATTGTTCTGTGCCGATCACGTTAAAACCCACGCGCCCCAAAGTTTTAAAAAGTATTTTACCCATTATTTAATGTACGAATATTTTTGATCTTATCTGTTATTTTTTGATTTTAGGGGAGATAAATTCCCCAATAAATTATTTCTCATTAAGAAATTTTTTCTTCTAAATATATATATATATATATATATATATATATATAGATATAAAATTATAAAATATATATATTGTTACGAGGCGATGCGAATAGCTGTTATTTACAGATAATTACAGCTGAAGGCCAAGAGACCAAACCCAAAGGGAAATCCAATGCAGCTCGTGCCAGTCCGTTTTTGCGCGATCTCTTCCTCGTCTCTCGGCTTGCTGTACGCGCCCACTGATGAGGCACATACCCATATATGAAGTGTACGATGGATAGACCACCTGGTGGTCCAGTCCAATGCTATGTGAAATGGTCCGGGTGTTACGTAGCATGCCCCCCCCCCCCCCCGGGAAGCACCGTCTGCACAGAAATGGCTCAGGGACGCCGTTGAGAAATAGGGCTTGAGGCGGTCGACGTGGACTAGTTGAGCTGCAGGGTCCAGTGACGGTGAGGACGAAGCAACGGGAACGATTTCGTAGGTGACCGGTGTGACCATGCGCTTAATGCGATAGGGGCCTTTGAAGCGAGGCAGCAGTTTTTCGGAAAGTCCAATTCGGCGGCATGGCGTACTGACCAGGACCAAGGAGCCGGGCGTAAAATGGGCGGTGCGATGTTGCTGGTCATAGCGGTGCTTCTGAGCGGACTGGGAAGCCGAGAGCTTGGCACGGGCAACCTGGCGGGCCACATCAGCGTGAGCGACAGCATCACGAGCATATTCTGTAGCTAGAGGTGTCGCATCAGGAAGGAGGGTATCCAATGGAAGAGTGGGTTCGCGGCCGTAGAGAAGAAAGAATGGAGAATAGCCGGCGGTGTCATGGCGGGATGAGTTATACGCGAACGTATCAAATGGCAAAGTGACGTCCCAATCCAGATGATCCGCAGATACGTACATTGCGAGCATGTCAGTGATGGTCTTGTTCAATCGTTCAGTCAATCCATTAGTCTGAGGATGGTAGGCGGTGGTTAGCTTGTGCTTTGTGCGACAAGAGCGGAGGAGGTCGTCAACAACCCGAGACAGGAAGTACCGGCCACGGTCGGGGAGGAGCTGACGAGGAGCACCGTGGTGTAGGATAACGTCTTGAAGCAGGAAATCAGCAATGTCTGTGGCACAACTGGTGGGAAGGGCACGCGTAATAGCGTAGCGGGTCGCATAATCGGTCGCAACAGCAATCCAGCGATTTCCTGAACGGGACAGAGGAAAAGGACCGAGTAGGTCCAAACCCACACGAAAGAAAGGTTCGGAAGGAATCTCTATGGGTTGGAGCGGTCCGGCTGGGCACAAGGAAGGGCGTTTCCGGCGCTGGCACAGGTCACACGCCGTGACGTAGCGGCGGACTGAGCGGTCATCATGTTACGTAACACCCGGAACATTATACATAGCATTGGACGGGGCCACCAGGTGGTCCAGTCCAATGCCATGTGAAATGTTACGGGTGTTACGTAGCAATAAATATATATATAATATATATAATATATATAATATATATTATATATATATATAATATATATACATACATAAATACATACATACATACATACATATACATACATACATACATATATATGTCTATCTATCTATCCATCTATCTATCCCTTTCTCTGTGTGTGTGTGCCTTCGCGGACACCAAAAAGAACCGTAAACAGCAAAGGACGACTCTTTGAAGTCGGACAGAAGCGTAGGTAGGTCAATAACCCATTGAAGTACATGCATTTATTATCTCTCCGAGCCGACCTTGCAAAGTGTGCACGGAGTTCTGCCGTTCCCCCATATTTTACGGGAAGAAACAAAGAGAAAGGGAGAGAGCAGAATTTTTATTTATCGTATTTATGCGTGGGAGTGGTTTCTCAGGTCAGGTCAGGGTATGTAGAAAGACCAATCATTGGCGAACTCAGTGAATCGTCGCTAACCCAATCCTCTCTGTTGCGCAAGCTTCGTGAACAAATGCCCGGCTCGCCTCACAAGCTTTTCGCCACTCAACATGGTGTTCCGTGCAGCACTCATAGCGAACTCTAGCCCAGGATACTGCCATTAAAAGCGTATTCAAGCATGCCCACCAAACAACCAGTCTTCATTGTTAACTAATTTCGTTTCCGGTAAGTGTCAATCCCTTGTAAGGTCGCAACAATCTGCCCCAAAAGTATTCAGGAATGCGTCAGGTGCTGCTGGCGGGAACAAAAAAAAAACACTAGTCTGGAGAGTAACTCTTCTCGGGCTACTATTTCGCTAAACTGGCACCCTGTTGGTCCACGCCAATCTTTTTCGGCTCTTTTGCTGGTGCGAACGAAGCTATATCTCAACAGATGGCAGCAGATAACAGCAAGCCGAAACCGACGACAAGGAAGGCGTTGAGCAGTCAACGTCAAGTCAGCAGTCTTTGCACGGGTAAGCCCATACAATATCCGTTTATTCGTAACAAATAGATTAGACGCAAACCATTCAATCTGACACAGGCCGCAGGCCAGCGTCAATGGCTGTAGTCAGAGTGCTGGGACGGCAACGCTTCGTTCGCTCTGCCATCAAAAATATGTGACCCAAGCTTCATTGTCGCGGTGCGGGCGCGCGTTTAGCAGCATTGTACTAGAATTCCTGTATATAGCTCCCCTAGGGGAGCAGAGTTGCGCGTCCATCCGCCATCTTGAGTTCCAGGTCGCGCGGGAAAGCAACCCATCCCGCATGTAGGAGCTGCCGCCGGACTGCCGCGCCAACGGCAGTTGACGAGGAGGAGTGGCCCCGGAGCGGCGTGACCGAGCGGCCGCCGCTGCCCCAGCTTCGACAGCCGCCAATGCTCCGTTGAGCAGAACTGACTGAATACGAGGTCTTGTGCGCAGCACTGAAGGCTGGCTTTCCTGTCGAAGTGGAACCGGCGGCATGTGGCAATCAGACGCGCAACTCTTGCGCTACGCGATATACAGGAACTCTACATTAGACGTGCCTCGTATACGTCGCCGTTCCTGAATGATCGAATCTGGGAGCCACCCACGAATATTAGGCGCCGTCAGAAAGAAAAAAATAGCAGTGGCTTACCCGGCTATGCCAGGATATACGTAGCGTGAGCTAAGGCTCAGCTGGCTATTCTTAGCTTTCCTGGTTGTCTAGGATTAGCTTGATTATCATGCTTACTGCGGCTTCGATGACACACACACGGTATACGCATTATGTAACACATGTATATTTATCACGCGCCTCCGGCTTTGACCACTGAGCCCCAGTTGACCACTGAGCCCCAGAGCTAAGCTGGTTGCACAGACCACGCCGGTGTTGCTGCGACGCACGAGCCATCGGCTCCACACCCGGCAACCCTCGCATGATCATGAAGTGGACCGGGCCGCCACGTGCGGGACGGAGGTAGGCGAAGACGCTGGGCGTGTGGGGTGTGTGAGGGACGCCGGGCAGCGAGCAACGTTCTGTGCGCCGTGTGACGTCACTGCTCCTCGCGCATGCGCAGCACGGCTCTCCAGGAGCCACGCGAAACTGCTCAACTTCGGCCAGTGTAGCTCACGCTACAAAATAGTAATGCTATACACACGACACCGATATGCGGAGCTCTAGTCCCACATGAGAGAAATCCGGCGCAGAATAGGCATGGGCACGCACTCCCAAATAACGATAAGTAAGCTACATCTGTCACTTATAAGGAAAATCTACAACCAGTGCATACTGCCGGTGATGACATACGGAGCTGAAACTTGCAATTATACCAGCGAAAAAAGGCAGGGACCTAGAAAGCAGCAAACTGGACAATCGCTTAACTGAAACTTGGCGCCTTACTAAACTACTAGAAAGCAAACTTGGGTCGACTCAACGGGTCGGGGAACGAATAATGTCAGGAATAACACTCAGGGACAAGAAACGAGCTACCTGGATCAGAGAACAAACTAGATTTGACGATATCAAATACAGATACAGGAATGGACTTGGCCTGGCCATGTAGTGAGACGAGCCGACAACCGGTAGGCAATTAGGGTAACCGAGTGGATACCAAGAGCGGATACCAGAGTGGATAGCAGAGTGTATTCCAGAGTGGATATCAAGTGGACACTAACACGATGGAGGGAGGGAATACGGAACTTCGGGGGCAAACTGTGGACTTGAGTAGCGCAGGACCGGAACGGTTGGAGGTCAATGGGAGAGGCCTCCGTCTTCCAGTGAACCTGAGCAAGCTGATGATGATGGTGATGATGATGAGTTTCAAATTCAAAACACAGCTATTCGTACTTTTTTCCACTGGGAATTTTTTTTTCGAGCATTTCCTAAATTTGTTATGCATATATGCATTATTTTTCAACCTGTAGTTGACTGGAGCGGTTCAGGTCGCTTTCGTCATGGAGAGGAAATAATATCTCCCCACACTTTTTTTACATGCTATAACGGCCATTTTTATAATGCAGGCGAAAAACAAGAACGGCCCTGTGCCATTAAACACTAGTTAAACGCTTCGAGGTGGTCTAGGCCAACCCCTGGTCCTCTCCTATCAATGCGCAGGCATAAATGCCCGGGTGTAGTTTCGGCGTGTTGTGCCCCGAAAATTTCCATTTTAGTTTTGAAATTTTCACATAACTCATTTATTTAGATATTTGTTGTGTTTTAAGGTGGCCGGGTTTTAGCAAAATGCCATGCGTTCACTCAGCCGTATTGTTACGTCCGGCACGGTCATGAGCTGCGCACGCCCGTTGGTCGCGTCTTTTAAAAGGGTTGTGCCACCAAATTTTAAGTCTGTAAAAAGCCTGCTGTAGGCTTTCTCTGTATGCAAGGACCCTCAACACGAAGTGCTAGGTACAGCAAGCGCTTAATATTTATTTTAATTCGCTTCTAAAAAGTACCTGAAAGCTCTTCTGGAGATCGGGACCCATCGCTAGCGCCACTAACCATGACGTCAGTGAATTGCCAGCATAACAAAGTTTGTGACGTCATACCGCGTTAGCGACTCGAGCGACGTCAACGTGAACTCCAGTTACCACAGTTTGTTTGGTCGCTTGGTCATATCAGGCACACTAGGCCGACTTCACGGCGACGACGACGAGTGGCCAAAACATCGGCCAACTGCCGAATTGCCAGACCGCGTTGTCACACTACGCTGACGGCGACAAAAGCACGTAGGCCGATGGAAAGTCGCCGTAGTGTGACTGACTCACCGACCGAAGACGCCAACAAACCGGTCGCCCGACTGGTCGCCCGACTGGTCGCCCGACGCGTCTTCGGGAATCGACCGAGAAGCGAAAACTGCGCCCCGACAACATTTGTGCCGCAATGAATGCGGCTCTATTGGTCCATGAAGCCCATACATATCTTGCTCCGTGGCCCATACAACTTAACACTAGCGCTAATGCGATCCGTATTTTGGCGTTTGACGCATCGGCCATGCTCTTCGGCGACGCCGCTACCCCGTAACTGCAAACTGCATATGCGTGTGCGATCGGCTCGCCTGTAGAAAATATAAGGTCAATTTCATGCAGAAGAAGAGTTACGTACGGTAATTTGGGTTATAAGAAATCAATATCGGCTAAAGTTTCTAACCTAAAACGTAAAACCAAAGTACGGCAAGCACTATCCCCACAGTGAAGAATCGCAGCCGGACACACTTATTTTTGCGAGCGCTTTCGCGAAGGAGCAGAGTTGGTGGCAATAAGCTATTGCGGGGGCTTCGCGGAACCTTCCTGCGCAAGCGCTATTCAAGAAATTTCAGTTTACCAACCTGGGCTTCTGTAAACTAGCTAGTAAACACCGATGTACGACTCGAAGGATGGGCCTCCATCTAGTACACCGGCTATTTCGCGGCAGGACAACATTTGTGCGGTGGCGCAGTGGTCTCGCGCGTCACGCCCGCTCGGTCAACGTTGCGGGTGCAGTTCGCGGCGGGCACAGCTATTTTTTTTGCGGTTTTTTAAGAGGAACGGTTTGCGTATCCAATTGCATTTCCATGGTTTGCATATTCATAGTTTTCATTTGTCTGCATCCGAGGATGCAGACAAATCGGAGCTGTCGCGGCTTTACATGACGAGTCCGGCGTGTTTACTTCCGTAGTAAAGCACGTGTGTAAGGGAGCAGACGCCGCAGTAAAGTCGCAGCGTACCGCAGCGCCGCATGGTAGACACACGTGGCAGAGCGTCCTCGCAACACTGTGACGTCACTGCTTGAATCGGCGCCTTGAAACCGAAACCGAATCCTGTTCACATGAATTGTGCGATAATAATTTTTTTACTCAGAATATGTACATGTGAGAGCATGTATCATGCTTTCTAAAGAAATATAAAACGTTTGCAACAAAGAATGCACAACCAATAAATATGGTGGCACAACACCTTGAAAGACGATAGTCTTTCCTGGCCTACTCAAACCCAGAAATTTTGGTCTGTCTGTCTGTCTGTCTGTCTGTCTGCCTGTGTCTGTCTGTCTGTGACTCGATTCAGCCAGCCGGCCAAAGTGAAACGAAGTCTGCGCGATAGTCTTATATACTCACAGCCCAATCTAAACCTGTAAGTCCGGTTTATCTGTTCATACTTGTCAACACTGTTGAACAAGTACAAGACATTACGCAAATATGACGGAAAATTAATACAGAAGGGATATTTGCAGCGTTCCTTTATCAAAAAATTGGCCGCGTATCTGCTCCTTTCGTTGCAAATGTCGTCAAAAGACGATAGTCTTTGTAGACATTTGCCAAGGAAATGACCCCCTTTGCGTTCCCGCTCACCTTTCATGCTGTTTCTGTACCGTCGCGTTCGTCCCAAGGTAAACACACTAAAGGTTTTCGCAAGGCGATTTGAATTTACCGCGTTCCACTGATACAGGCCGGGTTCCTCGATGCCAGCGCTGCAGTACGGCGGAGACGTGCGTGAATGGAGGCGGCCGACTACAAGGTTTATAGAACCGCGTGGCCCTGCTCCACGTGCGTTCCAAGCAGAACGTGAAACCTAGCTAGTGGAACCTTTCGTTGCTGTTGCCGCGTGATTTTTCATATGCCGCCAGGAGGCGGCGCTTTTCTTCTGTATGCTAGCATGCTATATAGTTCGCTGCGGAGCGGCAGAACTGGTGAACTCGCCTGCGCAATACGCTGACATGCAGTGATTTCTCCTTTTCCCTATTATTACAAAACAATGCATGCAAAAATTGTTGTCGGTGAGGCGTGAAACAAGACAGCAGAGAAAATGTGCGAGAAGTGTTCGACCTTGCTTTCCTTCTATGTTTCGCCTCTTTGCTTTTTAAGACATCTTAGAAATGTGAGTTGGCTACACTCAACTCTACGGGCAGCTGTCAGTTCATTTTCATATAAACAGGAGGGGGGGGGGGGTGTAGGGACCACCTTTGCCTGAAAGGAGCGGTTTTTTTTTACGCTGACATCTAATGCCTCATCGTGTATACACATATGCGCTGCCCCTTCGCCCCAGCACATTTTGCCAACGGACGCACCTGCCTGCGGACTTTTTCCTTTCTGGTTTGCAACGAACGGCTCTTGGCAGTCTCAGTTCAGAGAGAAAAAGAATGAGAACCGCGCAGCGGTTTATGTTCAGGAGATCCTCGCGGCTGCTTTCGGAGAAGCAAATCTCGAACATTTCTCTTCGTTATTTGAAGGACATTTGCGCGAATGCATTATACAACGCAGTAGCTACCAGAGTGCAGCTATTTAGCGCTTGGTTTATTTTCTGTAAATTTATTGTGCGCGCATGCATGCAGGCATATCCCCTTCAATTCAAAATTGACCGTCAAAAATTTGCCAGACTTAAACATGCCTTAACACAAACACGCCACACAACTATTTTGAGACGCAAGAGACACAGTGTAGGATATTTGTTTTTACTTTTCTTCACAGTCGTAACAGGTTACTGGCACCTTCTCGGTTTTAAATCTTTTTGTCAGTCCCTCTGAGCTGTCCTGTCTTTGTAATACTGGTAATACTGCTGTATACTGTCTTGTCTTGTTAGGGAACACTGTTGGGACTGCGTCCTCTCTCAACTGCGGCCGGTCCCGCGGTGTTTGTGCGTCTTCACCGTTGCTTACGTGACGGTACATCTTCTCGATGAATATTTAGTCGAAATGACGTCCACAAACCACACAGTCGTGCGTTAACTCCTTGTCAGCCCGTTTGATATTTCGGGCTCCCTTTTTGAGGTGTCCTAAACACAGACAGATTTTTTGTGGATGACCTATACCCACTTTTGCTTTTGTAGCCGGGTACAAAGCACGTACTTGGTCTCGACGACGGCATTGGGCGACTGCAAATTTTATAAACGGTATCGATTGATTGTAGGGTTAACGCGCCGACGCATGCAAGCGATGAGGCGGGCCGTAGTGGGGCCACTGATCTCCACTTACTAGCAGAGATCAGTGGGTAGGGCGCCTTGATTCACGTGCGTCTCCGCCGTACGGCAGCGCTGGCATCGAGGCACCCTGGAGGCCTGGAACGCGGTAAATTTAAATCGGCTTGAGCAAACCTTTAGCGCGGTAACCTTGAAAGGAGCGCGACGGAAGAGGAAAAGCATGGGAGGTGAGCGGGAAGGTCTCTATTGAGGTCTTCATCTCCCCTCCCTTCCCTTCACCATGCGGCCTTGAGCCATCCCTTTCAATAAATGTTCGTTTGTTTTTGTTGTGAGCGGGAAAGCGAAGGGAGGCATATACTCGGCCAATGGCGACAAAGACTACTGTCTTTTGTCGACATCCGCAAATAATGGTGTAGATACGCGGCCAATTTTTGTTCACCACACTGGTGCTCGGTGGAGCACAGGACCGCAGCGCCCCTTTCTTCGGCCTAAACTTCGATACATAATGTTTGAGGTTGGTCTGCAGCGATGCCTCTTAGGTCGGCATCGACACAGAGTGAAAATTACTGTTTATATTTCTGAAGGCTGCATCTAATCCCACGGCAGCCGTGAGAATTATCCCCGGGAAAATCGCAAGGCAGTTTCAATAACACCTGGCTGGCCTAAAATTCGCTGAATAATATTACGCCCTAAAGTACCTTAACCTAACATAATATAACCTCACCGAACCTAACGGAACCTAACCTAACCGAACGCTTCAAAACCTACCCAAATCCAGCCCATTTGCAACAAACCTAATCTAATTCAGCCCAGCGACACAGAACACAACCTGTATTAAGCGTAATAATTCCAACGCATTCTGGAAGTCCTGTGCATCCATCTCCTGATATGGTAACAACGAGAGTAGAAAAAAGCATTAACAAAGTTACTATGACCGGGAAATTCCGCAAGCAAAAAAAAAAAAAAAGACACGCAATGTCGGACTCGACCCTGGGCCTCCTCGTTTAAAAGCCAGTGCTATTGGCGGTGAGATGTTTGAGTGGCACCCCCTGGATCTGACGTCGACTTAGGGACTCACGCCGCTGTCGTCTGCTACACTCCGCTTAATTGTGTAGCAGCGTCTGTGCTAGAAATCGCCCGCTTTGTTGCTTAGTTCAATAAAATCATAGTTCTAGTAATTCAGTTATTTTTGCCAGTTTCTCACACATCTAAATAATTCAAGATGCATCTCCCAAAAGTTTGCAACACACGAGGACATAGAGAACAACTTTCTTCAGGGCATCGGTCACAAGATCGTGTGTGACTCGTCCTTTCTAGCTTATTCGCGCGGTTCAGTGCTCAGAGTTCCTTGATAAGCATTCAAAATGAGCGGGCTTTTCTACAGGATTTTTGAGATGCTCTTATGAAGATTCAACCGTGTAATCCTACGCACCAAGCAGTGGGCATCACACAGCAGGAAACAGAGCAGCTTTCTTCTGTTTCTTTAGTCGTTGTTGACTTGTATCAGATGAATGTTTTTTTTTTTTTTTTTTTGTGCCCAACGCAGTAATTTTTCTGCACCGTCACAAACGTCTTATTGGGAGGTTTGGCTATGTGGAGGCTCACAAAGATCGTGTGGATATTTTCTTCAGGCTGTATGGCACACATTCCTTCTTCACGAATTTTCTTTCGTTATGGCTGCGTGCAAGAAGGTGCATATCCAAAGCGTGCGTTGTTTATTCACATGCAAATACAATGAGACTGTTTGTGCTACGCCACCGAGACCGCGCCCCCGACAACGTTGTCCAGAGTACTCGAAGGCGGTTTCTGTGCTCCGGATTTCTATCGTAACCATCGTTATCATAACGAACTGACTCTCAACCCGAACAATGATGACATGATTACTGTGTTGAAGGCATGATATACTCGCTAACTAACGCAGTAAATAGTATACGTGCATATATTACAAGAATCGAAACTGATGAATATTTCCAAGCAGCTCTTTATTAATTTCCAACCATTCGAGGCGCAAAGAACAAATCCTATTCTACTCAGGATGGCGTTCTATGAATTGAAGAAAATTACTCGTGCTCTCTTGTCCTCGACTGAGGACCCGGCCCACTAGTTCGATACCATTGTTAAATAAATTTTCCCCTCCCCCTCAAACTCCCCCATCCTCTTCAGTTCGATTCAGTTCAGTTCAGTTCAGGACCAGTTCGATACCATTGTTGAATAAAGTTTTCTCCTCCCCTTCAAACTCCCCCATCCTCTTCAGTGCAGCTTTCCCATAACGCATATCCGAATATTGGGAAGATAGAGGTGTGGGAAATGTACCGAAATATCCCTCCAGGTCTGAACAAACATATTGTTACTTTATCTTTACCGTAGACGTGACTCGTTTTGCTCAATAAACCTCTATACTGGTTAGAAGCCTGGTATAAAACCAGCCTATACACACACTGGGCTATTTGGAACTCAGCCTACAGGTTTTGCAGTCCATAGAGCATGTCGGCATACTGGCATACCATGACAACGTAAAGAAATGTTTCGTTTCATTTCATTTCATTTCATTTCATTTATTATACCCTTAAAGGCCCGAAGGCGCGACCCTCCCATAAGGGGAGGTTCGCGAAACATTGTTTACAGAAATACAAATGAACCAAGATATTGTTAAAAACACAAAAACACGCCAAAACAAAAAAGTTCTAAAGCACCAGAGTTCAAAACATTGGCTAAGTTAGGAACATCGCAAAATAAGTGTGACATAATTTTACAGAGTTAACAATAGGTAGAAGAAGCAAACACTGATGAAGTTCAACAATACATATTACACAAAATATGTGTTACAGCAGTAGAACTTGAAGTTTAATCTTGGGTGATAATATTTTGTTCTAGCTTATCTCTAAGACATTTATTATCAGTGCATGTGGGCGACGTCGTCGGGCAACGCGTTCCATAGTGATACACCGTTAGGAAAAAAGAATAAGCTAAATGCTGATGTACTGCCGGTAATGGGGGCTATTGGACGACTGTGATTTAAACGGGATGAAATTCTGTAAGGTGGCCTCAGTAAAGAGTGCCTAGATTGTGGCCAGTGAAAGAATTTGTGGATGAGGCATAAGCGGGCAATGACGCGGCGTGAATGAAGAGTTGGGAGGGAGAGGGATAGCTTGAGCGCGGTGACACTGATATGGTTGGAATACTTCGAGGAGATAAAACGAGTGGCACGGTTTTGAATAGCTTCAATCTGAAAGGTTAGATATGTTTGTGATGGATGCCAGATGGCTGAGTCGTATTCCAATTTCGGTCGTACGAAGGTTAGGTAAGCTAGTTTTTTAATTTCAGGAGAAGCAAGTTTTAGATTGCGCCGTAGGTACCCGAACGTGCGAGAGGCTTCGGAGCAAATGGTATCGATATGCGTTGCCCAACTCAGCGATGAGGTCAAGTGCACGCCGAGATATTTGTAAGAAGGGACTGAGCTGATTGGGCCAGAGTTGATATGATAGGTGTGTTGAGATGTGACATGTTTCCGGGTGAATGACAGTGATTAGCACGTTGTTAAGTTTAATGGCATGTGCCATTTGTTACACCAGGGGGAGATATCGTCTAAATCAGTTTGCAGGGTATTATGATCGTTAGTGGCGGCAATAGTTGTGTACAAAATGCAATCGTCTGCAAAAGACGTAGTTTCGATGTGATGTTTAAGGGAAAGTCATTTATATAAATTAAGAAAAGTAGAGGCGATAGACTTGCCCCCTGTGGAACGCCGGATGTTACGTTGGTTAGGTCGGACTCGCAGAGGTAAATTGTGTGCGTCCTTTCAGAAAGTGTTCGATCGATGAGTGTAAGTTACAAGGGATGTTTAAGGTAGATAGTTTTGCGAGTAAATGATTATGGCTAACACGGTCGAAGGCTTTTGAGAAATCTAAAAAGACAGCGTCTACTTGAAGGTTATTGTCCATTTGATGTAGTAAGTCGTGGGTGAATTCTGCAAGCTATGTTTTTCACATGAGTAGTGTTTGCGAAAGCCGTGCTGGTGCGGGTAAAAATTGATTGATTGTGGGGTTTAACGCGCCGACGCAACGCAGGTGATGAGGCGCGCCGTAGTGGAGGGCTCCGGATTAATTTTGACCACCTGGGGATCTTTATCGTGCGCCGAAATCTTGTACACACGGGCGTTTTTGCTTTTCGCCTCCATCAGAAAAGCGGCCGCCGCGGCCGGGAATCGAACCCGCGACCTCGTGCTCAGCAGCGCAACGCCTTAGCCACTGAGCCACGGTAAAAATAATTAACAGATTCGATGTGAGCCATTAGATTAGAAGATATGATATGCTCAAGCAGCTTGGAAGGAATACTCGTTAGGGAAATAGGGCGGTAGTTGGTTGGTAGTGAGCGGTTGCCAGCTTTGAAGATAGGCACAATCTGGACAATCTTCCAGTCGTCTGGTACGACGCCTGATTGCAATGACTGTGTAAATAATAAACAGAGGATTAAGCTTGAGAAGTATTCGGTGTTTTTTAACAGTTTGCTGTTAATCTTCTCCCAGCCTGCCGACGATGACAGCTTCAGGTTACGAATTAAGGTGATTATTCCCTCAGGGCTGATCACTATATCTGGGAAGCTGTCGCATGTAGGAGGTTCTAGTTCAGGGATGGTGTCAGAGCTAGCGGTAAACACGGAGGTAAAATAATTGTTCAGGACGGTTGCACATTGATTGCTGTGTATGGGTTCACCATCGGCACTTGTTAGTTGAAGTTGTTCGAACCTAGACTTGGGTGATAGAATGCGCCAAAATTTGTTAGGATTTGTTTTAAGAATTGATAGTAGATCAGAAGAAAAAAAATTGTGTTTAGCTTCGGTAAGTGCTGTGATGTACTGTTTGGCGCACGTGGGATATTTACCCAATGTGGCCTGGTTGTTCTTTTGATTCGCTAGTCTGTAGAGGCATTTTTTTCCGGTTTAGAATGGATTTCAGAAGCCCACTGAACCACTGATTGTTCGAGTCGCTGGTTACGGTTAGCGTTGGGGTGATTTTTTTCTGTAATTCAAGAAGTTTGTTTTTGTACAACTCCCAATTAGCGTTCACGGAGCGGGCTAAATATGAGTCACAAAAGTCGCTGTAAAAACGGGCAAGCTCATCGTTAATGGCATCATAGTTCCCTTTTTTAAAATCCGTTCTTACTTTTTTTGTTGGGAGTTTCTTTCCTAATGGCAGAGCTATGTTAATATGGAGTAAAGCGTGGTCACTCAAACCGGGTAATGACGTCACGCTTGTGACGTCGTCGGGGCACGTTGTCAACAGCAAATCTAGCGTATTATTACCTCTAGTAGGACAGGTTGAAATCGAGTGACAGCTTGACAAAATGGTTAGCTTCGTTCGATGGGGATCTGATAGAGTGGAGAGCTGAGGCCAATTAATTAGAGGGAAATTAAAGTCTCCAAAAAGGAAGATAGGAGCATCGGGATACGTCTTAGAGATAGCGGTTAGGGAGTGGCTAAGTAGGTCGCAAAAAGACGGTTCACTGTCAGGTGGTCTGTAGGATACCCCGATAATGGATGAATTTGTACCCAGGTTAGTTCGATTGTGTCGTCGTGACATATAAGGGACGAGTCTATGGTGTTTTTTACAGCAGTCAGAATGCCTCCCCCTCTACGACCGATTCGGTCTCGGCGATACAGAGTGAAGTTTGAATTAAGCGGAAAGATTTCGAGGTCAAGAATGTCATGCAGCCACATTTCGGTTAGGATGACTATGTCTGCATTTGTGTCACATATGAAACTGTCTAGATGGTCGCGCTTTGGTATTAGACTGCGTATATTAGTGAATGCAATGCTAAAGTTCAGGTAGGACAAATGCCGAGGGGTGTCGTTAGGGTTGACGTGGGGAGAATCACGTCATTTACCGTTTTCGATAGGTTCAGTGGTTGAATCGTCGATTTCTGCTAGATTATCAAGTGGTCTCGTACATTCTAGGACGGAGTCGGAGGCGGCATCGTAATAATAGCATTTTTTGCCAACTTGCAGTTTGTCAAGACGAAGTTTAAATGCACATTGCGCAGGCCTGATAAATTTGAGAAGCTTTGAGCGAGCAAGACGGGTGGGAGAGACGAAGTCCTCTCTTATCGTAAAGTTTGTGTTTTTCAGTTTGGGGCCGCAAGACTGAATTTCCTCTTTGGTCTTAAAGTTCATGAATTTAACTATTATGGGCCGCTTTTTTTCAGGGGAAGGTGTTCCGATGCGATGTGTTCTCTCGATACTGTTTGGAAATATTTCAAAGGACAGTTTTTCTTTGCAGAACGCCAAAACTTTATCTTCCGCGTCTTTCCACGTTTCCTTGTCATTATCGTCGATCCCAAGGAATAGCAAATTGTTTCTGCACAATCGGTTGCTCACATCTACACTTGCAACTTTGAGAGCTGCGATGTCTTGTTTTAGATTGCCTGATTCCACAGTGATGGGTGCGGCGTCAGGATGTTCGTGAAAGGCCTCTAGCTTAGACACCCTGCAAGATAGCGTTGAAATTAAACCTTCCTGCTTTCCGTGGGCTTCTTTCAGTTTTTGGAATTCTTCGCGGAAGGCAGTCTGTTGGTCCTGAAGCTCTTTGATTGTGTTTAAAATGGCTGTGATTTCCTTAGTGGGGCCGGGGTTAAGCTCTACGTCTCCACTAAGTAGCAACAGTAGCTGGCTCAGTAGGCTTTGCACGAGCATGCGAAAACAGGCACAATCGATACAGGGGAAGTACAGGGCGATGGGGCACGACACCGCAATAACACAGCGATTACTAGAGCGATATTCTTTAGCACGGTTGAGGTAACTAACCTGGAACGTTAGAAGGGTGAACATGATGCGACTGACGATGTCGTGCCCCGAGTTGAAGATGATGTCGCACAGATTATATGCGCAGCGCTCAGGCCTCGTGACTTGTGACGTTGTTGACGACGGCTGTTGCCAAGCGAAGGTACCAGTGCGAGCCAGATTTGGGGGTTCTGGCTGCTCCGCTTCGACGAGGTAAGGGCTTTCGAAGTCGCAGGGTCCAGTCAGCGGCTGTAGATCCAGGGACGGGCCAGTACTGGGCCTCCTCGATTTACCAGTCCTGGACGGTCCGCGGGCAGTCCGAGGACTGCGTCCGGACCGGAGCTCCCATAGGAATACATGAGAAAATCGAGCGCCAGATCGCGTCTCGGGCAGTCCGCGGACGATCCGGGACAGATAATCGAGGAGGCCCACTGACGGGGAGCCAGCATGCCAGCACCTGGAACGTTAGAAGGGTGAACATGGGGCGACTGACGATGTCGTGCCAATATGTGACACAATACTTTCCAGCGCTCGGCAAGGTTGCAAGAACTGTTATACCTTACATATGATTACCAGAAATCGTAATTCCTTCTGTCAAAGCCGACAGCCCTGAAGGCCTACAATTTGTTTTGGCCTTGTATTTTCGCTGTTGTCGCTTACTAGCAGCTGGCTGTTCCCTTTGTTCGAAAGATTACTTAATACAAAAGCTGACGCCTAGCTCCGAATCTTCGCGCTCCGCACAGGACAGGCTTCGTAAGGAATGGGGCGACGCCGGCAATGTTTCTTCAGAAGCAATATCGAAAACTAATACTTTAACTCACACCTTTAGCTAGTATGCGATTTTATGCCTATTATTATGACAAAAAGTTACGCACACGCAAATTCTGGTGCGGACAAGCATCAGACGTCGACCGAGCTCCAAGAAACAGCAGGGAGAGCGATCCTGAGTAAAGCAGACGACAAATGCGAGAATCCCTAAGCCGACGTCATGGAAGCGCGCTTCGCAGCGCCGCCCGTGTTGGCGCTCACCGCCAATACCAAAGCGCTACAGCTGGGGGCAGCTACAAGCTCGGCTTTTTAGGGAATATTTATCCCATAGATTCTCTGGGTAGGGTACTTCGTCAATAAGAGGCGACTGCCGTGAGAAATTTTTGACAATAATTCTCACGGTTGCCGTAATCAGTCATCACCTACCCATCATCATCACAAGCCTATCTACGCCCACTGCAGGGCAAAGGTATCTCCATCCACTCCAATTACGCCGGTCCTGTGCTAACCTGGCGACCAATTGATCCCCGCAAACTTCTTGATCTCATCTGCCCATCAGAACTTTCGGCGCCGCCCTCTGCCACTTGCCTTCTCTGGGGATCCACTCTGTTACCCTTAATGACTACCGGTTTATCTTGCCTTCGCATTACATGGCCTGCTTACGTCCATTTCTTCTTCTTAATTTCTACTAAGGTGTCTTTACACGCGTTTGGTTCCCTGACCCACTCCGCCTCTCTTCTTGTCCCTTAATGTTAACACCTATCATCTTCCTTCCAGACGTAATAATAATAGACCACTCGCCATTTCTGATTCCCACAGGTTCGTGCGTATCCATCGAGCAAGGAATACAAGTTACGCGTACAGCATCACATCCCCACAGAATTCCAGAGGGACACCCCAATATTACAGATCGATAAGGTTTACTTTTTCCAAAGCAATAGCCATTGGCATAGGGCTTAGCTATTACGATGATTATCCAACGAAAATATTTCATACAGTATGTCCTCAATCCGTCGCTTCAAAGAGAGGAGGAATTCTCAGTTTTGTTGGTTTGAAAGTGTCCGTTCCGAGGTGTCCGATTCGAGAGAGCCCTGGTGGCCTGAAAGGAGACCACCCAGATGTGACCCACACTTGGTAAGAGCCCTCGATAGTGCAACTATCTCGCGTTTTGTAGCGTAATACACTGGCCGAGGTTGAGCAGTTTCGCGTGGACCTTGAAGGGCCGTGTTGCGCAGAGCGCGAGGAAATTGGCTTGGATGGCTTGGATTGGATTGAATTGGATTGGAATTTAATCCAATTGGAGTACGGGTGTGTAGAGAATTTGGTCTGCACATTCGCCGGTCTGCGCATTCCAGAGGAGTGACGTCATAGCCGCGGCAGAAGCACTGGCGCCGGCGCGTGCTTAGCTGTGCGCCTCCGTTGCGCAGTAGCCAAGTCTGACGCTGCGCCGGAGCCGGTTGATAGCCTTTCGCGTGGCTCCTGGAGAGCCGTGCTGCGAATGCGCGACGAGCACGACTGGACTGGACCGGCTTGAATTGGACTGGGAACTGGACTGGACTGGACTGGACTGGACTGGACTCGACTGGATTGACGTGGAATTGGATTTTCGATTCGATTGGATTGGAAATCATTTTAGCAAGCAGTAAGCATGATAATCAGCTAATCCAAGCAACCAAGAAACCTATGAATAACCAGCTGAACCTTAGCTCACGCTACGTATATCCTGGCATAGCCGAGCTAAGCCACTGCATATTTTAAATGGGGGCGAAATCGGCATTTTTGAAGCGGGAAAAACTGAGAATACCGCCCTTGGAAACAATTCCGAGCGTGGGCACGTGTCACGTGTGTACATCTGAATATCAGCCAGGTGCAGATGAGCCTAGCCTGGCCGTTGTTGGTCATTCGCCCGTGTTAATGCAGTTTAACGTGGATTTACGGAACCGGATTTCACGAATTTCCCGATCTAGCGAAGAAGTGCGAATCTCCCCACATTTATCCGCAACTATCCCACAGTCGCCCAGGTGTTTAATAATTTATCGTTGGGACGAAGTTTCCGATATCACAAAGTAATCGGCCGGTTCCGGTGACTGCTAAATCTAGGCCCCTCCGTATGCGTGATGGGGCGCGTGGGCCTCATACTTGACAAGATTTTTGATCAAGAAGAAAATTTGCACATTGGAGTCAGAACATCAATACAGAAGTGGCAGTGTTCTTTTAATTTAAACAGTGTGTGCCTGCTTGATCAAATGAAAAAATACGTGCTGAAAACACTGTTTCAACTTGTAAATACAAGAAAGCGCTCGCACCCTACCCTGCGGCGTTCCATGAATTCCAACAGTAACAAGAGGTTCCAGTAGATGGCGCGCGAGCAGTGGAACGCGGGAAAATCGAATTAGCTTTAGCAAACCTCCTCCGAATTTTTCGTGGTAGTAGCGAATGGGACAGGAAGAGCATGAGAGGTGGGACAGAAGAGAGGAATTTGCGTGGCAGAGGAGGCAGAAGAGTCTTTCGGCGACATTTGCAGCGAATGGAGCGGCCATTTTTGTTTCTGCTCCAGTGCGCTTTACAAGGGCAACCATTTGCGGGACGTGATGGCTGAGCCCAAGGCTCGCGAAACCGGTAAGCGGCCGAGCGCCGGGAACTTCCTCAGCCCCGTGGTGGGCAAGCACGTGGCGCTGCGCCGTCGTGAAGAAGAAGCGGCCGCCGAGGAGCAGGGGGGTGGCGGCATGGCCAAGCAGGTGCGTATACCCTCCCTACTGGTCTCTAGCGCGTCACTGACTGACTGACTGCTGACTGATGACTGACTGACTGATGTGATTGATTGATTGATTGATTGATTGATTGTTCGATTGATTGATCGATTGATTGATTGGTTGATTGATTGATTGTTCGATTGATTGATTGATTGATTGATTGATTGTTCGATTGATTGATTGATTGATTGATTGATGATTGATTGATTGATTGTTGATTGATTGATTGTTTGATTGATTGATTGATTGTTCGATTGATTGATCGATTGATTGATTGTTCGATTGATTGATCGATTGATGATTGATTGATTGATTGATTGATTGATTGATTGGTTGATTGATTGATTGTGTTCGATTGATTGATCGATTGATTGATTGATTGGTTGATTGTTCGATTGATTGTTCGATTGATTGATTGATTGATTGATTGATTGATGATTGATTGATTGATTGATGATTGATTGATTGTTTGATTGATTGATTGTTTGATTGATTGATTGATTGTTCGATTGATTGACGATTGATTGGTTGATTGTTGATTGATTGTTGATTGGTCGATTGATTGATTGTTTGATTGATCGATTGATTGATTGATTGATTGATTGATTGATTGATTGATTGATTGATTGTTCGATTGATTGATCGATTGATTGTTTGATTGATTGGTTGATTGTTCGATTGATTGTTCGATTGATTGATTGATTGAATTGATTGATTGATTGATTGATTGATTGATTGTTTGTTTGATTGGTTGATTGTTATTGATTTCGATTGGTCGATTGTTTGATTGATTGATTGATTGATTGATTGTTTGATTGATTGATTGATTGATTGATTGATTGATTGATTGATTGATTGATTGATTGATTGATTGTAACGATTATAACGAATCTGATTATAACGAATCAGATTCCGGTCCCGAGAGTTTCGTGCTAAAGGGGCTTATTCTGTGTACTTGATAATATAAACGTCCCCGCACGGGGCCCCTTGCGTAATCTTGGGGATGGTATTGGCACCAACTAAAGCAAACCAACGTTCTAACGCAGTTTACTACACGTACTACGGGCCCTTTCAGCGCCGTGTGTCGTCGTTTCTTATCCCGTCTTTTTGCGCTGTTTTGAATTTCAGTGAGTATGCACCAACTAGCCCAAAACGCCGTTCTAACGCTGTTTTGAATTTCAGTTGGTATTGGCGACACCGAGGACCCGAGCCCCCTAACATAAGTTGTAACCTACCGTGACAATGTGTTTAAAGGTTAGAAACCACGAACGGTTGTCGTCGGAGCCCAGGGTCAGGCTCCGGCGGATTGGCTCCCTGTCTGTTTACCAGGCAGGGAGCTCCGGGACCTTTTCAGATATCAGGGTAAGGCTGACGATGAAAGTATCTTCGTGCCCTGCTTTTTAAAGCAAAGCTTTCTACTTCTAACAGCCAACGGTGCTTTCGTGGCGTGCGGCACAAGAAACTCCCAACGCGGCTTCAGAGGGAAGGGCGGTTTTCACTCACGGAACACAGTGTGTAGATGGCATGGCGAATTTACCCACCGTTCCCCGCGCGCCTACGCCGGGGGGGGCATAGGCGCGACCCGTGTTTGTCGTCTGCTTTAGCGGCGGTTGTTTTGGGCCTGTTCTTTTGGCGCAGCTTTGCGTCCATTGCACGCTGCCTTCGCACGGCTTGATTAATTTGTTCGACAGCACCTCCTGGGTACCCCGGACACGACGAAATTAAGTGTTCGTACGGCAAAGATACGTTAAAAATTGGTTAGCAGGGCACAAAAACAAAATGTAGAGACCACATAAAGACATCTGGCCACTAGAGAACGTTACCTTTTGCGCACTGATTTCCACGAATGGGACTCCGTTTTTCAAATTGATGAATACCAGTTCGGTTGTGTTTAAACAGGTATTACAAAAGGAGAAAGCAGCAACTGTTTCTGATAAATAGCGATTATAAGAGTTCCCTCAGCTTTCTCACAATTCTCAAACTCACTAAACTAACTTGTTTAAATCGGTATAAATGGGAATCACTAAGCTCACATGCCGAATTGTTTCGGTGCCCGAGCTTGTGTCACGCGGTGATGTAGCCCAGAGCTAGCACATCGGGATGGCTAGGCTCCGCTGTCTCGCCGTTCGAATGACGCTCCTCGCCGTTTTCTTTCTGCCGACGCACGTTCCCTCCTACCCCACGCCCCACCACTGGGAACAGGCCTTGAGGAGCTCGTACCTGGCGGTTCAGGAAACTCTAACCGCACGGTCCCTTGCGGTCCCCGAAGCTGTATGGACTTCGGCCATCCCTCCCCCCTAAATCCCAGTAGTAAAATAAAAGTGGTTCTGCTCTCATCTCTCTGAGGCTACAGCGGCGGCATCCGCCGCTCTAGCCCGGCCGTTGCCGACGCTTCTGCGTTCGGGGCGCCGCCCCTGCGAATTCTAGGTAACGGCAGGCAAATTACCTGGTTTCACTCTTTGTAGAGCCACGTGTGTGAATTCAAGTGACGTCGCATGGGCAATTGTTGTGGGGGTCGTTTGCAGGTTTGCTTTCCAACCTCCTTCACAGCATGGATTGAAGCCAGTTTTTGCAAAAAGCTGCAAAGGATAGCTGTTCACTTGAGTGATATGACTACTAAACATATTTCAGTTCAAGAAGACGTAAAATCAAACAAAAGTCAACGAAGATGACTGGTGTAATCGACCAGATTTAGGGGGAAGCCCCAAGGTGGAGTAAGTTTCTGCGAAGGAAAGATGGACATCCACCTAAATGCAGCCATGCGGCTACAAAGGAAAGCTATACAGCTTTCTCAGAAACTTCGCAGTTGAAGAAAAATTCGTCCTGGTCCAGGATTCGAGCCCAGGACCACCGCATAACCGGAGCAGTCGCTCTACCAACTGAGCTAACCAGGAGGCTAGTCGTTTGTAGCGCGAGAGCGAATTGATCAACAACTCGAAGTGAAGGACAGGTGTAATCGACCAGATTTAGGGGAAATCCCCAAGGTTGAGTAGGCTTCTGCGAAGGAAAGATTGTGATTCTTTCCTTGTCGAAGCTGCACTGCTTTTTTTTTTTCATTTCCGTTAGAGCTATTTTGTTTCTTCCGCACTTGCACAGCATTTTTTTTTCCTTGGTTTCATTAACTTGCCTTGGTTCTTGCTATAAGGCGTGTGTGGGCAAATATTTAACGATGCACAGGCTTGGAATATACTTAACATTTTCGCATGGTTTATATTCTTATAAAAGGCATAAGTTATTGTCCGGGATTGGGTAATCATGTCCACGAAACATGTTTTTCTGCTACGTATATATTCGAAACTAAGCCGCATTCGTTGTCCACGCTGCAAAATGAAGCCAACCTCTCACTGCGCCAGTATCAGGTCTAAACGAGGCGACAGTAGAATTCATTTGTGTTTGACGTATTTGGAGGTGACGGTGGTGATATGCTTATACCGTCGCTGACGCCCGGAACAGCGGCGACGAAGTGCGCAGAACCGCGTCCCCGGGTAGCTCTGCAGGCGATCGCGTACTCTACGAAGACGCAGCTGCCTTTTAAGTGAACTAAACGTACTATTTGCTTATAGACGTCACCATAACAAGTTTTTTTGGGGACGCGAAAGGCGAAAAGAAGTAAAACAGAACCAAAACACTGCACGAGCCTCTATCAGCCACGCAGCGCAAATCCCGTCAACGCCGCGGAAGAAGCGGCGGCAGGCGGCGCGTTGCGATCGCAAAGCTCGAGGCGTATAGCTATCGCAAAAGGAATTGCAGTGGTCAGAGCAATAATTCAGTGACTGAGTGTTAACTAAAACTTACTTTTAACAAAAGTGGTGGCTAACCCATTCGATAAGGTGACAGCTAACAAATTATTCAGGGTGACCAAATAATCTAATTCATTGGTGCACTCGGTTACAGCTCAAGAATGGCACCACCTTATGCAATGTATCACTCCGCCAAAGCGCCGGACTCGTGACGTCAGTGCGCGCGCGTTTTGAAAGGGGTTTGCTTTGAATGCGTGATATCGTCTGCCTTGTCACACGCTGTTTGTTTGTCGTCACTGGAGTCGTTTATTAGCATATTAAGTCCAAAAAATCACGGGAACGGCTCACGCCTTGTTCAAAATATTCCCAGTAACGCCCTACTTGCGCCGCGCGGAGAAACATCCGGCTACGGTGATAAGGCACAGCGGCAACTTCCGGTGCCGTTCATAAGTTGTCACCGAGTATAGTATTTATGTTCCTGTTGTAGGATTTTTTCTATTTTGCTACAAATATAAAAAAATGTGCGCCATTGCTATTAGGCGCTGGTATTTGAACGCGTCAGTACTCAGGCCTAAATTTAAGGCTTTAAGGTTTGCGTGATGGGTGATTCCATAGCGACGATTGCGATTTCAGCAAAATGAAAAGGGCAGAAAATATATCCCACCGTCATATCTCTTGGCGGTGGCTTTATGAATAGTCGCTTGGACAACATAAAGTCTGTACGAGAAAGTAGGTGGTAAATCGTCGCCACTTCATCTGATTTTCTAATATCTCGTAATTGTTTAAAGTTTGCTTTGCGATTGCGCCACTGCCCTTGGGGAACAGCAGCATTTTGAATTTTTGTTTGTATTTTGATTGGACTGTCGTTTTAAACTACTAAAAGGTTTTTTTTTTCTAATTTCAGTGATAATTCAACTCATCGAACCGGTTCGCGAACCGGTTCGGTACGTGATTTTGTCGAACCGGAATTGAGCCGGAACGAAATGATTTCGCCTGAACCAGAACCGTAACCGAACCGGTAATTTTTTCGGTTCGACACTGCTGCTTTCAAGGCGAAAGCTTGGTATCATTGACGCATACCATCCTGACGGGTACTTTTTATATACACGTGTACCCGTTGACACAGCAGCCACGCTATTTTACCGTTCTTAATCCGTCATTGGCGCTGGTATTCAATGAGAGTTTACACACTAGATGGCGGAATGTGCGGCTTGTTTCCCGCGCGTTTTACAAACATGGCCTCATCCGCGCGGCGTTCTAGTGCGGGAAATCTTTCTCCTTCAGATGATGAAAGCGAGAGTGATGAGGATGTCGGCGTTGTGTTTCATTCTTCAAGTGAAGAAGATAGTGATGACGTTTTTACGGACAGCGACTCTGAAGGGGAAGACAGCAGCGATGATACGATGGCCACCCCCGTGAATGGTACCAGATAGACCCCGACATCATCCCAGCCAGACCTCCACGGTTTCATTTCAAGGGTTTTACGGGACTGAAGATCACAGTATGCTCTCCCCCTCAACCACTTGAGCTTTTTGAGGCTTACTTTGATGATGAACTGCTTGATGTTATCGTTGTGGATACACTTACAATACAAATGGATACAATGGCATACACTTACGCGAGAAGAACTTCGCGTTTCTCTGAGAGAGAGACACTTTTATTGAGTCCTGTGGTTTAGCGATGCGTGGTGGTGCCGCCGGTTGAAGTCTGGCGGCGACGGTGGCAGCTCTTAGTGACCAGGAGGGTTGCACGTCCAGGTCCGAGCTGCCCAGGGCACGCCTCCCACTGCTCATCACTACTTACATACTGGAAGGGGTCTTGGGGGCATGCCCACATGGAGTGGACAATGGTGGCGGGGGCGCCACAGAGGAGGCAATTCGGTGAGGGATCCTGAGTGGGGTAGATGCGATGCGACAAGAGAGGGTACTCTTTTTGCAAAAGTCGCCAGAGGCGTTCCTGCTAGTTGGTGAGCCCTGATGAGCGGGGGGGGATAATGGCGGCGGGGCGAGGCGGTTAATGCACGACGATGTCGTGGTAGGTGATAAGTCGGTCCCTCGCGGATCGGGCACCATATGTAGGGGGTGAGGCTAGCCCCGGCACGGATAGTAAGCACTCGTGCCACATTGTGGGCCGCCTCGTTCCCTCCCAGACCAGTGAGCGCCGGGGTCGAAATGAGTTCGACCGGAGAGGTCGGGGCATTTTTGAAGAGGATTTTGGATGCCACGAGGGAAATTGACCCACGGGCGAAATTTTGAATGGCCGTTTTCGAATGTGAGTTATAATTGTTGGAGTAGGCCGGGTCGTTAACGCAAGTGCTATTGCAGCCACCTCCGCGGCCGCTGGGAGGTGATAGCCCCCCTGTTACCTCTCTCACCGTGCGCTTCTCTGAGCCTCTTGTTGCTGCAAGGCATTGTACAAAAACCAAATTAAAGGATGTACTGGTCTAGGAATCGGCTGATTGAGACTCCCGCCTTTGGCGAGATAATGCCCAGAAACCGCTTCGAACTAATAATGAGAATGTTGCACTTTGTCGACAACACGACAATCGAAAATGTCGAAGGACACCCTCAATTAATCCATCTTAACCCACCTTAACCTACTTGACCCGTCTGAGTTCGTCTTAATCCACCCTAATCTATCTCAATGAACCCAAAGGGGCCATGAAGACACTTTAGTTCATTAAAATACTGCTTTGTCCTGATAACAATGATACCAATTTTATCGCATGCTTGAAACAAATAATTGAGATATTAATAAAAACATATCTAGCAATGGTCACTCCCCGGCCCCTTTCCGGAGACTTCTCTATGACACCCGCCGCGGTGGCACAGTGGCTAAGGCGTTGCGCTGCTGAGCACGAGGGTCGCGGGTTCGATTCCCGGCCGCGGCGGCCGCTTTTCTGATGGGTGCGAAAAGCAAAAACGCCCGTGTGTACGAGATTTCGGCCCACGCTAAAGATCCCCAGGTGGTCAAAATTAATCCGGAGCCCTCCACTACGGCGCGCCTCATCGCCTGCGTTGCGTCGGCGCGTTAAACCCTGCAATCAATCATCGAACTTCTCTGTGGCGTCACAGAATCTTCCTTCAACTTCCGGCCGCCGACCTAATCCACCGCCAAGAAACAAGGCTGGCTGATTGAAGTGGGGCCTCCAGTTCCGTTCGATCGCACCACTTCAATGTTATAACGTGCAGTTAACACACTGACAACTGTGCTTTTTGTGCTTTCCCATAACACGTCATTGGAGCTCAAAATTTGAAAGCTTTATGGCATTTCTTCTATTTTTTTCGTTTAAGAAAACGTCTCTCGTGGCTGGAATGACGCTGAGTAAGCTGTCAAAGGCTAGTTCTCTCTAATTTAACAAAGCTGTGTTTTGTTTCCACGGCCGCTTTAAAATTGCTCCTGTACAAGGGCTAGCGGAAGGTATTCACGGGGTATTTCCTGATGTCAAAGGCTGTATAACGTTTGGCGCTCTTCAAAAACAAGGCTCGGTAACCCTTTCTGTTTAACATTGCCTATCGCGTCAGCTGATAATGGCGAAGCAGCTACTTTCCTGTAGCTCTATACTATCATTCCCCGCTCTCGACCCTTTCCGCCTGCTGCCGGCCTGAATACTGTCCGCCCGGCAGCGTCGTTTCACGAAAACAAACAATTTACCGCTGGCGCCTCGTAGGCGTTGTGAAATCTCCCCCCCCCCCCCCCCCCTACCCGAGACTGTTAATTTTGTGCAGTGCGCTTCGCAGCTATTGCCCTCGCGAGACCGGCTGCGCCGTCCGTGACCGTCCCGCCTCGCGGTCTTTTGGCCGCGATATGCGTCGTGTATGCGTGCCGTACTCGTGAAGCTCGGCAACGACGTCAGGCGTCGTGAAATTGCCGTACTCGCTCGCCAACGCGCCCCGACAGCGTACGAGTCGACCGGGTGCTGGCGGAGTTGTGCTGGAAGAAAAGTAGGCAAGAGATGAGAACGCAGGAGGTGTAGTTACACAGATGAGAATTGACAAAGTTCTGGGGGAGAAAACAGTATGCAAGGGCAGGAAACGGTGAGAGTTCGGGCCGCGCGCCAGCGAGCGAGTTCGGCAATTTCACGACGCCTGACGTTGCTGCCGAGCTTCACGAGTACGGCACGCATATGACGACGCCCATTTTAGAGTTCAAGTAGAGTTCATAGAGGCATACGTGGAAATTGAAGGTGAAATGCGCGCATGTGGCCTCGCAGGGAATTAACATAGAGTCGGGGTAGGTGGGGGATTTCACAACGCCTACATGGCGCCTGCCCAATTTACAAGGGTCTCAGCTTTCGCAAGGTGGCCGTCCTACGCCCTCATGTTTAAGGTCCAATCGATGCGTAGTTTCTTCGCTTATCCGTGATGTGGCGCGCGTCGGCGGACACGTTTTAGGTGTTCCTACCACTCCCATTGGACAGTAGACAGTTTTACTTTCACGTGCGTAGAGCCTTCCCAGGTGACGAGTGCGTATGCGCAGAACGCAAAGGACCGCCGTAAGTCTTACGGACGTACGTGAGATTCTAATTTTTACGTTGCGGTCTTTACGTTGCTTCCGTACTAGAGTTGACCAGCATGGTGGCGCCCTGCCCTCCCACTTCGCAGCGGTGACAGCTTGGTCGCTAATCCGTCTGTGCGATATCGTGTTCTAAGCTTTTGATTTCGCCTTCAATTTGCCCATTCTTAGGGAGATTTTTCAGCTGTTAAGCGTGAAGAATTAGTGTTTGTCGTCGTCATAGCAACTGGTTCCCAATATCACGAGTACAGCAGTGTCGGTTTCTGTTAGTAGATGGCGCTAGGAGTAACGCGCGGCTACGGGCGGTGAGCGCGTGCATCCAAACGCCATACGCACGGAGCGCGTCGCGTACGTGTAACTATGAAGGTTTCAAAACCACATGCGCGTGGGCTATGTATACTTTTCACATTTGCGTGCGTGAACTGTGTACGCGCGTAACTGTCAAGCAGCTGACACGGCAGGCAACGTAATACACCCGGCGTTGGGTTCTACAGCCAATAGTTGTCTTGTAGCGGCGTTCGGCATGCAGGCGTTCCGCATCCTGATGGACCGCGCCATGCGGAACCGAGACGAGTCCGGGCAGCCTGCGAGCTTCCAGTACACGCTGTGGGCCATGGTGTGCCTCGTCATCGTGGTCACCATCGTCGGCGTCGTGCTCCTCGAGTGGGCCGCCCGCAGGCAGCGCGACAAGCTCACCTCCACCGCCGCGCCCAAGCGCCGTACGTATCCCTCCTTTGCTTCGAAGGGAGGACCTTCTCGAAGGTTCAGACAACAGACTTTGTAGCGTAAGCTACACTGGCCGAGGTTGGGTAGCTTTCGCGTGGACCTTGAAGGGCCGTGCTGCGCAAGCGGGAGGAGCATTAAATTGGATTGGATTGGATTTGGATTTGATCGGATTGGATTTGATTGGATTGAAATTAATTGGATTGCAATGGGTTGGATTGGCCAATCAAATTGGAGTGCGGGTGTGTAGAGAATTGGGTCTGCACATTCGCCAGTCTGCGTATTCCAGAGGAGTGACATCATAACCGCGGCAGGCGCACTGGCGCCGGCGCGTGCCCAGCCGTGCGCCTTAGCTGCGCACTAGCCAAGTCTGACGGTGCGCCGGAACCGCTTGATACAACGTTACTAGAATAAGCTAGTAACGTTGGCTTGATAGCCGTTTCGCGTGGCTCCTGGAGAGCCGTGCTGCGCAAGCACGAGGAGCAGTGACTGGACTGGATTGGATTGGATTTAATTGGATTAAATTGGAAATCGTTTAGCAGCAGTAAGCATGATAATCAGCTAATTCTAGACAACCAGGAAATCCTAAGAATAACCAGCTGAACCTTAGCTCACGCTACGTATTTCCCGGCGATGCCGAGCCAAGCCACTGCTAATTTTTTTTGTGCAGTCCATGTCCTCCAGCGGATATGAAAGCCAGCCTTTCTTACAGTGGAAGGGCTAGTCGTTCCCCCCACCACGCTATAGACAAGCAACGCCGTCTATGCATCGTCACCCGGAAATGACTGCGCTAGCTTGTGCAGAGGCACGAGAAGTGGCATGCTTTTTTTCAAGACGAAATGGCCCATTCAGCGATGAAGCCGGCGTCCGGCGACAAACAGAAAAAATAACCCCTTCGGAAGCGTTCCACAGCACGAGATGTTCCTCAGCACCTGCTGAAACTGGACAGTATACCTAGAGGTGGCCATCCATGCCAGCACCCCGCAGATGAAGGGAGCAGGAAGGAGAAGCAGCGAAAGTCGCCATCGTCTTCAACATCAAAACGAGCAGCGGCGCAACGCGTAGGAGACAGATCGAGGCCATTCGAAAGCGTTAAGGCAGATCGCAAAGCAAAGCGCGCAAACGGCATGACTGCAAAGCCCTTCGACAACGCGTGGCGAAAGCAACACGTCTCGGGCGTTCTTGACGTGCTTTCGCATTCCCAACCCATAACAAGTGCTGATGTCCTACACACATCTTATTCATCGCCCCCTTACAGATATTAACACAAACTAGCTTGTCTCACATCCTTAGATGAAATACCGTATTTACTCGATTCTAATCATCCCCTTTTTCCACGATCACGATGCCCAAAGTGATGGGGGTGCTTAGATTAGAAAAAGCTAAATTACCAAAGTGTGGTACCAAAGTGTGTAAATTACCAAAGCGCTCGTCCTGTGTGCCTCGCTTAAGTCTTTGTTTCTGTCGTGCTGTATTGCTAAATTACCACGTCCCCCCTCCCACCGCGCCACTTTTTGTTTGCCGCCGTATCGCGAAGAGACGAGCGCAAGAAATAGTTTTATTTGGCAAACATTCAAAAGAAAAGTATGTACAGTAAGCAGACCGCTTACATCTGATCCTCAGGTAAGTCATTACAGTTCGTCGTGCCGCTTGGGCCGCCGCTCTCGGTACCTCCAACAGGTCGTCTTCTGTTCCGTCGAATTATTTTTAATATAAGGCTTCGTAAATGACTTCGCCCCAGCGTCAACGCGAGCCCGCTCCCACGCGTCTCAAATCTACCTTGCAATGGTTGCTTGCGATTCGCATGCAAACATTTTTTCCCAAGTTTTTTTTTTTTTCCGAAGTAGGGGAGGTTGCTTAGAATCTGGGGGTGCTTAGAATCGCGAAAATGCGGTAATTTTAGCCGAGGTGGTCGGGCCGAAATTGTGTTACGCAAAACCGTCAGGCGGGAATCCGTCAGCATCATTCGGAGCCTCTCTCTCGATCAGTCTGGTGTCGCAAAGTACACAAACATACAAACAAGTGATCGCTGCGCGCAGCAAAAAGAGCCAGCAAGCAGCAGTCGCCACGTCCTGCGTGTGTCTGTGTCAGAGCGGAGGCCCATGGCTAATTAACCGAAACTAAAGCGCCTGGTGCCAGTAGCTGTCAGGTGCATGTGCTTCCGGCCTAACACTTTCCTCCTCCTTCGTATTTGCTCTCCAAGCAGGTACAAGCACGTCAACGCTTTGTTTCCGTGGCTGAAACAAGGCAGACATCTTTCTCATCTTCATTTTGTGTGCGTATCCCCCCCCCCATCTGGCATGATGCTGTCAAACACATAATGTTTCTATTCCAAGAACGAAAACATTACTTAGAACAACCACCATTGGGAGTGGGGAAAGACGAGAAACCTGTCCACAATGGCGGTCTGAGAAAATATGCCGTGCTGTTTGTTTCTATACGCCGGTGCAGCGACGAATGCAAAAAGATTGAGGTATATATCCACAGTGGATAGATAACATAGTACACAGAGCCAATTTATAGTAGGAAAATATCTTTTGGATGTTTTTGCAGAACAAAATACCTCTTAAGCTATTGGGAACAGCTTAGTGAAACGACCGCGGTTTCTTGAATTGCAAACACGAAAAGTTTCTTCATTCAGTTTTAAGCTTTGATGAAGTAGTTTTTTAACGTTCCCCGGTCAGCCTGACGATGCGCTCGTTAGGCCTCGCGACACTCCTCGCCAGTAACTAAACAGTGACGTGCCTCCTACTATATCCCGCCCGTGATGACAGTGGTCCACCAATCGCGCCACTCGCACCTCCTTCCTCGGCTATGGTGTCACTGCTCAGTCAGTCTCGCTTTCCTCCCCTCCCTGCGCACTGGCATCATGTGGTTGTTTCTACGTTTCGCATACAGCAAACCTGTTGAATCCGATCCAGTTCAAGCCGATCTGAACGACATCATTGTACCCTCATCGACTCTCTCCTTCTCCCGTCTCGCTTTTCATGGATCGCTGAGCTCAGCCCTCAATTACAGACGACGGTGAAACAAAATTTGCCGAAGTAACCGAATGTATTCTAATGGAAAAAAAAATAAAGCAGTTCCACTCAACCTGAAAGCTTTCGGAAGTGCGGAGCAGTGAATCGCCAGTGTTTCGCTTGTGTTATTCTTGTGAGTACGTTGTGTTTGTGTTGTTTTTTGCAACGCCGCCTGCACAAAATTGCCTGATACAGGCGGTGTTGCTCCTACTCTCCCACCAGGAGGGGCTGTGGTGCCAAGCTTTCCTGGCTAGTTTCAGTATCAGCCTGGCGTTGATACCAAAAGTAGTCAAGAGAGGGCTAATGCTTAATAAACTGCTAGGGAGTTGCAAGTTCGTCACTTGAAACGCTAAGATGAACGTGAGGGAGTCCACGAACAACTACTTGGGTATTTGCTGCGACGGTATGACACGTGAGTTGACAGGCCAGTGAGCGTAACGGACTGGACACATGTCGGCACTTATGGTGCTCCCATTGCTTTTCTCTCAGTTGAGGCGTGCATTGTTGAGGTGTTGCTACGCGTGCTGCTTGGCTGACGTCGAAAGGGTGAGCGAGGCCTAAAGGGGCCATTAAGAAAAAAACCAAGTTTGGTTTATTGAAAAGATTGCCTTGTTAGAACCATGCTGACACCACTTTTAACGTAAACTTCGCTCAAATAAGCTATATTATTGGGAAAAAAAGGAATCGCCATGCGACCCACTAGCCCTTCTCCTGCAACAGAACCTACGAAGTCATATGAGCCCAGCTGTGCGATTGGCTGAAGCCCGCAAAAGCAAACGCAATTTAGGCAGAGCTTATAAGCTTGCCGAACGAGCTATTTGGGCCTAAATGTAATGCATATCCATTTTACAGCAGTGAGAATGGTGCGGTAAACAACAAAAGTTACGAAAATATACACGTGAACATGGAAGTACCGATGCGCACTGCTCTTGGTACTGGGCGGACTATGCTTGTTTTAGCTGCACAGCAGTCCGACGCTTTGGAGTTGTCATATACGACACTGGCCGATTGGTGTAAGCGACGTTGCCTTACGTGACCCTGTTTGTCAAGCATACCCCATGTTTCACGAAGCGATTATTTTCTACCGTAACAAAAACAAGCTAGGTGTAAATGCGGTCAAAAACAAAGCAACTGCGGAGTGCTGAATATGCTAGCGCCAACGAATATGCTCATCAACAGGCCCGAGCGCTATACACTCCCGGGCCAGCGAGGAGGAGGGAAGGGGATGGCTACCCATCACCAGCTACACAGATATAGTCAAATATTACAGGGACGGTAGGAAGACATCCCCACACCCCCACCACTCCTTGACTAGAGCAGAACAAGCGATATACAGGCAAATACAGGCAAATACAGGCAGGCTCCTTTCCTCACCCCTGCCTCCAGAATAAAAGTACCCTGAAATCTACAAGAACAGATGCCCTCACTGCAATGTACTAGGCACTCTCCAGCACGTCATAGGAGAGTGCAATTTCTCCAAAGACCGCCCCCCACCTATACCCATAAGTAATCCCCCTACTATCCTCACCGTCGACGAGCGATGGGAGGTCTTGCTATCCAGCCCCGCCCTGGAAGACCAGCTCCGACTGATCCACAGGTGCCAGGCGGCCCTGGAAGCATATGGAACCCGTGAAGAGGGAGCCACCCCATCGGGCGCTTAACGCGCTCTGTCTGACAATAAAAGTTGTTTCCTTCCTTCCTCTGGTAGGTTTCACGGCAGGCGAGGCTGCAGAGCCAAACGGCGCAGTGGAAGGTCGTTTGTATACGCGCCGTTATGACTTCATCGTAGACGTCACCAAAACACACAATTTGGCGGGAGAATAAAAATTTTAATCGAATTTGATTAATTTCTCAGTGAATACGGCATCACTTGCTGCCGCGCAAGCGCTGGGGACACTATAAAACACGAAATCTTTCGAATAAAACAAACTTGTATTTTGTCTTCATGGCTCCTTTAAACACCGCTCATCCACGGCGAATAGCGCTTACGGTCGATACAATTTCAATTGGCCGCGTTGGCGGCCAAGTCGTAGTGGTGAACTTGCGTGGGTAACAAATGGATTCTGCGTGGATAATGAAGCACAAAAATTTTCTGCGGAACAAGAAAAGGTGCTTACAAAATAACAGCGCGTACACGTAGCTAAATGAAATCCATAGCATGGCTGCGTGTGCATTGAAAATCCTGCAAATGTAGGCCCATACGCGAAAAATGGGAATTGAAATTCTAGACTACAGCTACCAATAAGAAAAAAATTCAGTGCCCTTCCACTCTGTCAAGAAGGATGACCAGCGAAGCTGCGTTACGTAATGTTGGAGTCGTCTTAGCTGCTGATTGTCATATCATTTGTTTCCCGATAGTTCCGGTAAAACAGCCGTTTTCTGTAACCATGCTCCCTCTGTGATGGCCAGTACTGACAGCAGACAATAATTCTGCAACGTTTACAACTTCACTGTGAACTAAGTGGGACAAGTAAGTGAAGCTCGGCGTATTGGTAGAGTCGTCTTTGCGGCTAATTTTCATATAATTTGTTTCAGGATACTTCCGATAACACAAGAGTTTGAGCCGTTTTCTGTTATAATACTGCCTGCGTAGTCGACGAACTTCACTCTGCAACATGTTGGAAAGCCAGCTTACAAAGACTAGGCTTTCACCGATCCCATTAAAGTCAGCTTAAAGGAGTACAGACACGAAAATTTTATGTTCTATTTTTATTGTTTTTATCCTACGCGTAATGGTCTGGCGAACCCGAAACAGCACTTTAAATACTTCAGCGTGCGATAATTGATTACACTGAACAGCCTGAAAATCGTTTGTTTCAATTTCCCGCGCTTTCAGCCCGTAAGGCGCATATGACAATCCCGGCATGACCTCACCGCTTTGCGCGGACGTCAAAACACTGCGGAAGCCGGTGGGGGCGTTGTTCGACCGCGCCGCCGCCGGAGATGAACGGCGGAAATTCGATGACTGCTTTCAACAAAAATCCTGATGGCGACATCTATTGCGATTCCGGGCTAAATTATCGCTTTCTTTCGCGTGTGTGGAACTTTATTTTTACCGACAGTGCCGTTCTGGGCAGCGGTTACGCCTGTAGCTCTGGGGCGGTATTCTCGTAACTTTCCCTTTTCAAAACGTCCCTTCTGCGTCCCTTTCATCATGACGTACTTCCGGTTAAGAAGTGGACGTTGGCAGCATGGAGGAAGATTGGAAATAGGTTTGCCGCGCTTGCGTTACGTCACTTCCGGGTTTGCTTTTAGCCAATCAGGGCTCGCCAAAAGGGACACTTTTGAAAGGGACGCAAAAGGGACAAAACTCGAGCATAGCGCCCCTAGCTACGCGCACCCGTTTGGGTATTCGCCGTCACCCAGTCGCCGCTCGCGGGGCCGCGCGCGTGAAGTGACGTCACGAGTTTTTGACGAGCGGTGTCGGCGTCACTTCTTTTGGCTACCCCGGGATGATGTCACGCTGATGTCCACTTGCTGAGTGCCACTGCGCGTGCTGTTACGTCGGCGCGATAAATGAGATCCAATTAAAGAGTGTTCTTCGCGTCGCAGGCCGCTGATATTTCCGCCAGGGTGTTCTGATGAGCAAAGGAAGCGAACTGTGCAATAATATTAACGCCGAAAATTGGTGTCAGTACCCCTTCAGCATCTAAACAGAAACGCATTGTTGGGGTGGCCTTTTTTTTTCTAGGGGAAGTATATCAGCCGTCTTATATCGAAATATGAACGTCAAAGAACCATTTTATTTTTTATGGATATTTTTATGCAGGGAACCCGTTTTTGCGCGGCAGAGAAACCTGCTCCAGAGACAGCGTGACACGATACAAGCGGAGACGGAGGAACAGCTCCTGTTAAATATGGCTTGGTTTAATACCCGTGCCACGCGTACACAAAAAATTACATTAAGTGTTTAAGGCATTTATTTACATGCCTTAACATTTAAAGAATGACATTTGGGCGGGCCGTGCTACACGTGAAAACGCAAATGCGTTAATCGGGTTAGGCATGATGGCGATAATGACCAAAAAGAGAAATACACTCATATTTTAAAGTTTTAACGTAGAGAAAAACGTCGTACAAGGGTTAAATATGTTTTTGTGAAAGGGACATTGAGAAATAGTGTTTTCTAACAAATGGTGTGAGCTAGAAGTGGCTTCAGTAGCTGCCGTCGCCTGCCAGCGGCAGCCAAATCAGAAAAATTCAAAACGACAAGTAACACAATGTTTTCCTTTTGCCGCTGTTTTAGTGAACTTCGTCTTCTTCAGAACTTCGCCACTGAGGGAGCACAAAAATCGTCTTATTTCGAAGTTGACTGGCACATGCTCTTGCCACCTCACAATCTGGAGTTCTACCTGTACATCTCCAGCCTCTCCTGCTCGGATCTCCCGACCTCCGCGACCACCCCTACGCGGACTCGCTGCCAGGCAGCCACTTCGAAATGGCGCGAGTACGACGCTACCTCCGGTTTCTTCACCGCGAGAGATTAAAAAGCATTACCCCTCCACAAATCTTTAAGAATTTACCCCTCAGCCGATCGCAAGAAATATTTATTAACAAAGTACTTGCCAACACGGCCACTACACCTCATATCATCCATAAGTGGCAGACACTTGCTGACAGGAAGACGGGCATTGGCACCGCTGCCCCCTGCACATGTACCTTTTGTCGTACTGTGTGTGAAGCAAACATGGACCATCTTGTGCTGCACTGCTCCGCTTTTGATATTCATAGACGGACCATAATGTTTTTCAAAATTCAGATATAGAAGCATTACATAGGGACATTCTCAAAAATCCTCAACACCTGGTGACCTTAGCCCAGTTTGGCGTTGCCAGTGGCCTGGCGAGCATGATTTAGTGGGCGTCTACCTCCCTCCCTATTCCCCCTCTTCTCCCTCCAGCGACCTTCGGTCCTCCCCTTCCTAATAAAAGAATTTATCATCATCATCATTTCGAAGTTCAGCTACGTTTCAGCGTCAACACTCTGGGGCTGAGAGTGTCCTTGGTTTCATTTGGTGCACACCGCGTTCGAAGGTAGGCAGATTTACGGCGTTCGTGAAGGCGAATCAGTTGTGCAGAACTCCTTAAACCAAACTAGACATTAGAGCGAATGGCGTTAGATTTTTGCGTGTATCAGCGAATTAATGGCATTAAAACTTAAAGGGACCCCGAAAAGCTTTGTGAAGGTGGAAATCAAATGCATTCAGGTGGTAGAACACATAACGGGGGATTTTTGAGCCAAGTGTGAGCCCCATACGTTGTACAGATAATTTGTAAACAATTTTTGAAGATCGCCTTTCTCAGCCCATGAGCGCGCCGCCGCAGCGAGCCGACCGCGGCTCACGCAACGGCGACCGCGGGTGACGCAACGGCGACCGCGGGTGACGCAACGGCGAAGGCGCCCCCTGATTCGCCCAATCGCCGGCAAGGTCGGCCGCCGGCGGCGTCACTGCCATTGGCTTCCGGCTGCTCTTCCTCCTTCCTGCGCGATCCCGAGGCAAAGGCGGCAAAGGCGGGTCCGCAGTGATTGACGCGAGCCTAGGCGCAGGAATGTAGCTAGCTGCTTTGAAGGAGGCAGAGAGGGAGGAGGAGTCGATCGGCAAGTGGGGAGAGGTGCATTTAATTGCTTCTGGCGCAGCTAATACTGAATGTAGATCAATAATTCCAACGGCATTGCATCGCTATATTGGTGCTACGTGACAATACAGGCCTTTTGTAACTTTTACAAAAGGCTTTTCTGGGTCCCTTTAAATAAATTAAGCACTCGGCGTCATTTTTGCTGTACGTGTGGCGCGGGTGTAATACGGTAAACCAAGTTTGTCGAGCGATATCTCGGTTTTCGCGCCGAGAGCGAGCAGTCGCCACGCACAGAACGCAAGAAAAAACACCGCAGGAAAAAACACAGACGCAACTCGGTGCAGTGGGCGCTGTAGCGTGAGCGCATACTGAACTGCGATGCCTCCAGCGCCTCCGTTAATAATTTTTGAACGAAGGAGCGATTAGACGCTTTCACCCCGAGAGAGAGAGAGAGAGAGAAACTCCCACCTACCCTCGCGGGAACCCCTGTGTAGATGCGACGCATAGGAGGAGCGGCGAAGGGACCGCGTTTAATAGCGCGCATAACGTTGAGGGGACTGCGTAAGCCGGTCCCAGTCGATGACGACGTTGGCGTACTTGTAAAGCGGCGTGGACTCTAGGTGTTTGAGCCAAGCGTGGATGTTGCTTCGCCGGAGAACGGCACACCGGTTATATGCGCAGCGCGCCCGAAGGAGAGGAAACCGCGATAGAGAGAGTACTGCACATGCGCCGGCTCCAGCGCGTCTGCCGCGGCTATGACGCAACGTGCCGCGGCTATGACGCACCACAATCCAACACAATCCACTTTAATCCAATCCAATCCAAATCTAATCCAATCCAAGCCAAGTCAAGCCAATCCAATCAAATCCAATGCCCCTCGCGAGAGAGTGTTCGCTATCGGAGAGGAGAGGGGGTGAACGGCGGAGAGCGCAGCTGGCGCGGCGATGAGAATGGGGGAGGGGCGGACAACGCTGGCGACGACGACGACGACGACGCCGGAGGGACAAGGCGAGTGAATCAGATGCTCTGCATCTAAAACTTTGTTTTGTTGAGTCTGGGTTACTGAGGTGTGGTGCCCGACAGCTGCATCTTGCCGGTGACCTCGGCCGCTCGTTCCGTTAGGTTCTGCTCGCCAGTGGGTATTAGGGGGAAAGGGTCTTTGGGGGCGATTCCACATAAGATGATGCGATGGTGTCGTGTGCGCCACAGTGCAGTGCAATTGGGTGAGGGGTACACAGTAGGATAAATTAAATTCAACCTGGCGTGACATGGTAGAGTGCTAGTTTGCATGAGGCGCCACAGCCGCTCCTCGCGGCGTTAGTCAGTTCCGGGTGAGCAGGCGGGTATCGATGGCGGGTAAGGCGGTAATGCGCAGTGACATCGTGGAAGCTCAATAGGCTGTCGCGAGCCGACTGGGCTCCATAGAGCGGGACAAGACTAGGTCTGCTCGATGGTAAGCTCTCGAGCTGCTGTGTTGACCGCTTCATTGCCCCCCACAGCCCTGTGTGGGCAGGAGTCCAGATCAGCTCCACCTGGGAGGTTGGAGAATTTTGAAGGAGAATTTTGAGCGCCAGGGGAGAAATACTAGTCCCCTTGGAAAAGTTTTTGGTGGCCGTTTTCTAATCAGAAATTATAATTCCCGGGGTCGGCCGATGTGATATAGCCAGCGCAATGGCCGCCTCTTCCGCCGATGCCGCATGGCGCGTACGTAAGGTGAGGGAATTGAGGGGGGGGGGGGTGCCATGGGGTCATGTATAGCCGTCACTGCATATGCTTCGTGATGTCTGTAACTAGCAGCGTCTACATATACCGTATTGGGCCTGATGGGGTACTTTTTAGCCAATGCCCGTGCACGCTGTTCTCTCCGCTTCTGATTGTGCACTGGATGCATATTGCGCGGGAGTGGGCGCACACGTAGCAAGCCATGAATTTCTTGGGGAATTGGGACACGCGCGTCACTTATTATTGGGGCTTTGATGCCTAGCCTGCTCATAATGTGTCGGCCGGTAGGTGTTACCGACAGGCGAGAGTACTGGTTAAGCAGGGGAGCTTAGATTATGGAAATTGGTACAAGCTCAAGGCTCGGCTTTGTGGTAATCGTGGAGAACCGCGACCCGCGATCCCCGAGCCGGCGCGCGCTTCGGGAGAGACTTGTGCGCTGAAACCGGTCCGGCGCTCCGCTGGTTCGTCGGCGTCCCCCGAGAGATGGCACCACCGATCTGTGCGGGCATAGGCAAGCATAGTCGCGCGGGCGCGGGCGGCGCGAACGTGTGCGCGTAGGAGTCGGCAGAGTCTCGTCGGAGACCCGGTCGGGGCTAGTTCGGCGGAACATCGCGGCGGTGATGGATACATGTATCTCAGGTGGGAACTTTGTCGCGCGCCGTGAGTGCCTGCCTCCCGTTCGCGGTCACGACCCGGACGGCGTGATTCGTGAACGCCGTCGAGCCTTGTGCTCGCATGCTTTGGGATTCCCCAAATAGACGGCTGTGCTTCGGCACTACTGTCTACTGTGTTCTCGTATCGGCGAACCTCGCTGGGCTGCCGTAGGCATGGGAGCCGCGTGGTTGACACGCCGGGGGCTAGCGTGGGGGCCTACCCCAGAGGGCTGGCAAGGTCCCCGAGGAACCCCTCACATATCCCACAGCTTTCACTCCGAAACCGCACGAGGAGCTGACTTGACCTTGGCTGAGCTTGAAGTCAGGTTGACGGAACGAGACATTTTCTGGGTTTCCAACTGGAGTAATACATCTTTCGCTCTAACAGGGCGTTTGCAAACCACAGTGCGTGTCGCTGCAAGGTCTAGGAAGTATCGTCTTGATTTCTTTTCTGTGTATTGATTGATTGATTGATTGTAGGGTTTAACGCGCCGACGCAGCGCAGGCGATGAGGCGCGCCGTAGTGGAGGGCTCCGTATTAATTTTGACCACCTGGGGATCTTTAACGTGCGCCGAAATCTCGTACACACGGGCGTTTTTGCTTTTCGCCTCCATCAGACAAGCGGCCGCCGCGGCCGGGAATCTAACCCGCGACCTCTTTTCTGTGTATGCGCGTGTGCCTTTCGTGGGCTGGATAACTGAATGTACGAATTGTGTGGGCGCAGCGGGGGCGCCGTTCCGCGACGAAGGACAGTGGCCCCTTCTCCCTGACGAGGCCGAGGACCTGGAAGCCACTAGCAAAGACGAGTCGTCATCGGCCGGCGGAACCAGCGGAGACGACTCCATCGGGTACGCTGGCAAAAGCGTGCGCGCCAAGACTAGGTGCAACTTCGGTTCATCAAAAAGACTTTTTTAGACAAAAATGATACCAGTTTTTCATCGCGAACTTCAATCAAATAATGCATGCATTTAAGGGAAACGTATAAGGCAGTGTAAATCCTGAGCCACTTTCGGTCGACGCCTCCATGACGTCACGGAATCTCCTTTCTCTGATTGGCGGCCGCCCACCTAAGACGCAGCCAATGAGAAACATGCCTGGGCGGTTGTAGAGCGGCGTCTAGTTTCCTTCGGTCGTATACCTGCAGTTAAAACACTGACAACTGTGCTTTACTGCTAGCCCATATTACGCCACTTCTGCCCATATCACGTCACTGTGGCGCCAAATTTCAATGTTTTTAATATCGGTTGAGTTGTGTAAACGTCTTTCATGGCTGTACTTGAGCCGAGTGAATTACCATAGGCTGGTTTTTTTTAAACTGAGCAAAGTAGTATTTTGTGTTCGTGGCCACTTTAACAGGACTTGGCGCGGTGATGGCAAGTTGTTACTTTAACAGAAAGCAGCGCGAAGGATCGAAACACAAACGTGATTAATGATGATCCGCAGTAGTTACCCTAAACTGAAGGTTATGAGTAAAGACCGGAACTTTAGGCAAATGCCTATTTTTTTCTTGCGTCCCTACCAATCCTATTTGACTATAAGCACGAACAAAGGGAAATGAAACACTTTAGCAATACTTTATTGTGCTTATAAGTGCCTATTTTGAGGTTCGTGCCTACATGGGCTTTTTAGCGCCTAAAAGTGCCTTGCAGGGAGGGTTGCAAGCTGAGCTAGTTGGAAAGACATTCTGGACGTGACTTTTTAAAAGGGCCTTTTTTGGCTTATATAATACTTTGTGAAATGGGGGGTTCGCGTACATATTCCGCTAAAACTGTTCTCCCTTCAAAAGTTCGCAACCCCGCGTTTGCCTGACGCTGTTTGCGAAGAGAGTCCACGCGCTCTGCCAAACACGCAGAGACGCGGAAACCCCAACTGAGGTCACCCCGAGCGGCTAAACTAGGCAGCCAGAGGCTCGAACGCATCGACACCGCAGCGAACGTCGCCTCTGCGGGTGTCAGAATGGGCGATTCATTTTACGCACTTTCTGTCGCGCTGTGTCCGGGTATCAATGGCCAAAACTTTTGCCGACATGCCCTGCCCCATCGCTAACGCAATAAAAAAAACAAGCAAAAGAAGGGAATAAACGCGACACAACCGCGCATGTGCCGCTCAAGGTCAAAGATGCCGACCAAGGAAAACAACGTGAACATCTGACTCACGAAAGTTTAAAGATGGCGCCACGAACCCGTGCACAACCGGCAGCCGATCACGGAGCATCGCCAGCCGTCAAGATGCAGGACGTATAGCACAAGGAGAACGAGAGAATAAATTGTAGAACAAGCGTCTCACTTATTCCTTCAGTCTGGTCGCAACAAACATAATCTGCAGTGTCGGACAACTTTCGAGGTCTTTTACAATGTTAGTTGAAATAATCTGGCGTGCTGCCAATTAAATGTTGTTGATCGGTATAAAGAACATAGCTACTGAGTGGCGTTATTCCCGGCAGCTTGCTAGGGATTCACTTCTGCAGGATAGGATGACTTAATTTTGTATCCGGAATTATTTCAGTTTACTGCACCATCCATGGTATTCATCGGTGTTGTGGGATTATATTCTTGGGATTCGTTGGTGTTGTCGTCGTCAAGGGGCAGTTACCGATTGTTCCTCTTCCACCAGAGCCTGTTGTTACCCCCTGGGAACGCACCTATGAGTGCAAGACGTTTACAACAAACACTTCTGGGTTATTCACAGCTCTGCAGCAGACAAGAGCGTCTACACTCGAGCGCGACTTGACGCATTCGTGTGCTTATTTCACATTCTGGGCAGAAAGCATTCAGATTAAAAAATAGAGCGCGACTTGGACAACGACAATAAAGAAGGACGACGAGACAAGCGCTCACTTGCAACTGACATTTGTTGAAGCATCGTCTCATATTTTTACATGTATCATTAGGAGCATGAGCACTAGAGTACACTAAATGGAAAGCATCGAACAGATGGACACGATCAAAGTGACGTTTTCAAAAACTCAAACTCGCTGGCACGCAAAAGCACAGATGTATCGCTGACGCACTTCCAAGAGCTCCCTCGGCTCCAAGAGCTCCCTCACCCCTGTATTATCCCTCCTGCCGAGAATTCTAATCTGCTCAAAGAAAGGTCTGCATTTTTCCAAAGGACTGACAGGCCTGCCAATCTTCGCAATGCGCGCGCGTATTATTATTAAGAGAAGAACTATGCTCGCGTGCCCGGTCATTCACACATCTGCCCGTCTGGCCGATGTAGGCCTCCCCGCACGAAAGCGGTATCTCGTAGACATACCTCGACGTCACAGGGCACAAAGTGCTTGGCATGCTTCTTTTCGCACTTTTTCGGTTTGGGCTTGCCGGAAATTTGCGCACACGGGCGGCAAAGTTTTTGTGGAGCAGAAAACAACACCGGCACTTTGTACCGTTCTGCCACCTTTTTCAGGTTGTGCGTAACTCTATGTATATAGGGTAGAACAACAGGCTTCGCCTTAGGTTGTTCTGGCCGCTTCGCACCTACTTGGCCTTTGGCTTTCCGCAGCAAGGCTTCGGCAACACCCACCAAGACATAGCTCGGGTAACCGACCGACAGAAGCCTCCTCAGTTGAGAGTCAAAGCCCTCTTGAACAGCATGTGCACATGACTTCTTCAGTGCAGACTTTAGAACCAGAGACGCTCTGATGGGCCTTTTAAAGGGGTCCTGAAATACCTTCCGCCGATGCATGGATGTACATGTACCCAAATAAAGCAATGTATTTGCAATCTCCTCCCGCAAGAATTTTGTTAAAGCGATGAGTATTAGCTGAGAAATCGCAAATCAAAAACCGCGCATTATCGTCGCTCCGCGTTTCCTCCTCCTTTCGACTTACTCTCCGCTGTTGACGGCGCGCGAGCTTTGCCTCCCATGATGCTGCGCTCCGCAGCGGTGACGTACTTCCGCTATTGCGCTGCTACGTCGTCTGCTACGGGCAAGCTTTGTTGACACCATGAATCCCGCACTCCGATCTAGGCTGGAAAAGCGAAAGAAAAATCTGGCCGCATTTGTGCGGCGGCCTGGCCTTGCCCTTTCGCGGTGTTCGTTGGTGCAGTTTCTATCGGTGGCACGTGACTTTTTATCGGCGGCGAACTCGCAGCCGTACGGGGAAGATCGTGCGCTCGTTCCCTTTGATGCACCGACACTGTTTACCCAAAAAGTGCCGTATCAGATGTGGCCCCGCTGGTGCCGGGTCTTATATTGCGGCGGTCGTAATTCCTGCCGGCGGCATGTGAAAAAGACATTTTTAAATCGATACAGAACCCGTGCACAAAACCCTTCAATCATGTGACCAGTTCAGCTTGGGGCGACGCGTGGTGGAGAGCGGCAACGTTGGCAAAACATGCTCAGGCGCGGCTCTGAGCTTTCTAGCATAGAGATAATATACTTTCTAGCGCTGGAGCGAGGGCCATTTCTTCGACAATCTCGATCTCAAACATCGGTTGCCTTGGCAACAAGGCATAAACCGCTTCAGAAATCAGTTACGGTTGCGTGATCACGGTTCAGCTTGGGGCCCCACCTCGCGACATGTGGACACTGCAGGCGTACCACTCACTCTCATTGGGAAGTGCGAGATGTGTTTGACATTACAGGAGGCGATGGTGTGTGTGTGTTGTGGACGTCTTTGTTTCGCGATGCAATGCGACGTTGTGCTTCTGCGGGTGGATAGTGCTTCCCATGGTCTGGATTATCTTTCTCGAGCGACGTACGACTCAACTTCGCATGGGGTATGTGCAGTGTGCGTGGCTAAAAGCCATCTCGGCTTGTGCGCCGGAGTTACGTGACTTGCTGTTCGTCCCCGCAAACCGCGCGCAAGGTGAGTGCCGAATTTACGAGGGGCAGGAGGAGGCAACCCATCGTCTGTCAATCGCGGTTCGGACTTGCAACGCATGTTGTGACGTTGTGTTCGTTCGAAACCCATCACTGGATTGTTTTGAAGAGAATAAAATGTATGCGTCAAACCCGGGCATTCGGCTCAGGGCGTTCTCTGCGATTGCACGAAAGAAGTGCCACGGGGCTTCAACGCTTTCTTTACGGAACGTACTCAGGTAAGGGAATATCCATGTCGTGCTATGGCCGTGCTGCATTTAATACAAACGGTTAAACGTTCGTTTACACTTGTTTCGTTTGTCGTAAAATGTCCAAGCACTCCGGCACTCCGCCGGCAGATCAGCCGGCGAGCCGACGCTGAGCAGACGACTCATCTCTTTGCCGGAAGTGCGTGAAAAAGCCGCCCAATAGCAGGATGTCTAGCTCATGACGAACATCTGGGAATCGATGATGTAGACATGTGAAGATGGCGGCGTCCAAAAACGCGAAGGAAAGGGTGAGAAAAAAGCGACAAACTTTGCAACAAAACCGTGAGCTTTCCGCTGCGCGTAAAAGAGTAATACTTGGCACAGATGACGTTGACGACCCAATCTAACGATTGCGCTAGTTCATTTAGTGTGCTCAAAACGCCTTTCAGGGCCCCTTTAACAGTTTTTGAATGAGATGATGAAAATGGTAGAAGCTGTTTACGGGCACGCGGGCAGACCTTTCTGAGCAGATTAGAATTCTCGACAGGAGTGATTTTACAGTGGCGAGGGAACTCTTGGAAGCGCTTTATATTAAGCAGAAAGGGGACAAGTGCGTTGGCGATACATCTGTGCTTTGCGTGCCAGAGAGTTTGAGTTTTTGATGACGTCACTTTGATCCTGTCTGTTTGATTTTTTCCATTTAGTGTACCCTAGTGCGCATGCTCCTAATGATGCATGTATACATAAGTATGAGACGATGCTTCAATACATGTGAGTTGCAAGTGAGCGCTTGTCTCGTTGTCCTTCTTTATTGTCGTTGTCCGAGTAGCGCTCTATTGTTCAATCATAATGCACCAACTTGCCCAACAGCTTTGTTTACAGAAAGCATTCAGCAGCGGAAAACTTGGTAACCACTCTAAATCAGGATTCTGAGCTTATTTCGAAGGTACGGGACAGGTCCGCCGCCATCCACGAAGGACCGATCGCTTAGACCCATTGCTTAAATAATAAATCCGTCTCGTACATATCACAATGCTTGTGGATACTTTGTGCTAAAAGAACTTCCACAGGTTCTGAGCGGCAAACATTGATATTTCATGTGTAATTAGGTCATGGAGCGTTCCCAAGTAAATGTACGCTCCCCCAATTCCAGTGGACGTTGAGTGTTCTTTCTCTTCGCAAACAAATATCGACTGAAGGGAGGTACGACTTCATGCCATACAACATTGTCACGGCTGGTTTGTCATGGATTTCAAGTCATTCTTTTAGTGCCGAATCGCTTAATATTTCCGTAAAGTGTTGTAAAAATTTTTAATTTGTTGAAATGGTAGTTTTCTATGGCCCATTTTAACGAAGAAAATAAAATTCCTTTTCCATAGCACAAGATTTGTCCGCTGTTTCTATTGCCAAAGAGAAATTGGTCCTAAAATATGCCGCTGAAGTAAGTACCATTTGGGCCTCTATATATGCCTAAACTATAGAGTTTGGATCACCTAAATGGCACATTTTAGTGCCTATTATCGGAGCCTAAACCTCGATTTTTTGTGCCTAAAGTTCGGGTCAATAGTTACGAATATCGCCAGTCCACTTCTCTTCCACATTTTACTTCAATAATCATTCACTCACTCACTCACTGGGCAACGTCATCTTTTTCTGAACAAAAGTCTCAGCTGGGGTCCCATTGTCAGCCACGACTCTCGTATTCATCATAAAGGTTAAAAGCCGAAACTGTCGTTTAAAAGAATTCGTCTAGAGTTAAAGAGTCCATGAAGACAAAATGCAAGTTTGGTTCATTGGAAAGATTGCCTCGTTAGAATAACACTGACAGCACCTTTCGTGCAAACCTCACTCGAATAAGCTGCATAATGAGGACAACAGAGCTTCTTTTCCACGCTAAACTTATGACGTACGGCAGCTCGTTGCGATTGACTGATGAGGCCTACAAAATGCAACTCAAATTAAGCAAGGGTTATAAGCTTACTGAACGAGCTATTTGCGTATAAATTTAGTGCACATTCTTTTTATATCAACGGTAGGGCAAGCAAAGTTATGAACGAACACATAAACAGAGAAGCACCAGGGCGTACTATAAACGTTGGTGCGTATAGATGGTATTCACTGAGAAGTTTAGCTGTCAATTTCTTCGCTTGGCAACACTGGAAACGGCCACGGACATGACCGAAGCGCCACGGACATGGCGCGGCTTGTGCCGCTTCGGCAGCACGCCGCAGAAAAAAAATAGAAAACACCGGCGTGCGTCGTCTGCTCCGTTTCAAACTCATTCTCAACGGTGGTGTCAATAGAGATGCTATTAATCGCACTCACATTAGAGTCGAGATATTACTTTGCGTTCGGTGGGGAAGAGTTTGGAACGTCCAACACACTTCATATGCTTAGCCCAGACAAGTACCGCCATCCCGCGGAGCCCGACGTAACCAGTGACGGCGCACTCACATGGTTGCCCGCATGTGTTCCACGCCAGAGAATACAACGTATACGGCACGCATGCATGCCGGCCGAAGTTGCACAGCCGTCGGGCGCGTTGGCTTGTCTGACACGACATGGGCTCAGTGGCATAAGCGACATCGGCCCTTACGTGACCCTGTTTATCGAACAAAGAATTACTATCAACCGTATAAAGCCAGGTACAAATCCGGACAGAAACAGAGCAAGTGCGGACAGCGGTCCTCGAACGGTACTGTCGCGCTGTCTATGAAGGCAACAAGGCAACCAAAGGCAACTTACGTCGTTCGCAGAAGCCTTAGTCAACACACTAACTTTCCCTTTAAGTACCTTCCCCGAATACACCATCGCCTACGTCACGAAACACATGATCGTATCAAGCCAGGTACAAATCCGGACAGAAACAGACCAAGTGCGGACAGCGGTCCTCGAATGGTACTGTCGCGCTGTCTATGAAGGCAACAAGGCAACCAAAGGCAACTTACGTCGGTCGCAGAAGGCTTAGTCAACACACTAACTTTCCCTTTAAGTACCTTCCCTGAATACACCATCGCCTACGTCACGAAACACATGATCGTATCAAGCCAGGTACAAATCCGGACAGAAACAGACCAAGTGCGGACAGCGGTCCTCGAATGGTACTGTCGCGCTGTCTATGAAGGCAACAAGGCAACCAAAGGCAACTTACGTCGGTCGCAGAAGCTTTAGTCAACACACTAACTTTCCCTTTAACTACCTTCCCTGAATACACCATCGCCGACGTTACGAAAGATTTAGCGGCAAAATTAAAGTTTTGGCTTAAAATCTTCAATTTCTCAGTGAAAAAAGCATCGTTTGCTGTCAACAAGCGCTGGGGGCAATAAGACATTAAACTTGTATCGTAAATAAATCTACAAGTTAGTCAATTATTAATGGGAAGTAGGTGCATGTGACAGCACAGTGGGGAACCCAGAACGCTGGTTCTGGGACAGTTCTGGCGATGGAAAGCGCTTATATTTCATGTACCACCAGTGTCTGTGCCGTCTATGCACGGTGCACCACGCAAATTAGCATACAGGAGGCGAAGAATGCAGAGAAGAGAGTCATAAGACGAAGAGATGGAATAGAATAAACTTTTCTTGAAGTTCAATCCGACTCCGTGTCTAAAGGCGGACCAGTGGGGAGACTCCTTAGCCCAGGGGCGGTTTTCTAGTGTTTGTCCGTTTTGAAAACGTCCGTTTTGTGTCCGTTTTGTTGTGACGTACTTTCAGTTGTAGGCGGGCTTTGTGTTGACTTTTGTGCAACTGTTCTTGTAAACACATTTTAAATGACTAAATCTATTTCAAACTATCTTTTATGTGTATATTGTTCCGCCAGCGAACCAACAACAAGGCGACGATAAATCGTCTGCTCCAAATCGTCTGCTCCGAGAAGCCGCGGCTCATAGCTTCGCCGTGCTTGCATGGCGTCACATCCGGGTGTTCTCTTTTAGTCATTCAGGGCATAGAGTTTCTCACTAGCTTACCTAGAGTGGAATTTTGCGCTAGCCATAGAGTTTCATACAATAATAACTAGAGGGGAAACTGGCGCTAGTGTCAACGTGAACATGGCAGCGGCGCTTACGCTTCAATGGGAATGATGGGTAGTTGTGGAACCGGATTGCGTAGGATCGAAACAAGCTTCTGGCTGCGCAAATTGTGTTTTTTGACAAAAAAACTCTTATTGTCCGGTTCTCCGTTTACAAATTACATGGCGAACAAAAAGTTCGTGACAAAAAACTGGTTTTGTACGAAATAAAACGCCGCGTTAAATAAAAAGCAGACGCGGTGTCGAGGAGGCTTGCGGAGCAGGTTTGCCATTTGCCGCCAAGTACAGCAGGACGCGGACATCTTTAAAAACTACTTGTAAAAAGTTTCGGCGCTGGTGGTTTGTAATAGGAAGCGAAAAGTTTTGAGCTCATAAAAAAAGAAACCGATTAACTTTGGAGAAGTTATTCTTGCCTGAATTAGTGACATTCATCAAGCTGCGTTCCTATCAAACGCCGATACTGCTGGTCTACGTCGTTCGCACGGTAGGTGTGGCTGTTCCAAGCGATTCGCAACCGTCGTTAGCTTCGACAATACATTGCTCTGCCGAATAAGCAGCGCCCCAACTCCTTATTCGCAGACAACTTCGCCGCACAGAGCGCCGTCATTTGTGTTTTCGTGCTCGCTGCGCCGGCAACGAATTGATAACCCACCCAATTCGCAACTCTAATTATAAAACTTTCTACTCAGGGTGGCGTCAGTGCGCGCGCGGCATGCAGTTCAAGGAGAAACGTATTTTTGATAGATTCTTACAACACACCGCATAGGCAAATGCGTTAATGTAAATCCAAAACGAAAACGAAACTGCCTGCAATCCATAATAACTTCCGCAAGCCATTGAGCGCCAATCTGAATCCACAACTACCCATCACGCCCATTGAGGCGTACGATCGCAGCGCCAGTTTCCCCTCTAGTTATTTGTATGAAACTCTATGGCGCTAGCGTCAACGTGATTCGGCGGAAGCGCTCTACAAAGAATACTCAGGAGAGGCCCCTAGCATCCCAATGCATTGCGAAAAGTGTGGAGGAAGTTACGTCATTTTCTTGAGCGCCGCCATAGTGTGTAGTTCGGCCGGAAGTTCGGCATGGTATGCCCGGCAATGACTTCGTGGCTACGCAAATTGAGTTTTTGTTTAAAAAATTGCTGCCGAAAGTGCCGCTGTCAACAAATTTTGTTTTGTGTAAGGCACTGTGTTCGAGGTCTTATGCTGCAAAACAAATTAGAGGGTTACAAAGAAAAGAAAAAAGTAGAAGTCCTGCCTTTGGCTCACGCTGCCAGATACAGCGGACCGTCTCGGATATATTTTTAAGTTATTACATTCTTCAAACTGGATGAGGTATTCTTTGATTTTTTGTAATATTTAGCTGAAAAAAATTATTTATATTGTCTAAAGCTGTCTTCTTGCTCCCGCTCATTAGTCTCATTATCGTATACGCTACGCGCCTTGGCAGGCGGTGCAGCATTACAGATGCGACAATGATATAATCCCGTTGTATCTATTTGTTTTGTCTAAGCAGGTATAAATTAACGTAGAAGTGAAGCCTGTTACCGCAAGTAAGTCTTCAAGTACGCGCGCAAAGCATTATGAAATTGCATGAATGCTTCAAATGGCAAATAAATACTGGCTTGTCGAGTTGCTATGTATGTTGCCCCATTGCGCCTGCCAAGGCAGTGCATGCTTCAAGGAGTAAGTAAACGCAGCGGCGGCGACGAGCGATGCGAAAATCGTAACTGAATGTGTGCAGAAAACGGATAGTGTGGGCTAGCGTATAGCTTATTCTGTGGCTGTAGTGTGGGCGGCGGCGGCAAGAGGTATGAGGCAGTATATAACAGGCCGCTTGGACCCTCGTCCGCTTTTTGCTGGCCAGAAGCAGCCCACAAGCGAGCGGCAGCGGTGATACAGTGAACTGTAGCGACAAGCGACGACGACAGAGTACATTGGCGGCAGTGTATTAATTTCTTTTCGCTTGTCGCTGTCACCCAGTGCACTCTGCTGTTGTACCTTTTGAGTTACGTTTTCGGCGTCCCTTGTCGCCGTCACTGCATGTGGTCACCCCTTCATCTTAAGAAACTCGCCGCTAACGCGAGCACATGCGTTAAGTGCTAATCACGCTGTTATTTAGACATATCTAGCCATTGAATGCCAGAAAGTGGCATCCCGAAAACGGTAAAGCCTACCGAAAACAGAACTAACAAGCACCTCCGAGCCGAGAAGCCTAATCCATAGCCCTTTGTACTAGCCACTTGCTGCTAATCCGATTCGCACACTACCCACAATTCCCATGTCGGCGTGCGATCGCAGCGACACGTTCCGCTCTAGGTAATATTGAGAAACTATGATTCAGGGCTTGCTTAAAACGGACACTTTTGAAACCGACACAAAACGGACAAAACACGAGAATACCTGAATTAATGGGTCGATGCGCGCTAGTTGGTACTTCATCATGGGAACAGGTTAAACGCCAGGCACAACTGGAGGAAGGAAAATGGACAGGAAAGGGGCGCCCCTACAGTTGTACCTGGCGCTTAACCTGTTCCCATGACAAGAATACAGTCAAACCCGTTTATAGCGAACTGCAATATGCACTGCGATTAGTTCGATATATCCAATAGTTCGATATAGCCGAACCCGCTTATAACGAACCTATTGTTGCGAGTTCGCAATCCGCGGGAGCACCCCCCCCCCCTCCCAACTCCGCCATCCCCGCATGCAGAAACGAACACAGTAAATTAGCCATTACCATACACAAAATAATCCATTTATTGCAAATAATAAAGCTACTTTCCGCCTTAACTGCCTACTTTGCAAAAAAAAAGCGGTGATTTTTGTTTTCACTTTCGTTTTGGCGGCTTCAACTGGCATAGCATTCTCTACACGAAACATTGTTTGTACCAGTTCGAGTCCGCGTCCTCCAAAATCTAAAAAAGCATTGGCGGAGCACATCGACTGCCGAAAGCGCTTCATTGTAAGCGTCGAACGGCTTCCACTCGCGACATCATCGGGAACGCTGGCGAGCTCTTCCCACAGTTCACCGATGCTGCTGTCTTGGTCCGGACTCGCGGAACTGGCGGGTTCCATCGTGAGTCCCGCGCGTCGGAAACAGTTACGGAAAGTGTCGGGCATCACGTCACTCCGTGCGAGGCGCAATGTCTCAGTCGCGGCTCTTGCTCCGTGGTCGTGGTCAATCCACATCTCAATCGCCGCTTCGAGAGCGTGCATTTCGGCAGCCATTCTAGGCGCGCAGAGTTCGATATATCGGATGTGAACTTCGTTATACGGAATATTTTCCCCATGTATTTCTGTAACTGAAATATTTTTGTTCGATATATAGCATAATTCGCTCTATCCGGGTTCGTTATAGCCGGGTTTGACTGTACCGCTCCAGGAGTCCCTGGCTCAGGCTGGTCGCCAGAGCGGGTTCAGTGCCGGACAGCTGGGTCACCCACTGTGAAGAGGAGGGGTGGGTGTTGGGAGGGAGGGTCGAGTGTGTGGGAGCATTCCCATACTATGTGGTAAGGAGTACCTAAGTTCGGGCAAAACTTTCACTGTGGTGAGTGAGAGGCAGGGAAGATCAAATGCCAAAGTGTATTGTGAGGGAAGGAGCGGGTTTGAAGTTGGTGGAGAGTGATTCGTCTGCCTTTGTTAGAGAGGGGTGGAGTGGAGGTAAGGTGAAGAAGGCAAAGAAAAAGACGGAAACACGATGTAGCAGAACAGAAGCCTGAAAAGGACAGTCGCAGGTCTCTGGCTCATCACAGTGCTTGCAGAATTGATTGATTGATTGATTGATTGATTGATTGATTGATTGATTGATTGATTGATTGATTGATTGATTGATTGATTGATTGATTGATTGATTGATTGATTGATTGATTGATTGATTGTATGGTTTAACGCGCCGACGCTACGCAGGTCGATGAGTCGCGCCAAGGGCTCCGGATTAATCTCGACCACCTGGGGATCTTTAACGTGCGCCGAAATCTCGTACACACGGGCGTTTTGCTTTTCGCCTCCATCAGAAAAGCGGCCGCCGCGGCCGGGAGTCGAACCCACGACCTCGTGCTCAGCAGCGCAATTTCACAAATGATTCCTCTAGATTTATTGAGTGCAATGCCAAGTGTTTTCGCACACGTAATAGTGGCTGAAGGCTTCCATTGTGTGCAGTCTTAAGTTAAGCAGGCTGCTCTGCCAGGCTCTTGCCGTGGACATGGCAGTTACTTTCGACACTGAATGTACATGAAAAGTACTGAGAGTTAATGATGATGATGACGAAAAATGTTTATTGTAACACCGGGGATGGGGAAGGGGGAGGAAGAAAGAGAACGAGCTGGGGGTGGCCATCGTAGTCCGGTAATCCGCGTGCCTTCGCAGCCGTCCTGACCCTTGAAAGATCATGTTCTTGGCCTTCAAGCCGTCCACCTTGCACCAAGACCTCCCCACTGCTCGAGGAAGGAGGGAAAGGGGGATGCGGAGTTTGCCGGACAGAGCAGTATGAGATTGGGTGCTGTGGGGGCACTAGTAGGGGTAGGTAGGTGGCGAGATTCTGTGAAGGTGAGGGTGATTGTGGTAGGTGTGGTTTTGGAGTCGCAGCCGGATGCGAGCGCTCGCCGTGGAAAGGCAGGGGGAAAGGTGAAGCGGGTGGTGGAGGATGTCGGTGTTACGCATTCTTCGTGTTCTACTCAATTCCTCGTTCTATGGGAAACATTACTTTCCTGTGGTGGTTTTGCTAGGCTCCTGAGCGGTGGGATTTCTGAGCGGGAAAGGTTGGGGTGAGTCATTAGAGTTTAGCAGATCGGAAAACGGTTCCGGTACGGTACACGGTACGCTACGGGACCGTACCGGGAAGGCTCGTTTTAGAGTTATAGCAGACCGTAACTACCGGCCATGCTACCGTGACTGGGAGCGACTTGTGTTGTACGTCGTTTGGCAATTTTCGTGAGTCTTGGCGCTTCCTGTGCTGAAATATTAGTTTCAGTTCTCAAAAGCGCTATAGACAGTATTAGAAAAAAAAAAACATCCAACGCCCTACTACAGTCCCCTACGGAGATTCGAACTGCGACTGCGTGAACATGGAGCGTCATTTTAACTCTACGCCTTTCAATAGATGGCGCCAGAGGTCATAGTAGTACATACGGCTGGCTGTTTCTAGTTTTTCGTTGTATTTGAGAGTCCCTCGCACTGATACCGCCTGTTCCTCACTCGCCGATTTGTAGACGGGCCCCATGTTGCTGTTAATACTAGTTAAGTAGCCGTATCGCCTTTATTTAACCTAAAAGAAGCTATCGGACATGCGTCGTTCGACGACACAAGCCACGGCAGTTGGGCCGGGACCGTGTTTCGCTTGCTGCTTGAGCTGTCAGAATCGCGTGGATTTCACTTGCTGCAACCTCATTTTTCTTAAACGATCTCATATTTACAATCCGTTCGACTAGGCGGGAGCCAATCGTACGTATCCTAAACTCTTCCAAAGCGGCCGCCCGCTTTCGAACGACGGACACGGTATGTCTCGGTACCGCGCGGCCAAGTCGCTCCGGTATACGGTAGGGTTCTGCGCATGCGCGGTGGCGTCCAGACGGTAGACGTTACCGTACCGGAACCGTTTTTCCGATCTGCTATAACTCTCTATTATTATTTCGTGTTCAACGCTCGCAGAAGACGTAAGTGACCCTTGCGATTGTACAACTTGACTGACTATATATCGAGGAGGAAGTATTTATTAAGGCGGCAAAAGAGGTCACCTGGGTTTACTATTTCAAAGTGCAGACACTGTCGTTGACGTTTTCAACGTTCTCTTATTACTTCCTATTCCATGTCGCTGATTCCATTAGTACCAACTACCAAGCGCATGGGATGTGTACTGACCACGCTGTCTGATTCGTCTTTGCTATGTGCTGTCTGTCCATCTCGGTTCACGCAGTGCTGCCATTCTTTTGCTGCTCTCTTTCAGACAGCTTACTTTTTGCCTAGTATCCCGAAACAGGACGGAATTTAGTTATTTTTATTTTTCCTTCTTATTGTCCTTATTCTTATTAGTCTTTGTCCTTATTCTTACTATTATTCTTACTTCTATACTGACTCTTACTAGCTCCCCCCCTGCCCCGCATGTTGCCGGCAAACCTATCTGTGTTTTCCTGATTCTCTCTCTCTCTCTCTCTTAGCCATCGCGATTGCGGCCTTTGCGCTGACTTTAGTGCACATATAGTCGCCGCTTTCACAAACCTCACTGAGTGCCCCACTGCCCGCAGGACGGACGACGACGGAACCAGCCTGCCCACGCAGTCAAGTAACGGGACAACCGACGCCTGACCTTCTCGATGCCTTGCACACTGTAGTGCAGCGTTTCTATATTTTCAATAATGTATCGAATAAATCCGAACATGTATTCTGCGTTCATTGCGCGTCGTGGTAAATTATTTGTAAACAGACGCTATCAGGGCCTATGACGGCAACATTTAAAATACGCGGTATTTTTTGTAGCGTAAGCTGCACTGGCCGCGGTTGGGCAGTTTCGCGTGGACCTCGAAGGCCCGTGGTGCGCAAGCGCGAGGAGCACTGGATTGGATTGGACTTGGACGTGGACTTGGACTTGAATTGAATTGGATTGGATTAAAGTGGATTGTATTGGACTGGCTACGGGTGTGTAAAGAATTGGGTCTGCACATTCGCCGGTCTGCGCACTCCAGAGTGGTGACGTCATAGCCGCAGAAGACGCACTGGCGCCGGCGGTTGCCCAGCTGTGCGCCTCCGTTGCGCAGTAGCCAAGTCTGACGCTGCGCCGGGGCCGCTTGATGGCCGCTTCGCGTGGCTCCTGGAGAGCCGTGCTGCGCATGTGCGAGGAGCAGTGACTGGACTGGACTAGACTGGATTGGATTGGAAATCGTTTTAGCAACAGCAAGCATGATAATCAGCTAATCGTAGACATCCAGGAAACCTAAGAATAACGAGCTGAACCTTAGCTCACGCTACGTATATCCTGGCATAGCCGAGCTAAGCCACTACTAATTTTTTTCTTCAAATCCAACCGACAAAGCAAATATACTCAGTATGTTCTCCTAAATGACGTGTCAGTGTCTACACGACGCCGTGAACATCCACGTGCTTCTCCAAGCTCACCTGACTTATCTTGGTGGTTAGGAAGTGCTTCAGTGTCCTGGATGTGTGAGCCAGACTGCTGGGGGAGTGACCACCATCCGATTTATCTCAACCTTTCTCCCGGTCGGGCGAATCGTCTTCGAAGACAGTGTCGGGTGGTAGACTGGGACCTCTTTCGATCGACAGCAGCTACGATCGTCTCTAGCAGCACCTACCTGACCCGTGCCAGAGTCTCCGCGTGGCTTTGGAAGCAGCGACTCGTACGACGTGGGTCGAGGAATCGCGGCCTGCCCCTGACCTACAACTTTGTCGTCTGTGGGCCCCGCGCCGTCAAGCTGAACTAATGTCAATGCGGAATCCCGCATCAATTGATGCACGTCTGAACCTTAACCGCCTCACAGCAGCAGCCCGACGACATGAACGACGACTGTCACGGGGCCGCTGGCTAGACTGGTGCGCCTCGCTTGGCCCTTCGTCATCTAATGCCTCGGTTTGGCGAACATTCCAAGCAATGGAACGTGGTCACCGCCCTCCAGATCCAGCAGCTAGTGCCCTTCTAGCATCTGGCCAGACACCATCCAGCTTTTGCCTCTCTCGCTGCAAGTACCTTCTTTCCCGCCTTTGACCCTCCACCAGCTGTCTTTACGATTCCAAACTGCCTACCGGCATTCGCCGGTTCATTGCCCACATGCAACGACATTGAAGGGATTCAGGCCCCCTTTACAATGGCGGAATTCTTGGCAGCCATCGACCATGCCAGGCCGCGCACTGCACCGGGACCTGATGGCATCCCTTATGAACTATTTAAGAACACGGAAGGCACTACACTTGACGTCATACTTGAAGCCATAAATGCAGCGTGGACTTCAGCCGCGATTCCTGATTCCTGGCGTCACGCGGAAATCGTTGCTATCCCGAAGCCCGGCAAAACACCAGACCGGATTTCTCACCTTCGGCCAATAGCTCTGACATCAACGATTTGTAAGCTGATGGAGCGCATGCTAGCTACACGTCTTACTTGGTGGCTTGAGCGATATTCCTGGTACCATCCCGCCCAAATTGGATTCCGACCCCAGTTGGGCGTCGAAGACGGACTGCAGCACTTTTCTGATATGATCCTGATCGGAGGATGCTCTCGCCGGATTCGAACCGTCCTTGCAATGGATATTAAGAAGGCCTACGACAATGTCAGCCGCGAAGCCATTGTTCGGATCCTAGAGTGGATTAAACTGCCCAGCCGTGTCTGCACATTTGTGAACGCCTTTCTTCGGGACCGCACCTTCACCCTTCGCTTGGCCGGGAAGGCTACAGGACACTTCACATCGCACCGTGGTGTTCCACAGGGCTCTGTGTTGGCGCCGGTATTGTTCAATATCGCCTTGCTTCCCCTAGCTTGGCGGTTGGCGGAAATACCTGACGCGTATTACAATCATGTATGCTGACGACATTACTGTGTGGTCCGTGCATCCTGACATCTCTGTCCAAGAAAACGCGCTACAAACGGCGATAAATATGACTGATTCCTGGTGCGCCCAAGTAGGACTTGAACTATCGGAAGAAAAAACGTCATACATGTCAGTGACTAACAAACATGGGCGACGCCGACTTGAGAAACGGCCTGTCCAGTTGTTTCTTCATCAACAACCTCTACAGGAGGTCCAAACTATTCGTGTGCTGGGCCTTGATGTTGCCTCGTCTGGGTCCGCGGCTTCATGGGTGAAGAGTGCGAAGGATCGTGCCGCACGGACAATACACTTGATACGTCGAATGGCGACGAAGGCTGGGGGGTCGCGCACCAGCGTTGCTCGCCTCCTTGTGCGGTCAGTGTTGCAACCCAGACTCGTATACCAGGCTCAATTCCACCATCTCACGATGAGGACTGGGATCGCTCGAAGCCATCAACCGGGATGCCATGCGGGCCATTACTGGACTACCCCGAATGACCCCGATACCGACTCTGCAGGGGGAGGCCCAACTCAATACGATTGATGAGCTGGTGCACCAACGCCGCTCTGCCCGCGGCCTGTAAATCTCGATGACCAGTGCCGCCGCTGCGCTAGCCCGGTACATGGGGTACGTTGTACCAAGTACCACTGTGAAAGGTTCAAACATTCCTCCGTGGCAGCGAGTACAGTTAACAGACAACAAACCAATCGGTCGCCTCCGTCACCCGGTACCTCGCCAGGCCACGGCCCAAGTCTCTCGCCTACATAGCCCAGACGCGGAAACGGGCAATTGCATATGTAGACGCCAGCGTTCAAAAACGGCATGGTGCACACTGCACTCATCTGCCCCCAGCTACCAGAGGTGGACCAATGTTGCTCTTATGAAGCTAACCCGATTGCCACCAGCGTATCTTGCTGAACTAGCAGCGGTACACGATGGGATGGCCGCAATACTGCCTATTGTCCAGGCAGGGCCATACTGTCGACTAATAATACGCACAGACTCTACGCAAGCCATCCACGACATACGCCGCGTAACACAAGCTACAGCGTTCGCAGATGCCATTCACCTCTTAGCACGAAGCACTCTACTGCAGATCCGACATAGAATGGGTACCCCGTTCAGCTGTACCCGGCAGTAGGGAGGCAGACACGGCTAGTCGCCCGCATACCTTGATGCGACCACTGCCACTTTCCCCCGAAGATCCAAGTGGAAACCTGGCACAACAGAAGGAAATTCTTCGGCGCACCACGCGAGCCCTCATACCCCCGTGTGGTTCAAACCTCCCTGGTGACTTAACTCGCCGAGAGGAGGTTGCGCTGCGGAGAATACGCGTTGGGATGGCCCTTACGCCGTCTGTGACTGCCTCTTGGCCATCGCAGTACCGCGGCCCATACGAATCTACCTGCCCATTCTGCGACTCCGCCGCACAGAATGTGAATGTGCAGCATCTGCTGTGGACCTGCCTGGGACCGCATCAGATCCGATTACTGCACCTTCGTGCAACCGGCCTCCACCCTGGCCGCCCTCCAGACCTGCAGCGCTGGGTTCATGGACCATTTCATCGGCACCTTCTGGATTATATACGAGAAGCAAACTTGTTCGTGTACCTGTGAATCGTGCACCGCTATGCCGCAGGGCAAACTGTCGAATTAAAAAAAAAATCCTGTGTCTAGGCACGTGAGCGCAGTCCTACGTTTCGCAATCAGGCAGTCGTGAGAAGCGTTGCAAGACGGAAAGATTGTGTACTTTATAGTCATTAGTCTTTTTCGGGCTACGTAAATGCGCAAAATTTATGTCTGCCTGCCTGTCTCACTGTCTGTGGTTTGATTCATGCGGCCAGCAAAAAAAAAAAGGCGAATAAATGCTTAAACACGAAGCATATACACACTCGCACTCCTTCAAAATGCGAAAACTGCTGCCATGGCTGATACATATCAGCAGCGCAGTGGAAACCTCAGAATATTTGAGGCAAAATATAAGTACATAACAGAGGGTACCACTGTCATTCTAGTTAGGAATACAAATTTGATTTGTATTTACAGAAACCGAAAATTTAAAAAAAAACTGTGCGACAAGGCTAATGCAGACGAAAATTATTTCTTTTGCAGTGCGCAGCCAGAAGTGGCGAAGACCGGAGATGCCGAGCGGAACGCGTTCCGCTCCCCGCTAGGAGACGACGCTCGCTTTCCTTAGCTCAACTCGCAACCGCAGCCGCCGCGGTGGCGAGAGTCGCGGCCGGTCCGCCTTCTCTCCATGGCCGCGGCGGGGAGATACGGAACTGAAACTAAAGCGTGGCAAAACTGTTCGCATGGCGACGCAGTGTGAAACATCCCCCTCGCGAGGGGCACGATCAAATGCAGAGCATTTCCGGGGGCGCACGACGTTAAGTAGTTTGCGTTACGTTAATGTTGTTGCACTTGTGGCAACTGCTGACGAGAAAAGCGCTCGTCAGCAGTAAAATGGCAGCCCCCTCGGCGCACGTTTGAGTCCGAGAGAGGGGAGGAGAGTGTCTTTGAAACTTGCGCCTGGGTGCGCTATCGAATGTTGATCGCGCCGATAGCGAAACTGTCTGAGCCGGGCATGTCGAGCGAGCGATGCGGACAACTACGGACGCCAAGAACGGGTGACATCGTGAGTTAAAGAAATGCTCTGCATTTAAAACAACGCCCTCCGCCCCAATAGACACCACGCGAGTATACGTGCGAACGCGAAAAAAGTGAATCGAACAAACCTCCATGCCTTTCATTATGACAGGAGCGTGAGGGGCTGGAGAGGGAGAGGGTAGTTCGTGGCAGGGGTGGCAGAAAGCTTCCGTCATTCGGCGACTCTTGCAACGAGGCAAGCAGATAGGCGGCCAAGTTTTCCTAAGGTACAGTAGACTCTGTAGCCAAGAGTTCGACGAAAGTTCGTCTGGTCAGGTATCATGATGAGGACGAAATACGGTCACTCACCAAGTCAAGGTGAAAACACAGAGACGTTTCGGAACCCGTACGGGTTCCTTGATCACACTAAGCAGGCAAGAGCCGTAAGTCGCTTCTTATTCTAAAATGTGACGTAATGAATGTGTGTAGCTTGCCAGCAGATTGCCATCTGTCCTATTGATAGTGTCCTTGGTCTTTTGAATGAACACGGATTCCAAAAGTAATCTCGTGGCTGGGTTCTTTTTCCTTGGCTAATATAGCGGCGTTATCCCAGTCTATGGAATGACCGTGATCATCGGCATGCTCGGCCAGGGCGTTCGACGCTTTCTTGTTGGCTGCCCACGTCCCTTGGTGTTCCTTTATTCTCCTTTTGAAGCTGCCAGTTTCGCCGATGTAACTGCAGCTACAGTCTGCGCATGGTATCTTGTAGACCACACCGGGGATCTCTTGCTGTCCAAGCGATCTTTCACGTTCACGAGCTGATTCCTCAGCTTGTTGGACGGCATGTGGGCAACGCGAAGGTGATACGTTGAAAAGATACGGCTTAAAGCTTCGCTCACCCCAGGAACGTATGGGATGCCGGCGCGTCTTCGAATTGACTTGCCCTGGGATGGCCTGGGATTAAGAACACGGTCTTCGGCATGTTAATAAATTTCTCCGGGTACCCGTTCGTCAGTAATTCTTGATGTATGGTTTCGAAGTTCTTTCTTCCTTTCGTCGTCACTTGAGCAATACGCGTTGCCCGCGTCACAAGAGAAGAGAAACGACGGATTGGCTTGTGACAGGCTGGGTGGCACGAATTCAGGTAATGTCCGGTAGGCCGCCGCCTTCCTGTGCACAGCAAACGAAAGACTAGTTCCGGTACGCCTCAGCTGGACATCGAGGAAAGGAAGGCTGCTGTCACACTCATATTCTGCAGTGAACTGTATGAGGCTTCTAATCAGAGTTAGAGGAAGCAGGAGCCGTGGGCATCGTTCCTATTGATGATGCAAGAAGCAGTCGTCCAGCGTAGTGGACGAATATCTTGGGCTTGGGGTCAAAACCAGCGAGGGCCTTCTGTTCAATGACTTCCACGACCAAATTTGCCGTAGTAACGGATATGGAAGCTCCCATGGCAGTTTCCGTGGAACTGCTGGTAAACCTGCTCGCGGTAGGTGAAGTATGTGTTGCTTTTAAAGGGCACTGACACAAAATTTTGCATCTTGTTTTTTTTTTTTGTTGCGATAAGTAGCTAGTGACATACTTATAACCTGTAGAACCTCATTTGCTTCAGCGTGCGACGGTTGTTTAATTAGAGGCATTTTCAATGCGGCCAGTCGCAGTTTCGGTTTCAGCGAGTGCCGCGAAACGATGGATTTTGTGGATTTTGTGTGAACAAAGCTGACCACGTGACCACCGGAGGGATATCACAGAGCAGAGCCGCCGTAGCACTGTCGAATCCGCATCGACGGCAGTTTCTGCGAATGCCCCCACGTACTGATCTCGTGAGGCGCTTAATTAAAAAGCGACCGTGGATGTGACGCAGGCGCTGCGAATGCAAATGCTACCGCGGCTAAAGAACGACGCGCGACGCTCGAGACGGTGGGTGGGCAAGACGCGCGCTGGGAGCAGCCGGCCGGTCTGCCTACAGGTCCGCCTACAGATGTGTTCGGCTTAGCACTGCGGCGGATATTCGAGTGCCGCTCTCGTAAGCGGTGCAGATGACAATTTTTAATGCAACCCGCCATCGCATCATTAACTCCTTTCTCATGTAAGCCACCATGGTCGGGACTTGCGGACAATTTCGTGCAACGGTAACAAGCTATCACTCGAGCTACCTGCGCCGGCCTGGGCCACTTCGCGGCCGTAGCCGCCGCCTGCACAGCGACCGTGCGGCTAGCTCAGTGGGCTTTTCGTGCCTCCGGCGCGTTTTCGCATCCAATGGTAATAAATAGTAATAGAACAGAGTGCCTGGAATCGCTGTAGAACTTTGGTCGCGGCCAGCTGCCCGATGAGCTGACGAAATCACGGCGCCTCCGCCGCCAACGATCGGGTCGTTCGTTCTCGAGAGCAGAAGCTCCGTCCGCCCTCCGGCCCTCCTATTGGAGCGGCGAGCCGGGCGAGCCGGCGATAAACGCCGGCAGTGCGGAAGCGGCAACACAAACTCGTGGACGTGTTTGGACGTTGTTTATTTACACAATATCCTCGGGATTGCCGATTGCGCGTGGTCCTCTGCTGGCTGCTCGGTTGCGTTTCGCACACTTTAGAATTGATTTTAAATATGTTCTAGGCTGTATTCGCCGCTGATATTTTGCAGATGATGTATATGTGTTCCCACCAATCTATCTCCGAAGTTATCTCGCCTTCAAAATTTTGTGTCAGTGCCCCTTTAAACAAAATTCCAGCGATTCACACACGTGTTCAGCCTACAAAGGTGTGCGTTCCGCGAGCGTTTCGTCCGCCAGCAGGACCTCCTTGCATGTTGCTACGGCCAAGTCGACAGCAACCGAAGTGAAGAGCGACTTGACGTCGAAGGACACCAATACGTCGTCTTCATCCAGGGAAATGTCGCGGACTTTCTCCCCGAAAGCTGAAGAATTGGCAACGTGAGTGGCTGTCTTTCCGGTGAGCGGGGCCAACACTTGGTGTAGGTAACCCGAAAGTCGGTGCAGCGGCGACCTTGTGAAGTCGACGATGGGCCCGTAGCGGAACGCCTGGCTTATGTACCTTTGGTAAACCGTAAATTGCAGGTGCAGACCCATTGGTACACAGGAGGCGATAGTAAGGTGCTTCTGCTGCGGCGGTCGAAACTGAAAAATCTTTGAGAGCAGCTTCTGTAGTTTCGCTTGAAGCTTGTCGTGAGATCTTTCTTCATCGCTGCGTAAGTATCCCCGCCCGATAGCAAATCCATCATCTTGTGGTCGTACTCACTTCTGTTGAGTATCACAACGGCGTTTCCCTTGTCTGCAGGAAGTATGGCAATGGAGGCATTATTCCGGAGGCCCTTGATGGCTTCTTTCTCAGACGGTGAGGACCTGGATTGAGGGCCGCGCGTCCTCCACTTCGATAAAACACCGATTGCGCGGGTGCGAGCCTCGTCTCTTACTTCGTGAGGAAGCTGTGTGATGGCTCGCTCCACGGCACAACCACTCTCGTCGGGTTCGGGGAGTCGCCTGAATTGAAGTTTAATCCTTTGCGTAGAATGGCAACTTCAGATGCAGTAGGTTTGTACGAGGACAAGTTGAGAATGGCGGCTTTAGTTTGGGTGGGGTCCTGCGGAGTGCGTCTAGTTTCCTTTCCTGCGACTTTCTGCAGTTCTGTTCCTTTAGCGTTGCCATGAAGTTGGCGTGAAGCTGCACGTCCGGGAAGTCCTCAACAATGATGTGTTCCAGCTGGCGCCTTGCGAAGAACGTTCTTGTTTCCAAATTCTTGATTGTCTGTCGGCATTCTTGGACGCGTGCCGACACTAACTTTTTCTCGGCTTGTCGAATTATCTCGTGGCCCCACGCTGACGCTACCGGTGCCTTCAAGCGTAGACTTTTCGGCACAAGGCTTTCCACTTTGCACGTTTTGTTGAAGGACAGATGGCACTTGAAGGAAGCCATTCTTGAAGTAAGAGACACGAACTGGCGAATCTTCGTTACGGCGTCTTGCCCGTAGTTAGTTCTGTATGATATGTAGTCAAGAGTTCGACGAAAGTTCGTCTGGTCAGGTATAATGATGAGGACGAAATGCGGTCAAGGTGAAAACACAGGGACGTTTCGGAACCCGTACGGGTTCCTTGATCACACTAAGCAGGCAAGAGTCGTAAGTCGCTTCTTATTCTAAAATGTGACGTAATGAACGGGTGTAGCTTGCCGGCAGATTGCCATCTGTCCTATTGATAGTGTCCTTGGTCTTTTTAATGAACACGGATTCCAAAAGTAATCTCGTGGCTGGGTTCTTTTCCTTGGCTATTATAGCGGCGTTATCCCAGTTGGTCTGTTAAGACCAACTCGGTTAAGACGAACAACACTTCTGCTCTCTTGTACAACGTGCACAATGCAAGAAACGTCCGCTTGAGGCAAATTGCTGGTAATACGAACAGACTTGCACGGTTCCTTCGAGTTCGTGTTAACAAGAGTCTACTGTATCTTCGTTTCGTCGGCAAAAATTTGTCTGGGCATAGAGGTAGGGGCAACCTGAATTATTTTATTATGCTGAGGGACATGACGAATTATACCGGTCCTGAACAAACTTTTGCCCCTCCTTCGCCGTCTGAAGCGCAATTAAGGAAACGCGCACATGTGGGCTAGCTCACTGTCAAAACTGTACAGCTATCTTTGCTGAGCGGGGCGCAATGCTTTGCTGGCCGGCACTAGCCTTTAGTTGCCTTAGAAAGAAAAAATACCGGGACGCTTAGGAGTCTTAATAATGTGAAGGCGAATTCCTAGTTGGATTTTCTGTCCACCTGTGGTTGAACTTTCTGTTGATATAGTGCCTAGAAATACTGTTGATCTCTGCGGCCGCGCCCGTCACCACTTGACCCGACCCCTGTACTGCACCGTCCAAAGCTCGTTCCGCTCGCACGCCATCGCCAGGAGCCTAGGTCCTCCTCACCCCTGTTTGTACCTGTACTCTCAAGGCGGCGCATAGTGCACGAGCGGCGGCGGCCTACTTTCATCTGGAGGTGCTGTTTCCCTTTCGCGGCGTGCGCTGCATCGCCCTTTCCCAGAGCCCTCCTCCGTCTCCCGCAGTGCTGTTCCCTCTCCCGGCGCGCGACTCCCGGTTTGCGCTCACTCCAACTACAACTTCGACCTTTTTAGGGGCGAAGCACCTCAGCGCCTCGCTTTGTCCGGGGCTTGGCGTCCGTGTACACAGTCACAGTGTTGCGCATGCACGAGGAGCATTGGTTTGAATTGGTTTTGGATTGGATTGGATTGGATTGAATTGGAATTGTATATATTAACCTCATGGAGTACCTTCAGGGAAACGGACCAACTTTGCTTCACGCCCGCATAATGGGAAAAACAAGGTCAGCACTCCTCACTTTCCGAACGATATTCGTCCCGTTTTACGTGAAAGTGGGCAGTGTGTTAATTCGCTGCCGCCCTTTCCGCCGATCGGTGCAAGTGTGCCGGGTGTGTGGTGAACTTGGACATCGGTCAGACGTGTGCCCCACTCCCGACCACCCAAAGTGTCTGAACTGCGGACTATCCAACCCACCACCAAGTCACTCGTGCGACCCGAAGTGCCAGCTGTGCCTCCTACCGCACACCACGGCGGGCAAGGACTGCCCACGCCGTTTCCTGCCGCAACTCCCCGCACGCAAGCCCAACATGCAGGCCCCTAACCAGGTAAGCTGGTCTGTCATCGCGGCGCGCGCTCCTGCTGCTCAACCCCCACCCACAACCACCAACTCTTCCCCATCCCTACAGCCAACCACCAACCCACTGCCACCTCTCAAAAAGGAGCCCTACTCGCCAAAGCAGCAGAAATTGCCAATACCAAGCATGGCAAATCATCAGTGGCCAATGCGTCCGAGCTTGGCAATACCTCGGCCGCCATCATTGGCTGGCGCTTGGGAAAGGTGACAAGCCAACAATTGGCCAAGCTCTGGAAGGCCAATATTGGACAACGCTTGGCAAAGTATGTTGCCATGATATTGCCTATAGGTGGACCGCAGGCTATTTTCATGCACATTTTTGGCTTTGTGGCCAGTCCCTTATGACAATGCCTATTTTATGAGTTGCCTCGCAGCCCGATTTCTGCTTTATACATGCCATTGTACAGGAAATTATTTAACGAGTGCGCATTATTTATTATAGCGCACTCGTATATTTATAGCGCACTACAAATAATTTTTTGTACAATGACATGTACAAAAAGAAATGGGACCGCGAGACACAATAAACAACTGCATCAACTTTGCGAAGCAATTACGTGACTTGTCAAATAACAATTGAGCAACACAACACGCCGAGTCTCTCTCTGTAGTTTTTTTATTATGCATATCAAATTTACAAGAAACCTGGCTTAACAGTGGCAAGAATACGAACACAAACACGAAAGCAAGCACACACAATAGTCGAGAAAAAATTTTAAAAAGCGCTGCTCATGAAGCGCGAACCGATTATGCTTCGTTTAACTGCTTGAGATGCCTACAAAACAGAAGCATTCAGGTAAATGAAAACAGGACCATTATCCCCGGTAATTCTCCGACCTGCCAAGATCACGATATGTTGTTCAACAGCACTACTGTAGAATAGGCCAGCTTGGAAAGCTTGTCTCGGCTGCATCCGCCACTTGTCCACGGGAAACACCTTTACGTCGTAGCGCCTGTAATAAGTAAAAAAATAGTTCACTACAATGCTAAATGCACGCTGCTTACTAAATACAGCACTTTGCACCAGCCTTACCACATGTCCGTGTGAAAATATGTCCGTGCCTAAAGTTCTAGCTTGTTAACACTCGCTATGAAACATAAAACGTACTGCACTATTCATTTCTCAATACTGCGTTCTACGGTAGCAGTTACTTGGCTCGTTCTTGAGAAAACAGTCCGGAATTTCACCGAAAATGGGCTTCACTCTTGTTGCAGTCACGCAAGGTAATTAAAAAAGTCCAATACACAAAGCAACACGGCAGCGGTTCCGCGAAATTTTGTTGTGGCTACTGTACCCCATAAACATTTAATCGCGACTGAAATGTCGTGCCGTCAACGTTTTATTAGCGTAAGTTTTGTTCGCTAACAACGCGGGACCCAGAGACTACAAGGCAACGCACTACACAATGAGTTCGGAACGCACGAACGTTCAGGGTTTTTTTTTTTTTTTTTTTTTTTGCAAGGCATCTATGCCAACTTGGAGGTTGAATACAAACCTTGTGACCTTGTTGAATGCGTATATTTTTAGGGGTAAGAAACAAAGCCGCCAAATAAAGTATTAAATTGGTACGGTGTTGCAGTCAGGTTTCAGTCGCTTCGACATCTGCCTCGTCCAGGACGCGCCAGATGCGAACGGAACCGACGGAGAAAGCCCAGCGGCAGTGTAGTTACTTTGTCGCTCGACAATATCTTTACTTTGCTCAAAAAAATAAAGGAACGGAAGCTTCATTTATAGCTAGAGTTTAAGTAAGTCAACTTAGAACATCCGCAACTCTTATACGGCACACGAGTCTTGCTTCAACGCATGCTGAACGTCGTGAATCTGCAGTGGGAGCACGGCCGCTTGTTCGGAAAACACAAAGCCGGAAAAAGGATAGCTAGAACTGCCGTCACACAAATGGAAGTGCATGTATGTGACCGCTTTTTTTCTTCGCAAGAACCAACAACGCTAAGCAGCACTCACGGGCGCCAGTTGTTATTAACGACAGCTGAAGTTTTGGCGGGAACGAGCGCGAGCTTTCCCGCACCGCGCAAGGAAAAAGGAAATGGTGACTTACGTTTTCAGCGGCGGCCACAGCAGGCAAACGATGTTATTCCACCAGTCAGGTATTGGCCTCGAGGACATACCGTGGCGCTACCTACGAGTTGCGTCACTTGTAGGACGCCGAATCGTGTTGTCGTCTGCTACAACACATTTCCCGTGCGTATGCGGAAGCGTGTTTTCTTGTTGTGGCCACCGTCTCGCCCGCTCCTTGTGGAATTGATGCATATTACCAAAAAAGTTGTCTGTAAACCAAATAATTCGGGCAAGCAATCAGCGACTCGCTTGTTCCCGGCGACACCGCCGCGTTTAGGTAGTTGCTACCATCGCGACCCTCAGCTCTTCCATACGCAGCCAGCTAACGCCAAGGACGATGCAACTGATGCCGAGAAAAGTACGCTGTAAATTCATTATGAAATACTTGTGGCGGGACATGTGTGCAAGCAAACACCTTGTAACAGCGACGGAAACGCGTCGCTCACTTATGATCTCACCGCGCGAACTGCTCGTATTGCCTGGTAAATGAATGACGCGAGAACGGTGATCAGATTGCTTCGCCGCACATGCTTAAAAATATTATGGTCGGCAGTTTGTCTTAATCAGTGCCTATTTCCCCTACGGTGTTTTTATAGTCATGCCCGGATTTGATTAACGATCACTGCCTTAGCCTGTACTCTGCACGGCTGATGTTTTACTTTTCGCGACTTGTCCGCAATGTATGAACGGTGTGGACGCGAGTTTTTAACGCCTTCGAGCGGGTTCGGACAAGGCTATATTTAGTTTTCACGAGGTGCTCGGCGTGGTAATTTATAATTGCAGCGTGTTTTGTATGTTTACAGTAAGCCGGCATTTCTCAAGCATCAATTTCGAAACTCACGACTGCTCACAGAAGGCGAGGCTGCGTACGAGGCGAAACACGTCGTTAATGATTTCGGGTAATGGGGGCATTTAAAATAGGAGAACCGAGCGTTGGGGGCCCCCAAGAAGTTAGAGGAACCCAAACGCAACACACGCGTGCACGACGGGAAGGCCTTCCCCAACAGCTCGCAGCCGGCTTCGGATGCACGTAATTGGATGTTGGGAACTTTAGGCTTGGCGTCGCAGCAGATATTTCATCGCCGTTAGAGTTGCGAGTGACAGTCCCTAACAGAACGTTTCACCGCGCTGGGAACTCTGTAAGCGCGGTGATTTCCGTTGAAGCGATCGACGATCAAGATACCTGCACGGCCTCGGCCGATTCTTGCGCGCAAGCATAGCCATCCTTCGGCCGCTCGCCGCACCGTGCGTGAACGGGCCGGCGCTGCCGGGACCGACCTCCGAGGCCGGTCGGCGTAAATTGCGGCAGATATTTGAGCATCGCTTTGAAAACCACAGCTGGTGACACTACTTATCAGAATTTTTCATCACACTAACATCCACTTTCACCAATCTGGAACTTCTTTTCCACGACTTGTGTGATTTTAAAAAGCGGCGACAAGTTGTTGCTGCCGCGACCTGCGTCGGTTTGAGCCGCACCGTCGGCTGTGCGGGCAGGCACGGCGGGTGCGTGTGCTTCTGCGAGCAGTTAGGCAGTTAACGCTTCACAATTTCCTGCTTTATACATTTCTTGCAAACAAGGGAAATCTAGAAACTTCACTCGGTGATCATCGTAGTCCACATTGTTGATCGGGGAAACAAGCCGCTGCTTACGCTTCGGTCCCATGCGTAATACACCACCACGCTCATGTTATACAGTCACCATTAGGTCGAACTGCGCTTGACGCACTGAGAATTAACTTCAAACGAAGGAAATTAACACGAAAATACTTTTAGAACGCGCTTCCTAAGCGAAGTGTGACGACAGTGGTTGTCGTTAACACGGGTTTAATGAACGATAGATTACATGTGGATTACATGTCTGGCAAGATGGCGTCTTCGGACGTCGGGAACATCCGGGTACAGCCTGAGGCGATGCATCTGACGATGCGGCTTTCGTCACATCCCCCTTTTTTTCTTTTTATAAATCGAGTCGCACAACTGGCTTGACGACGCGGCCCGATCTTGTAGTTTGGGCTGTAGGTTGTGGTGCAGTGGCTTCTGGAACTTGTGTAGGGCTTGCTACACATGTCTGTGGTGGTTTCCACACTGCTTGTGTTGGACGAATGAAGGAGGTATTTCGTCGGTACTGTCCGCTTCCTGTTTGGACCCAGTATGATATTGGCGTTTCTGCTTCTTTGATGACCACTCCTGGAGTCCAGTGGCGGTTGTTCTCCCACATGCGGACTTGCTCACCCGTTCTGATCTCAGGCGCCTTTCTTGTGTGTTGGTCCGCATAGTGTTTCTGCTTTTGTCGTTGGGTTGTCATCTTCTTTTGAACGTTTTTCACTACTTGTGGGACAAGCAGAGTTTCTTTAACTGGAATGGTGGTTCTTGTGCGTCGACTGTACAGACGCTGTGCTGGGGAACCCAGTTCTCCATCGCGAGGAACATTCCTTAGGTTTAGTAGTGCCAGCTGGATGTCACTTCCATCCGCTGTGCATGTCTTGAGTAGGTTCTTCACCAATTGCACTGCTCGTTCGGCTAGGCCGTTGGACCTGGGGTACAATGGGCTTGACGTTTGTAGCTGAAACTGCCACTCTTCCTTGAAAGTGCGAAATTCACGTGCTGTGAAGCAGGTCCCATTGTCAGATTCTACGAGTCGTGGAATGCCGTGAGTCGCGAACCAGCCTTTCATTGCACGGATGACTTCTCCAGCTGTGCTGCTTCTGAGATCGGCGTAGTCTGTGTACCCAGAGTAGCTATCCACAATCACGATGTGTGGTTTTCCTTTGAAGTCGAACAAGTCTACAGCCACTCGTTCCCAGGGCAAGTTGGGGACTTCCTTTGGGATCAATGGTTCCTTTTGCGGTCGCTTGTGTGAGGATTCACAAACGCTGCATGTCTGAACATAATTTCGGACATCGTTTGACATTCCTGGCCAGTAGACTGTTTCTCGTGCACGTTTGAGACTGCTGTTGGTGCCTAGGTGTCCGGAGTGTGCTGCCTTGAGAACTCTGTGTTTCCAGGTCTTTGGGATCACAACACGGTCACCACGAAACAGTAGGCCTTCGTAGACCGACAGTTCGTCACGTACTGGTGAGAACAGTTTCTGTGCTTCCGTCATATTCGTCACTCTAGGCCAACCATCTCTCGCTGCTCGCATTACACTTTGCAAGGTTTCGTCTTGTTCGAGCGTTGTGCGGAGTTCCGCAAACGTTTCTTGTGACATGGGCAATATGGCTAGCACTTCCATGTCTTCAATGCATGTGCTTGCACTCTCGTTTGTGTCGCAGTCACGACTAAGGAGGTCTGCGATGTGGAGATCTTTTCCTCGCTTGTACACAATCTTCGGTGCGTAGTGTTGTATGTCGAAGAGGAGTCTCTGCAGTCGAGGTGGTGCTAGTCCCAGTGGTTTCTTGCTTATGCTCTCGAGAGGACGATGATCAGTTTCTATGGTGAGTGGTCGCCCGTAGATGTATGAGTAGAACTTCTTGCAGCCGTACCTGATCGCCAGAGCTTCCTTCTCTATCTGTGGATAGTTCATTTGTGCTGTGGCTGATGCGTAGGCTAAGGGCTTTCCGTCCTGCATGAGTACCGCGCCCAGAGCTTTCGAGCTGGCGTCCACGGACAGGGTCAGTTCTCCGTTGACGTCGTAGTACTGTAGCGTTGGTGCTTCCCTGAGATCCTTCTTGATGACTTGCAGTGCGGAGCTGTGCTCTTTTGTCCAAAGCCAGGCTATGTCTTGTTTGCGATTGCGATGCGATTGCCATAAAGACAGACTTTAACTTTACACTCCTTGCCTTCGCTTCTCCTTCATTCAATAAATAAGAATAATAAAGACGAAATAACAATTAAGCATTCCCAAACCATACCCAATTACGCAACATTCACGCGATACCCCCACCACTCTGCGACGCATTTACTCGAGTTCCCCCCGTGGGAAGATGCGGGCGGGTTTTTTTAACCCAACTCCCCTCCCCTCTTTTCTTAAAAACGTTTTCAACAACAATCAACAACACGCGTTGTCACTCATTTCCATGCGCAAGTGGGCAATGCCACGGGTGATTTACGGTAAGAACGCTCCCCAGTGATACTCGTCATGATTCACTTCGTGGAGATGCGTGAATTTTTTGTACCACCGATTTTCTTTACGTAAGAACGCGCCTGTGTAGCACACCGTGTTGCAGACTGTGTTTATTTGAAGCCAGGTTTGACGTCGTAATCCGCTCGCATGTCGTTGTTGTTGTTGAAAACTTTTGCTGACTAAAATTGGAAGAAATGCCTACGCAGGTCAGGCAGACAAATACAAGTTTGTTTTATTCGAAAATTTGGTGTTTTATTTTGC